>CM036176.1:36492595-36543589 GCA_020631735.1 Saccharum officinarum | reverse complement strand
AATCTTGACGCAAGATAGGTGTATAGTTTGCACTAAATGTACCATAGGCTCAGAAATCATTTTCAACATAGCCGGTGGATCTCCTATGTGACATGGGTCATGTAGAATCTCATTTTGGTCTGTTTGGAGACAGTGTTAGTGTCGGTGCAAGATAGGTACATGTTTTGCGCCAAACGTACCATAGGCTCAGAAATCGTTTTGGACGCACCCAATGTACTCCTAGGTTATGAGGCTCAAGTGGAAGCTTGATTCGGTCTATTTGGAGATAGTGCTAATCTTAACGCAAGATAGGTGCATGGTTTGCGCTAAATGTTCCATAGGCTCACAAATTGTTTTGGACGGACCCGATGGAACTTCTAGTTGACGTGGGTCATGTGGAATCTTGTTTCGGTCTGTTTAGAGATAGTTTTAGTCTCACTGCAAAAGAGGTGCACGGTTTGCACCAAATGAACCATAGGCTCATAAATCATTTTGGACGCACCCGATGGTACGCCTAGGTGATGAGGCTAAAATGGATGCTCATTTCGGTCCATTTAGAGATAGTGCTAATCTTGACGCAAGATAGGTGCATGTTTGCGCCAAACATAACATAGGCTCAAAAATTGTTTTAGACACACGTGATAGAACTCCTTGGTGATGTGGGTCATGTGTAATCTCATTTCGGTGCATTGGAGACAGTGTTAGTATTGGTGCAAGATAGGTGCCTAGTTTGCGCTAAACATACCATAGGCACATAAATTGTTTTGGACGCACTCAATGGTACTCGTAGGTGACGAGGCTCAAGTGGAAGCTCGATTCGGTTTGTTCGGAGATGGTGCTAACCTTGATGCAAGATAGGTGCACAGTTTGCACTGAATATACCATAGACTCAGAAATTGTTTTCAACGCACCCGGTGGATCTCCTATGTGACGTGGGTTATGTAGAATCTCATTTCAGTCTGTTTGGAGACAATATTAGTGTCTATGCAGATAGGTCCATGGTTTGCGCCAAATGTACCATAGATTTAGAAATTGTTTTGGACACACCCGATGTTACTCCTAGGTGACGTGAGTCATATGGAATCTCATTTCAGTCCGTTTGGAGGCAGTGTTAGTGTCGGTGCAAGATAGGTACACGGTTTGTACCAAACAAACTATAGGCTTAGAAATCGTTATGGACGCACCCGATGGAACTCCTAGGTGATGTGGGTCATGTGGAATCTCATTTCGGTCCATTTGGCAATAGTGTTAGTGTCAGTGTAAGAAAGTTGCATGGTTGGTGCCAAATGAACCATAGGCTCAGTAATCGTTTTGGACGCACCCGTTGGTACACCAAGGTGACGAGGCTCAAATGCATGCTCATTTCGGTCTGTTTGGAGATAGTGCTAATCTTAACACAAGATAAGTGCACAGTTTGCGCCGAATGTACCATAGGCTCAAAAATCATTTTGGACACACCCGATAGAACTCCTAGGTGACGTGGGTCATGTGGAATCTCATTTCGGTCCGTTTGGAAATAGTATTAGCGTCAATGCATGATAGGTGCACAGATTGCGCCAAACATACCATAGGCTCACAAATCATTTTGGACGCACCCATGGTACTCCTAGGTGATGAGGCTCAAGTGGAAGCTCAATTCAATCTATTTGGAGATAGTGGTAATCTTGACGCAAAATAGTTGCACGGTTTGCGCCGAATGTGCCATAGGCTCAGAAATTATTTTGGACGCACCCGATGGAACTCCTAGGTGATGTGGGTCATGCGGAATCTTGTTTTAGTCCATTTGGAGACAGTGCTTGTATCGTTGGAAGAGAGGTGCATGGTTTGCGCCAAATGAATCATAGGCTCAGAAACCATTTTAGATCCACCCAATGGTACACCTAGGTGACGAGGCTCAAATGGATGCTCATTTTGGTCCGTTTGAACATATTGCTAATCTTGATGCTAGATAGGTGCATAGTTTGCACCAAACGTACCAAAGGCACAAAAATCATTTTGGATGCACCCAACGGTACTCCTAGGTGATGAGGCTCAAGTGGAAACTTGATTCGGCCTGTTTGGAGATAGTGCTAATCTTGACACAAGATAGGTGCACGGTTTGCACCGAACCTACCATAGGCTCAGAAATCATTTTCAACGCAGCCGGTGGATCTCCTATGTGACATGGGTTATGTAGAATCTCATTTCTGTCCGTTTGGAGACAATGTTAGTGTCTGTGTAGATAGGAGCATGTTTTTGCGCCAAATGTACCATAGACTCAGAAATCATTTTGGACGCACCCAATGGAACTCCTTGGTGACATGGGTCATGTAGAATCTTATTTGAGTCCATTTGGGGACAGTGTTAGTGTTTGTGCAGATAGGTACATGGTTTGTGCTAAACAAACCGTAGGCTCATAAATCGTTTTGGACGCACCCGATGGTACTCCTTGGTGTCAAGGCTCAAGTGGAAGCACGATTTAGTCTATTTGGCGATATTGCTAATCTTGACATAAGATAGGTGGACAGTTTGTGCTAAACATGCCATAGGCTCATAAATCACTTTGGACGCACCTAATGGAACACCTAGGTGATGAGGTCAAGTGGAAGCTCAATTCTGTCTATTTGGAGATAGTGTCAATCTTGACACAAGATTGGTGCACAGTTTGCGCTGAATGTACCATAGGCTCAAAAATCATTTTGGACGCACCCAATGGAACTCGTTGGTGACGTGGGTCATGTGGAATTTCGTTTCACTCCATTTCAAGACAGTGTTAGTGTCGATGCAAGATAGGTGCACGGTTTGCGCCAAATAAACCATAGGCTCAGAAATGGTTTTGGACGCACCTGATGATACTCCTAGGTGATGAGGCTCAAGTGGAAGCTCGATTTGATCTGTTTGGATATAGTGCTAATCTTGGCACAAGATAGGTGCACGGTTTGTGTCGAAGGTACCATAGGCTCAGAAATCATTTCGGACTTACGCGATGGATCTCTTAGGTGACGTGGGTCATGTGAAATCTCGTTTCAGTCCGTTTGGAGACAGTGTTAGTGTCAGTTGAAGATAAGTGCACGATTTACACCAAACGTATTATAGGCTTAGAAATAGTTTTGGATGTTCTTGATGGAACTCCTAGGAGACGTGGGTCATGTGGAATCTCGTTTTAGTCAGTTTGGAGGCAATGTTAGTGTTAGTACAAGATAGGTGCATGGTTTGCACGAAATGAATTGTAGGCTCAAAAATCTTTTTGGACACACCCGATGGTGCTCCTTGGTGATGAGGCTCAAGTGAAAGCTTGATTCAGTCTGTTTGGAGATAGTGCTAATCTTGATGCAAAATCGGTGCACTGTTTGCACCGAATGTACCATAGGCACAAAATTTGTTTTGGACACACCTGATGGAACTTCTAGGTGACATGGGTCATGTCGAATCCTATTTTGATCTGTTTGGAGACAGTGTTAGGACTGGTGCAAGTGAGGAGCATGGTTTGCGCCAAATGTACCATAGGCATAGAAATTATTTTGGACGCACTCGGTGGTACTGCTAGGTGACGAGGCTTAAGTAGAATCTTGATTCGGTCCATTTGGAGATAGTGCTAATCTTCACATAGTATAGGTGCACAATGTGCACCGAACGTACCATAGGCTTGAAAATCATTTTTGACACAGCCAGTGGAACTCCTATGTGACGTGGGTCATGTTGAATCTCGTTTCGGTCCGTTTGGACACAGTGTTAGTGTCGGTGCAGATAGGTGCATAGTTTTGGCCAAACATACCACATGCTCAGAAAATCGTATTGAACGCACCCGATGGAACTACTTGGTGATGTGGGCCATGTGGAATCTCGTTTAAGTCCATTTGGAGACAGTGTTAGTGTCGGTGCAAGATAGGTGCATAGTTTATGCTAAATGTACCATAGGCTCAGAATTGGTTTTGGACGCACCGATGGTACTCCTAGGTTATGAGGCTCAAGTGGAAGCTTGATTTGGTCCATTGGGAGATAGTGCTAATCTTGATGCCAGATAGGTGTACGGTTTGCGTTAAACGTACCATAGGCTTGGAAATCATTTTGGACACACCTGATGGTACTCCTAGGTAACAAGGCTGAAGTGAAAGCTCGATTTGGTAAGTTTAGAGATAGTGCTAATCTTGAGACTAGATAGGTGCACGGTTTGCGTCGAACGTACCATAGGCTCAAAAATCATTTTGGACGCACCCGATGAACCTCCCAGGTGACGTTGGTCATCTAGAATCTTGTTTCAGTCTGTTTAGAGATAGTGTTAGTATCAGTGCAAGATAGGTGCACGGTTTGCGTCAAATGTACCATAGGCTTAGAAATTATTTTGGATGCACCCGATGGTACTCATAGGTGACGAGGCTCAAGTGGATACTTGTTTCGGTTCATTTGGTGATAGTGCTAATCTTGACGCAAGATACAGGAACAGTTTTCACCGAACGTACCATAGGCTAGAAATTCATTTTGGACACACCCAGTAAAGGATGGTGACATGGGTCATGTTGAATCTTATTTTGGTCTGATTGGAGATAGTGCTAGTATCAGTGCATGATAGGAGCACAGTTTGCACCAGATGTACCATAGGCTCAAAAATCATTTTAGACGCACCCGATGCTACTCCTAGGTGACGAGGCTCAAGTGGAAGGTCGATTTGGTCTGTTTAGAGATAGTGCTAACCTTGATGCAAGATAGGTCCATGGTTTGCATCAAACGTACCATAGGCTCTGAAATTATTCTAGGCGCATTCGATGGATCTCCTAGGTAACGTGTGTCCAGTGGAATCTCATTTCAGTCCATTTGGAGACAGTGTTCGTGTCGGTGAAAGATAGGTGCACAGTTTAAGCCAAATGTAAAATAGGCTCAGAAATCATTTTGGACGCACTCGATGGTAATCCTAGGTTACAAAGCTAAAGTGGAAGCTTGATTTGGTTTGTTTAGAGATAGCGCTAATCTTGACGCAAGATTGGTGCATGGTTTGCGTCAAACGTACTATAGGCTCGGAAATCATTTTGGACGCACCCGATGGATCTCTTATGTGATGTGGGTCATGGGGAATCTTATTTCAGTACATCTGGAGACAGTGTTTGTGTTAGTGCAAGATAGGTGCACGATTTGCACCAAACATACGATAGGCTGAGGTATCCTTTTGGACGCACCCGATGGAACTCCTATGTAATGTGTGTCATGTGGAATCTCATTTCAGTCCGATTGGAGACAGTGATAGTGTTAGTGCAATACAGATGCACAGTTTGCTCCAAACGTACCATAGGTTTAGGAATCATTTTGGACGCACCTAATGGCACTCCTAGGTTATGAGGTTCAAGTGGAAGTCTGATTCGGTCTGTTTGGAGATAGTGCTAATCTTGACGCCAGACAGGTCCACGGTTTGCACCGAACATACCATAGGCTTAGCAATCATTTTCAACACAGTTGGTGGATCTCCTATGTGAAGTGTGTCATGTAGAATCTCATTTCTGTCCATTTGGAGACATTGTTAGTGTCTATGCAGATAGGTGCACGGTTTTGCGCCAAACAACTATAGACTAAAAAATCATTTTGGACGCACCCGATGGAAATCCTAGATGACATGGGTCATGTGGAATCTCATTTCAGTCCATTTGGAGGCAGTGTTAGTGTGAGTGCAAGATAGGTGCACGGTTTGCGCCAAACGAACCATAGGTTCAGAAATCATTTTGGACACACCCGATGGTACTCCTAGATGATGAGGCTCAAGTGGAACCTCGATTCGGTCTATTTGGTGATAGTGCTAATCTTGATGCAAGATAGGTGGATATTTTGGGCCAAATGTACTATAGGCTCAGAAATTATTTTGGATTCACCTGATGGAACACCCAGATGATGTGGGTCATGTGGAATCTCGTTTCGATCCGTTTGGAGGCAATGTTAGTGTCGGTGCAAGATAGGTGCATGGTTTGTCCCTAACGAACCGTAGGCTCTAAAATCGTTTTGGATGCACCTGATGGTACACCTAGTTGACGAGGCTCAAATGGATGCTTGTTTTGGTCCTTTTGGAGATAGTGCTAATCTTAATGTAAGATAGGTGCACAGTTTGCGCCAAACGTACCATAGGCTAAAAAATCATGCACCCATCTTGCACTATTTGGAGGTCATCGAGACGATCAAAATGAACATATCATTTGCTCTATTTGGAGTTCCAGAGAGAAAGTCCCCGATGGATACGACTCGAAAGATTCTAGAAGACTCTAGAACCATCACCAAGCAAGAGTTTTAGGGACTAACATAACAATTTCCATAGCTTTGGTGAATTGTGAATTTTTAGGGATAAAAACAGAATAAGCCGAGAAGGAGTAGGAGTCAAGAAACCGGACCAAATCAAGTCAGAATTCCACGAAAATTGACGAGAAGGTTCTAGAGGATACGAGAAGACACAGGAACAAAGCGAAAGCCTAGAGGCTAACAGGTGGGGCTGGCTAGCCCCACATGTCAGGCCGGCCGGCCTGGGTCCACCTCCAAGTCAGATCAGCTTCACATGGCGACCTCCAACCGACCTCTATGATGCATCTCAACCATTGTTTCAACTCGGTTTGATCCGAGGGCTGTGGTTCACCCCACTAGGCTATATAAGCAAGGGCAGAACCCCTCCCTCAGGCATCTCCATCTTCATTAGTTACATCCAGAGTAAAAGCTAGTGTTTCACCCTCCATCCAAGTAGAAGTAGAGATCCCTCTAGATGATCGTCTAGTTCTAGTTCTTCTAGTTCTAGTTCTAGTTCATCTAGTTGCAAATTAGAGAAGAGGGAGAGAGGAGACGAGAGAGCTGAGGAGGAGCCGGATCTATCGGATCTTTCTCAACATTGTACTTCTGCAGTATCTGGTTCGTCTTGAGCAATCTCCAGGTTCTTCATTATTTATTTCTAAGTATTTTGTTTCAGTTCTTGCTTTATTATATTTACTGGATCTCCGCTCATATTGAGTGCTCTAGTTATTCTGGATAATTAGAGTAGTAAGCGCTAGTGTAGATGTGGTGTCTAGACTAGGGTTTACCTGAGTTTGCGCCCAATCCCATGGTTAGTTGTGGTAGCCCACAGAGGTGACAACTCTGTTTGATCTTTGTAATCCACCACGTTTGGGTTGGTGTTTTGTGGAGCTTTTTGGTAGCCTTCCCCTAATTACTTTCTTCCCAATCATTTTTGAGAGTCAGAAACGTACTGTTGCTCCGAAGTAGGTAAAATAGAGTAAGCCTTCGACAAGAAGAACCGCTTAGAAAACTCTAAAATCCCTCTCTACCCTATAATTACCCTTTCCTTGGATGTTCCTAATTATTGTAGTACACTTCACGTTCCCCGTGGAAATCGATACTCTAGAGTACTCCCAGGTGAAATCTACATCGGTATCCATGCGCTTGCGAATCTTTTTCTGTTCGTGTTTAAAATACCCAACAAGCTTTCTAGCGCCGTTGCCGGAGAACGGTAGCTGTTCTAGAATCGAACCAAGTTCATTCGAGTTTCATTTTTCTTTTTACCACTTTACCACATGTATTCCACTCCTATCTATGAATATTCTACTCCAAAGGGTGACATGTTGGATCCCCTACCATCTTCACACCCCATTCTTACAGATGGCTATAAGCTTCGCCTTGCTTTCATAGCCATGGTTTAGGACAAACCCTTCTCTGGGCTAAAAAATGAAAATCCATACACCCACCTTAGGGAATTTGAGCACTTGTGTTCTTGCCTCGCTATTACTGGCATGACATAGGAGACCATCAAATGGAAATTGTTTCCTTTCTCACTTTTGGGAAAAGCAAAACAGTGGTATGCTCATTCCGTATGAGACGTAAATGGAGATTGGGATGAACTTTAGAAAAATTTTGGTCTTATTTTCTTCCCAACATCCCATGTTAATGCCCTTCAAACAGAATTTCTTACATTCCAATAGAAGGAGAAGGCGACTCTAGGAGCAGCCTAGGCTAGATTCACAAGCCTTAAAAACACCAGCCTAGACCTCTCCTTGCCTAACCACAAACTTTTAAATTACTTCCATCATGGTCTTAGCAAAGAAGCTGCTTTTCATCTTGACCTATCTTCCGGAGGTTCATTCACAGACATGTCCTTTAGTGAGAGGGAAGCCATTCTACAGAAAATCCTTGAAAACACCCCTTACATGGGCATCTATGATGAGTTTCCCAAAGAAGAAAAAGAAAACGAGTCTAGCCTCGAGCCAAAAGAGGAGGAATACGCAACCGAATCTAAATTTTTTTCAAATCCTTCCAATAATTTGGTTGACACTCTTAGACAAGAAAAGAAAGTTTTGATAGTCAAATCGCAACCACTCCAATCCCAAGATTTAGCTATCAAAACTAAACTATCAATACCCCAAAATCCTCCAAGGGAAGAAGAAATTCCACCTTTGGAAAGCTCTGATCTTTCTAATACTGATGGTTTAGACTTCTAGTGATGAGGACATCATTGGCTCAAAGATGACCATGCCAACCACTTCTATACCAAAGGTGCAACCATTCTATATGAGGCTTATCATTGATGCATTTGATGAATTGATGCTGCACCATGATGTGTGTTCATTCTCATTTTCAGAATTACTTACATGGATCAAGGGAAGGTTTGATTGCATATGGAAAGCATGGAAGGTTAATGAAGTTGATTGGGGACCAACTCTAAGTATTCCTAACATCCTCCGCTAGGCCACCACGTCACTTTGGTTCCAAGGACAGAAAGAGTCCAAGTCCAACATGTTTTGGAAGTTGAATTCGGACTGCAAAATAGTCCCATATTGCGACGGTCACCACAACTTCATAAGGACTCCAATTGGGACGTTATAGCACTTTTTGGAAAGCTTATCAAGTCTATTTTCCAATGGATGTGGACTCATGGCCATATCTTATCCAATGCTTCCGCAATCGTCGTTTCAATGCTGGGACCTTTTTCTTCCTTTGGTGCTGCGTCACCCTATTTTGGGCCGATGGTCCATGTATCAATTTGGGTCCATTAAGGACGTATCCTAGGTTTGGAGAATGACCCCAACACCCCCTGGTCATTCCCCTAGGTATTAATAAGGATTAGAGCCACCACAAATAGATTGGGTTTTGTTTTGTTGAAAGTTTAGCCATTGCTACTTCCTTGTAGACGCGTGTGTTGACTAGACCATCCGTTCTACTTGATTCAGAACCCCAACTTTGTGAGTTCAGATTGGTTTTTCATCTCCATATTTGCAATTGAGTTGCTTGTTCTACTTGTTCTTGCTTGTTCCTCGATTGCTTGCAGGAATTACCCTAGTGGTTTGGTTGATCGTGCTCCACAAGATCACGATGGCTGTTGGAGGTGGTGTATCGGTTGCTAAGGCGCAGCTTAGAAGGCTGTAGTCGGGCCGTGAACGTCATCTCCATCCACCAATCGAGTTATCTCACGTTTCTCATCGAAAGATCAACCACAAACCCTTGCGGGCTCGTATCAGTTGGTAATCAGAGCAAGGTTGATCGGTGAGAGACTTCTAGATCTTTGCTATTTTTTTTAATCTCCTATAGTCTAGAAAAAGCCAAAAAAAATTAGTACATTAGTTCTCCATAATCCCAAAAACCCTTTGAGCTTAATACTATTACTGCTTAGTTAGGGCTTATTGAATTAACGGTTTCATCGTCGTGTCAAGTTGCTGGTCTTAGCGTCTTGTCGTTTAGAGTTTCGAGTTCTTGTCACGTTTCTGTCACCATCGCAGATTTGAGTTTATTTGCTTCTCTCAACGAATCCGAGTGGATTTCCAAATTCCTTTGTTTTGTTTACCACCATTATCCTAGCCACGCCCTTGGAGGTTTCATCAACGTCCATATTTCCATCTACAAAAAGGAAATCCAACAAGATCAAGATAGAATTCGATTCGGAGTCCTATTTTATCCTGAAAAGAAAAGCACCATATTTCCTTTGTCAGGAGTCTGAATAGGGAGTTTAAATACAATCTGGAAACCTTAACTTGTCCTCTTTCCAACTGATCAGAGCTTGGTCCCAAATTCAATCTGAGCGCTTCGCAATTGCCCTGGAGATTTGTGCGTCTGCTAGTTTTGCAAAACAACCACTTGTTTGACTTTGCTACTGAATCACCCTTCCCAAGGAAACATTTAATTGTTGTAAGTAGCTTGTTAATTCTTGTTGCAAATTTTTAGTTTTGTGCTAGTTGAAAAAAAAACAAAAAAAAGACAGAAGAAAGAAAGAAAAGAAAGATAGATAGAAAGAAAGAAAGAAAAGAAAGAGAAAAAAAGAAGAGAAGGGTTTTTCTTTTGTTGTTATTCCTGTCCTTGTGATCCTTCTTTGCTGCAGCTCAGTGACTTCGTTTGTGTCCAGGCTCGCATCTCTAGCACGTACTAGCCTAGGACCAGCACAATAACGTCGTTGAGCATTTGTTCAATTTGCTTGCAACTAATGTGGTTCTAGTACTTCCTTGCTTTAGCCCACCTACAGCTCCACATATTCGACTACAGCTTGACAATTTGTTTTGTTGCTATGGCACCGATACACTTCACTCCACGGTTGTAGACTTGTTGGTTGCCATCACCTCCTGTTTGGCTTGGTAAGAACTTGTAAGGGCTTGTTTTAACAAGTTGAGTTTGAGAGAGTTACAACCGACACATCCTAGTAGTTGATAGGAGGATACATATTATTTTTGTGTTTCTTGTTTTCTACTAATCATGGCAGGTGATATGGAGATTTTTGAGCTGATGAAACTAGACCCTCATATTCAGGATGTCATTCAACACTTGCCGTTATATGATGGTAAGTTTGATCCTCAAGCTTACATTGATTGGGAGTTAAAAGTAGACAATGAATTTGATGAGCATGACCTATCTGAGAAACAAAAGATTTGTATTGCCTCTAATATTTTGATTGAAAATGCTATGCTAGAATGGAAACACATTTGTAGGCACAACAAAGTTCCAGAATCTTGGAAAGACTTCAAATTTCTTTTTAGAGATGCATTCGTTCCTGCATATTATGTTTGATTATTTGCTTGCAAAATTAGACAACTTGAAGCAGGGTAGTAAGACTATGAAACAATACTACCATAATTTTAAGATTTGTATCATGTTTGGTGGATTGGATGAATGCATGGAAGATGTTATGAGTAGATTCATGAGAGGGCTCAATTCTGAAATTCGAACCTTGTTAATTAGCAAATCATATTGCCATATTGGTCAATTGTTTTGTTTGGCTCTCAATGCTGAAAAAGAGATTCTATTATCTGTGAATACTTGCCAGAATGATGTGACCCATAATGTCCAAAATTTGTCCACTCTGCATGCTAATGAAGAGCAACAAATAGTGGAACCCACTACTGATTTTCCTTTGTCACAAAATGAATTACTCGTTGTTCCTTGTGATAAAGAGGAGTTGTGTGCTGATGATTCTTTTACTCCTATGCCACAAGTAGCGGATAAGTGTGATACTTTTGGTTTGGAACCATACAAATGTGCTGAAGATAAGCTTTTTCATCCTATTACATGTGCACAAGATGAACTGAATTTACTATCCTCTTTAAATACTTTGGGTTATATTGAATTTGATATTCTATGTAATCTAAATTGTCTAAAAGAGAAACTTAAATTTGATTCTGGTTTGCCGAGTTTTAATCATTGTTCGCTTTATGCAATTGGCAAATATGACAGCAAAGGAGAATATTTGGTGCATAAAGTTTATATTTGCTCTAATCTGAAATATCCTTTTGGGCCACAATACCATGATCAAATTGAGGGCTGCACTAACACTAATGATGTCTTGCAAAGTTTTCCTAGTTTTCCCCATATGCAACAGGATAAATATCAAGAAGGGGAGCACGGTTCACTTTTACCTACAACACATACTCCAACAAAGATCAAACCGAGGACGGTTTGCTGTCAAGAAGGGGAGAATGATGAGGACATCATTGGCTCAAAGATGACCATGCCAACCACTTCTATACCAAAGGTGCAACCATTCTATATGAGGCTTATCATTGATGCATTTGATGAATTGATGCTGCACCATGATGTGTGTTCATTCTCATTTTTAGAATTACTTACATGGATCAAGGGAAGGTTTGATTGCATATGGAAAGCATGGAAGGTTAATGAAGTTGATTGGGGACCAAATCTAAGTATTCCTAACGTCCTCCGCTAGGCCACCACATCACTTTGGTTCCAAGGACAGAAAGAGTCCAAGTCTAACATGTTTTGGAAGTTGAATTCGGACTGCAAAATAGTCCCAAATTGCGACGGTCACCACGACTTCATACGGACTCCGATTGGGACGTTATAGCACTTTTTGGAAAGCTTATCAAGTCTATTTTCCAATGAATGTGGACTCATGGCCATATCTTATCAGATGCTTCCGCAATCGTCGTTTCAACGCTGGGACCTTTTTCTTCCTTTGGTGTTGCGTCACCCTATTTTGGGCCGATGGTCCATGTATCAATTTGGGTCCATTAAGGACGTATCCTAGGGTTGGAGAACGACCCCAACACCCCCTGGTTGTTCCCCTAGGTATTAATAAGGATTAGAGCCACCACAAATAGATTGAGTTTTGTTTTGTTGAAAGTTTAGCCATTGCTACTTCCTTGTAGACGCGTGTGTTGACTAGACCATCCGTTCTACTTGATTCAGAACCCCAACTTTGTGAGTTCAGATTGGTCTTTCATCTCCATATTTGCAATTGAGTTGCTTGTTCTACTTGTTCTTGCTTGTTCCTCGATTGCTTGCAGGAATTACCCTAGTGGTTTGGTTGATCGTGCTCCACAAGATCACGACGGCTGTTGGAGGTGGTGTATCGGTTGCTAAGGCGCAGCTTAGAAGGCTATAGTCAGGCCGTGAACGTCATCTCCATCCACCAATCGAGTTATCTCACGTTTCTCATCGAAAGATCAACCACAAACCCTTGCGGGCTCATATCATCTAGTTTCATAAGAGACCTTCAAGTGAATATAATTCAAATCCTCTTCAGAAGGGATCTCTTATAAAATGTCCTTATTCCCAATGGGAAGAATTCAAGGATGGCATGTCAAATGATGCCATAGAAGGATAGCCTTGCCATACGGAAAATCCTATCTGCTATCCTATTATGTTCATAGATGATACAAATTCTAGACCTATCTCTAAACCCATCTTTGTCATCGAAGATCCCCCTTATGCTCGTCCTTTCTAGTCTCATGATGATCCTAGAAATCCACTAAGTCAGTCAAACCACAGGAGTCATGAAGACCATAAGGATGACCAAGATATACTATGACAGTGGCTAGAATGTGTAGAATGGATGGACAAGGAACAAGCCTTAATGGAATCCAACCTTGACTTAGCTTCAAATGTGTAACACCCTAAAATTTTGAAAAGAAGAAAAATAGGAAAAATATGATTTTTTATATTTTTGTGAGCATGCAAATTTAGAATAAGAATAATTTTTATAAATTTAAAAATTTAATATAAGGGTAGGAACATGTTTGTGCACTCATGCTGTTGCATTTAAATTTTTGTGATGAGTGGTTTGATTTAAATTCAAATTAGGTTTCAAAATCAATTGAAAATGCTTTGAAATAAAAGAAAAGGAATTCTTTCGGTTTGGCCCAGCTCAGCCCGTCAGCACCGCCTCGGCGGCCCACCTTTCCCTCTCCCGTGCCCCCTTCGCCTGCGTGGGCCAAGCCCAGCCACCGCGGCCCGCCAAGCCAGCGCGCGGCCGTTCCCCCTCCGAGTCGCCGACATGTGGGACCCACCTGTCAGCGTCTCCTTCCACCTTCCTTTCTTCTTCCTCCGGCCGAACGCCGCCTTCCCTCTTCACCGGATTCGATCGACCGAATCGATCTCGAATCTCTCCCCTTTCCTTGTTTTCTCGCGTCTACGGGCTATAAAAACGGAGCCCCCGCACGATTCCGCCCCATCCCAACCCTTTTGGAGCAGCCGCAACCGCCTAGCGCCACCACCATGAGCACCACCGCCTCCACCGTCCGCCACCGCAAGCACGCCGCCGTCTTCGTCCATCCCGTGCCCTCGTTCTTGTCCGAGGTGAGTTCGCCGTGCTCCAAGCTACCTCCCGGTGTTTCCCCTTCGTTGAATGGTGCCCGGAGTCGTGTTTTCGCGTGTTCCGACGATGGCGCCGCCGCGGCAAGCTCACCGACGGCCGGAGTCCGGCCGGAGCGTCGCCGGTTCTTCCCAGATCCAATCTGGACCCTCCGATTTGAATCCGACGGTCTAAATTAGAAGATACCGATTCGGCCGACGTTTTGCTAAAGAGACCCTGAAGTTTTTAAGTATGTAACCCGCGGTCCAAAGCGTAATCTGGAAAATACGTTTTGATTAATTGAAAACGTAATTCGTTTCGGAAAAAGAAAAATACGCTTTCTGATATTTACAGTTTTGCCACTGAGTTAGTTTTAGTCATAAATTATCCGTTTTAACTCCGATTTGATCCATTCAAATTGCGTTAGATTTGTATTTGCGAGCTCTACATGATGATAGAACTGTACAGTAGGTTTGAGATAATTTATTTTCGAGTTTATATTAAAGTAATTATTTATCTATAGGAAATCTTAGAAAATTCATAATTTTTACGTTTTAAATCCAAATTTCGTGATCTTTATGTCTATGTGATCGTAGTAACGTGTAGAAGAGTTTTACAAACTTGTTATACTGTTAGTGTTACTGTTGGTTAGGTTTTCTATTTTTTAAGTTCCGATGTGAGATTTAATCTATTACTTTAATAAAGTAGATCTTGTTTAAATAATATCTTCTACGTTTTAGATCCGTTTTAGCTCATTCGAGTTGCGTTAGATTCATAGCAACGAGATCTACGCGTTAGTGACAGTGTTTACCATATTACTAATTCTGAAATTTTATTGTTTAAATCATATCTTGATTAATAATTATGTAACTGGGTTTTGTAAATAAAATATGATTTGTTTTACTTTAGTTTTATAATTTGAATCTAAATTTGACTTAATTCCATATATAGTATCTATAAAATATCTTATATATGTTATTATATAATTAAAACACATGAAGCTAATAGTTTTATATTTTCTCCTATGAGCAAATCTTTCGGTAGATGTATCTTTTCAACCGTAGCTTCGATTAGAGTGTTTTTCGCGCCTGTGTGTTCATAGCAATGCGTAGAACCTCTTTAAAATCTTTTCACATATTGTTTCATATGTTTGGTGTACTATTCTAATTTAGATTTATTGTTTGCTTCGTGTATGATTGCTCGATGTGTGTGTGGTGATTTATTGATCAAGTCCAGTCGGTGAGATATACGTGGTTATCAAGAAGAAGAAGAAGAAGAACGTTGAAGATTAAAGCTTACCGAAGGATCGGTGTTTAAGGCAAGTATAGCATGGGATTATCCTTGTTTCCTATTCATCTTTAATATACTTAATTCATGTGCATGTGTCTACCTTGTTACCACTAAGGATATCCTAGCTTTTGTATCTTGTACCTTGACACCCATGGGATATTGCATTGGATAGTATTTATGCTAGTGCTCAAGATAAATAACCATGATCTGTAACTTGACTAATGGTATATGCAATAAACGTTTAAAAGATGCTTTATAGAAACATGGCTCAAGAGGGCTAGAGCATATTTGGTTGTTTTTATGGTGCTCTAGTTTCTCTCCTTAAGGACTTATCTGTAAGCGAACATCCGGGACTTACAGTACAACTGTGAGGCTATATGGCTCTGGCTTTAGTCAAGTATGAGGACCTTTTCTAGCTTGTTAGAGGTTACCCTTGTGGCACAAATGGGGTGAAGCAGACTGTGGATCCCTGCGTGGTGTATCACACGGACTGACTTCGGAAACCTAGCGGCCCTAACTTGTTAGACGAACCTTTGAAAGGCTTCATAGTGAACCCTGCCTGCTCACCTTGGGAGTGTTTTGGGGATTGGCCGCCTCGGGCATATGGGTAATCACGACTCACAGTGAAAGTGTACAACCTCTGCAGAGTGTAAAACTGTTATAACAGCCGTGCTCACGGTCACGAGTGGCCTTGGACCCTTACAGAATAAATGATGAACACTGATGATAATGATAACACTGATGATATTGATGTTCACTAATGATTATTGTTTCTTGCTATACATTATTCTCGTTTACATGATCATGAGGTTATTTGGGATTATGTTAAACTTGTTGCTACTCAATTGCTAAAAGATGACTCACTAAAAGCTATTGCAGTAAACCCGTGTCAAACCTTTTGAGCTTCATGAACCCCATGTTATATTTGTTGAGTTCGACATGGACTCACTCTTGCTATTTCCCCACATCTCAGGAAGGGTACCAGACTGTTAGATTCTGGAATTGTTAGGCTTGTGATCAACCAGTTAGTTTGATCCTGGAGTGAAGGTTGCACCCGGTGTTCGGAGTTGTCTTTCCGCTGTGTTACTCTCTAAGGTATATTTTATACTATTGTGTTATGTATATTAAGCATTTGTCTTTTGATATTACACTTATCTGTGGCTATATGTGAGATTTGTCTTCTTTATTTCACATATGGTGTATGTCTGGTTTTGTCCTTAAAACCGGGTGTGACAGATTGGTATTAGAGCAATGCTGACTGTAGGACGCAAGCCTAGTTAGAACTGGACGTTTAACATGTTCTCATTGTTGCCTATTTCTTGTTTCTCTTTAACTTTGTTATTTTCTCAAAGTTATGCTTAATTCTATCCCCGTTCTGTTATAAAAACCTTGTCTCTATTTTGAACCTTTTCTCCTTGTCTATTAGACGGCTCGTGACGAGAAGACTGTGGATTTCAGAGGTTAAGAGGATTGAATTGTGTCGCTCTTGCTCACTTTTGACAAGAAACCATTAGCGATGCAAAACCAATTACTAGAAGAAATGGCTCAACATGGGAATTCTCAACGATGCTTGTCTCAAGGCCAAGCCAACATATCCAAGGGGCCAGAGAAGGTACAAGTAGCAGAAGTTTGGAAGAATATGAAATCCAATAAAGATGTTGATAATAAGGCATTTGGAGAGCAGGAACAATGTCACTGCTGTAAGCATTATGGTTTTCCCTGTCTTCGAAATGAGTCTAATAAGGGGAAAGTCAAGGTGGATCCAAATTTTGAGATCAACATGGACAAGAAGAGAAATGCAATCTCATTAGAACCACTTGTGGAAAGCAATCAGCAGGCGAGTTATACTACATTATCACATGCAGCCCTGATCCCCTGTCAAACAAATCCAAACCCTGAAGAGTTAGAAGCCTCTCCCGCTAAAACTACTCCCCATGAAGTAGTCATAGATGGGTGGACAATTACCTATAAGGAGTATCAACCCTGAAAGGCCAAACAAGCTAGGAAACAAGCCAAAGGGACGAAGGTGAACTTTTATGGCCAGCAGGATAGCAGCATACCAAACAACAGTTCCTTGGAGTATGACATCACAAAAGATCCAGCTAAGAGAAAGTGTTATCATTGCCAGCAGGAAGGACATTATATCAAATCTTGCCCACAGAAGAATCAACAACAGCAAGACCCAGGACAGGATGTCCAAAAGGAGCATGTGCAGGGAAATAAATTAAAAAGAAATTACATCCATGGAAGGTTGAAACATGTGGATATTTCCACCATTCCCGGAGCTAAGGAGGTCATGTTTGGATCAATTCCAGTAAGTTCAGGAAATGCCAAGGTTTTGTTTGACCCCAGTGCCTCACATTCGTTCATATCTAGACAATATGCAAAAGATCATAACATACTTATACTTCCAAGGGGGAAAACAGTTATGGTTGAAACTCCAAGAGGTGAAATAAAGGCAGACCGCATATGCCCAAAAGTTAGTCTGGACATAAAGGGGGTAAATTTTAAGGTAAACCTCATTGTTTTGGAATTAATGGGCATTGATGTTATCCTTGGAATAGACTGGTTATCTACTTGTAAAGGAGTGATTGAGTATGCCCAATGTTCAGTGTTTCTAACTACACTTTCAGGAGAAAGGATTGAGTATGAGGGTATTAAATCTACACCGGAGGGATACCAGGTTGACCCATCTTAAGGTATGAGTTATAAGAATGGTAGATGCAGAGATTCAGATGTCCATATAAAGCAATAAGGAATGTAAGAGACGTTATCTACTCTGGATGCTGCTACAATCACACCATGTTTAAGGAATAGGAGTTATGTCCCGTGTAATAAAACCGTTAGTAGCCAAGTTGAGTCGTCTTAATGTGTGGCTAATGAACATTTAAGTGTTTAGTTGCTTTGTGCTTATGTTTATGTTTGAGTTGGAATTTTGTAATGAGTGGAATGATCTCGTGGGCTTTGACCATGATTTCATTTAGTTTATATGTATAAGGTATAAGGATTAATGAAATAAATAGCTGGGTTTTGTTTATCTCCTGTTTTCTATATCTTGTCTTTCGGAGCAGCCTGTCTTTATCAACTTATATCTCTGTTCTTGAAAGACCAAAAATCATGAGAAAATTCTGACAAGAGTGGACTTCAACATCTCTCTCTAAATGCAAGAACTACCCTCATAGCTATTTTGGATTGGGAGATACAAAAATCACAAGACGATGCAACTGTGCTGTCTGAAACCTGGAACAGAGTCTGTTATGTGTTGTTTTCGGACAAGTTATCTGCAGAATATGGAAGTGTGTTCTATAAGTAAGTTGCAGAGAATTTTATAAGCTTTCCATCGGTGTAAACTACAGCTTCATTGGATTAACAGAATGAGAGTTACAGCTGTTTTACTGCACTGCTGATTTTCTGCTCGTGAGAAATTTCAGATTTCTTGTTTTTACCCATACACAAGAGTATTATTGGGATGTCAGAACACTTTTATGCTAAGTAGCTCATCTAGAAGAAGGGTTCAAAGCTACCTTATTTGGTGTCCCTTATTTTAAGGGGGGTAGCCAATGTAAAGAAGGATTATTAAGATTGAACTCTTTAGTTGGAAGTATTGGTTAGTCTCCATGATTGAGTTGCCACTCTTGAGCAAAAATGTTCTGTGAACAAGGTTGATAATTTTGGATCCATGGAGACGAGAGTTGTCCTTTTGGATAGTTCATGATTATGATCATCTATACTTGCTCGTGTTGCTGATGTTGGTCACTTGATGACAGGAAGTGTAGTGTCTCATGACTCAGGAGCCCTATATGACGTCTCGCACTAATATGTGGAAAAAGATTGATGTTTCTGCCATTGAAGGATGTTATGGGTATGATGAAGCCGAGCACTATCAAAATAACAATGTTGAAGAGCAAGTTGGGAGTGAACTAAGTCTGAATCCACAACAACGAAAGCGAAAAAGGAAAGCCCTTAAGAAGCCTGCTCAAGGAAGCAAAGCGCAGCAAAACTATGTCAATGGAAGACTGAGCAATGTGGATATGGATAAAATTCATGGAGTTACCAAAGTAGTGGGAGGTTATATTCAAGTAAGCTCAGTACAAGTTTTTGCTTTATTTGACCCTAGTGCTTCGCATTCTTTCATTTCCGCCGACATGAAAGAGACGTGCAAGATGGTGAAGTGTCCAATGAGGAGGCCTTTGCTAGTTCAAACCCCAGTGGGAGAAATGCAGGCAGATCAGATATGCCCGAATGTCAGTCTTGTCATAAACAAGGAAAACTTCACCGCAACACTCATTGTGTTGGAATCACTTAAAATTCGCGTGGTTCTTGGTAATGGATGGCTCTGTGCACACAAAGGAGTGATTCATGGTACTCGGTGCACAATGCTCTTAACAACACCGTCAGGGAAAAGAATTGAGTATCAAGGTGGTCGACTTTTACCTGAGGGAGACGAGAATGATCAATTAGAAGATAGGTACACCAAGGATAGCAAAGTGGACCATGAGTTTACTGAAGTTATAGCAGAGGAACAAATAACTTTGGAGGAGCTCAATAGGAGAGATGATTATATTTAGGCAGATTAGTCAGTCGGGATATGAGAAATTGTCTCATGACTCTGAGCGAAAAGAGTAATTTGGAAAATGAGGATCAAATAAAGACAAAGTGTCATTATCTCTTTTGTCATCATCTTCCAAATCTCGGGACGAGATTCATCTTAAGGGGGTAGAATTGTAACACCCTAAAATTTTGAAAAGAAGAAAAATAGGAAAAATATGATTTTTTATATTTTTGTGAGCATGCAAATTTAGAATAAGAATAATTTTTATAAATTTAAAAATTTAATATAAGGGTAGGAACATGTTTGTGCACTCATGCTGTTGCATTTAAATTTTTGTGATGAGTGGTTTGATTTAAATTCAAATTAGGTTTCAAAATCAATTGAAAATGCTTTGAAATAAAAGAAAAGGAATTCTTTCGGTTTGGCCCAGCTCAGCCCGTCAGCACCGCCTCGGCGGCCCACCTTTCCCTCTCCCGTGCCCCCTTCGCCTGCGTGGGCCAAGCCCAGCCACCGCGGCCCGCCAAGCCAGCGCGCGGCCGTTCCCCCTCCGAGTCGCCGACATGTGGGACCCACCTGTCAGCGTCTCCTTCCACCTTCCTTTCTTCTTCCTCCGGCCGAACGCCGCCTTCCCTCTTCACCGGATTCGATCGACCGAATCGATCTCGAATCTCTCCCCTTTCCTTGTTTTCTCGCGTCTACGGGCTATAAAAACGGAGCCCCCGCACGATTCCGCCCCATCCCAACCCTTTTGGAGCAGCCGCAACCGCCTAGCGCCACCACCGTGAGCACCACCGCCTCCACCGTCCGCCACCGCAAGCACGCCGCCGTCTTCGTCCATCCCGTGCCCTCGTTCTTGTCCGAGGTGAGTTCGCCGTGCTCCAAGCTACCTCCCGGTGTTTCCCCTTCGTTGAATGGTGCCCGGAGTCGTGTTTTCGCGTGTTCCGACGATGGCGCCGCCGCGGCAAGCTCACCGACGGCCGGAGTCCGGCCGGAGCGCCGCCGGTTCTTCCCAGATCCAATCTGGACCCTCCGATTTGAATCCGACGGTCTAAATTAGAAGATATCGATTCGGCCGACGTTTTGCTAAAGAGACCCTGAAGTTTTTAAGTATGTAACCCGCGGTCCAAAGCGTAATCTGGAAAATACGTTTTGATTAATTGAAAACGTAATTCGTTTCGGAAAAAGAAAAATACGCTTTCTGATATTTACAGTTTTGCCACTGAGTTAGTTTTAGTCATAAATTATCCGTTTTAACTCCGATTTGATCCATTCAAATTGCGTTAGATTCGTATTTGCGAGCTCTACATGATGATAGAACTGTACAGTAGGTTTGAGATAATTTATTTTCGAGTTTATATTAAAGTAATTATTTATCTATAGGAAATCTTAGAAAATTCATAATTTTTACGTTTTAAATCCAAATTTCGTGATCTTTATGTCTATGTGATCGTAGTAACGTGTAGAAGAGTTTTACAAACTTGTTATACTGTTAGTGTTACTGTTGGTTAGGTTTTCTATTTTTTAAGTTCCGATGTGAGATTTAATCTATTACTTTAATAAAGTAGATCTTGTTTAAATAATATCTTCTACGTTTTAGATCCGTTTTAGCTCATTCGAGTTGCGTTAGATTCATAGCAATGAGATCTACGCGTTAGTGACAGTGTTTACCATATTACTAATTCTGAAATTTTATTGTTTAAATCATATCTTGATTAATAATTATGTAACTGGGTTTTGTAAATAAAATATGATTTGTTTTACTTTAGTTTTATAATTTGAATCTAAATTTGACTTAATTCCATATATAGTATCTATAAAATATCTTATATATGTTATTATATAATTAAAACACATGAAGCTAATAGTTTTATATTTTCTCCTATGAGCAAATCTTTCGGTAGATGTATCTTTTCAACCGTAGCTTCGATTAGAGTGTTTTTCGCGCCTGTGTGTTCATAGCAATGTGTAGAACCTCTTTAAAATCTTTTCACATATTGTTTCATATGTTTGGTGTACTGTTCTAATTTAGATCTATTGTTTGCTTCGTGTATGATTGCTCGATGTGTGTGTGGTGATTTATTGATCAAGTCCAGTCGGTGAGATATACGTGGTTATCAAGAAGAAGAAGAAGAAGAACGTTGAAGATTAAAGCTTACCGAAGGATCGGTGTTTAAGGCAAGTATAGCATGGGATTATCCTTGTTTCCTATTCATCTTTAATATACTTAATTCATGTGCATGTGTCTACCTTGTTACCACTAAGGATATCCTAGCTTTTGTATCTTGTACCTTGACACCCATGGGATATTGCATTGGATAGTATTTATGCTAGTGCTCAAGATAAATAACCATGATCTGTAACTTGACTAATGGTATATGCAATAAACGTTTAAAAGATGCTTTATAGAAACATGGCTCAAGAGGGCTAGAGCATATTTGGTTGTTTTTATGGTGCTCTAGTTTCTCTCCTTAAGGACTTATCTGTAAGCGAACATCCGGGACTTACAGTACAACTGTGAGGGCTATATGGCTCTGGCTTTAGTCAAGTATGAGGACCTTTTCTAGCTTGTTAGAGGTTACCCTTGTGGCGCAAATGGGGTGAAGCAGTATCACACCCAAAATTTCCTATTTTGGATTGTACATAGGAAACACTAATAAATATTTTAATATTCGGATAAAATTTCCCAAAATTAGTTTATGATAGCGTCAATAGGTTATAGAAAAAAAATGAGAATCTTTAGATTTTTCTAAACTAATTTGACGGACTATTGTTTAATGTGATGTTGCTTGTGGCCTCTTGTGCGTTGAGAGCGAGCAAAGTCTTTAAAAATGTGTTTAGTACAACGATCTTCTTCTCCAGCCTGTATATATATTTTTTTTCTATAATAAAATTCCTTGTTTTCTAATTTAATCCTCTTGTTCGGGGCTTGTCTAAATCTTTTCCGTCTACTTCAAATCACTTATTTGAGATCATCAACCGTCTCTGATATCATCTCGAGTATGCTGTCAAAATATCTTTTCATCAGCTTTAATTAATTTATCTCGGTCCACTTTGTTTTCTCCATCAGCACATGTATTGCCTATTCCTTTATTTTGAGGCCTACGGAACAACCTAGCTTTTGAGCCAGCTCATGTCTCGCTGCTATATGGTCACGTGCTGTTAGCCCCTCAATTTCCTTTCCATATATGAAATTCTGAATCGTATTCGAGTTGGACATCGAATCGTATTCGAGTTGGACATCGTCCTGCCGGCCAGTGCGCCGTTGTGAATCCACGCGTATAAAGAGCAAAGCTATCGTCTTTTATGATGTATGTATCTACTCCATCGGTTTTGCCCTAGTTACCTGCCGTCGCTGTTGACGTCCGGCCGGCTGCTGCCCTCGGTCAGAGTCGTTGATCGTATGTGTACACCTGCCGACGTGCAGCAGCTCTGAGGTTTACCCCGGCCTGCCTCCGTCATCTGTGTGTTGTCCGTCTCCAGCCAGGCCATGCAAAAGCCGCGTCTCAATCTCTACTAGCACCAGGGCACCTCTATCTACGGAAGCAAGCTGCCAGTCATCACGTGCCTTAGATTCGGCTATTCCTAGCTATGCCCTGTTGCCTGGCCGAGCTGCTGGCTTGCTTTCAAACTTCAGCACGTCAGCTGCCGTCAACTTCCTGGTGTTGAGAGCTCCCTGATACTTGGTTGCAAGACAAATCTACAAAGGTCAGCGGCACCTCCTTGTCCACTACTTCATTGATCAAAGCGTTTATGTTGATGTCGTGCCTACGTTATTCTCGCAAAATAAATGATTTCAATATTTGAATAAATTTATTAGATAAGTTAAGTTGCTGCTAATTTAAATATAGATAATTGTGGTTTTAAACTTTTTCATATTAATTTGATAATGTAGTGTTTGTGTGATGCTTGTCTTTGGTGTTAGTGAGTGCTATTATTTTCAAAATACCATAGGACGACGTTTACTTCTCACCGGAATTTTTTTTTGGCATTTTCTGGATTTAAAATTTCAATTTCCGTGAGCTTAATCTTTTTCCTTGATCTCTTCATCAATCTTTTCATGAGCTCAAACTCATTTAGTTGAGTTCCTTATCTCTCCAAGAGTCTCCAGGATTTTTCACGTGATTTTTCTGAGCTCCGGACTATTTTTCACGGCCAAAAAGGTAATTTTAGATTTTCTGGAATTATTTTATTCACGGAATTAAAATAATCCCGAAATTAAGAAAATCCGAAAAGTTTCCAAACCCTACGACTATATATATGCCGGCGTAGCCCTCGACGCCCTGGTTTCAGAAGTACAACCCTTATCGTGAGCCGCCGCTCGTAGCTCCCTCCACCTCTCGCCGAAGTTCTGCATCTACAGCTTGCGTTCTGGCGAACTTCCGACGAGCTTTTCCGGCCAAACCGTCGCGTTCCGACGCCAGCCACCACCACCAAGAGGCAGCCCTCGTCGTTCTCTACACCGTGGTATATCCGTTTGCACGAATCCATCGCTGTTTCATCGAGTTCCCATCTCATCTTGTTTTTCTCCGGCGAGGTACCACCATGGCTGACCGGAGCTCCTCCCAGCTCAAGGTAGAAGATGATACTATTTACAGTTTTGCCACTAAACTTGTTTTGATCATAAAATCTTCGTTTTAACTCCGATTTGACCCGTTCAAGTTGCGTTAGGTTCGTATTTACGAGCTCTACATGTTAGTATAGTTGTACAGTAGGTTTGGAAAGTTTAATTTTCGAGTTTATATTAAAATAATTATTTATCTATAGGAAATCTTAGAAAATTCATAACTTTCACGTTTTAAATCCGAATTTCGTGATCTTTACGTCTGTGTGATCGTAGTAACGTGTAGAAGAGTTTTGCAAACTTTTTATATTATTTTGCTACTGTTGGTGTATTATTTTAATTATGTCTCTTTGTTTGCTTTGTGTATGATTGCTCGGATGATTGTGTGTTGATGCTTGACGATCAAGTATAGACGGTGAGCAATTTCTTGACGATCAGAAGTATTATTTTGAGCCAGACCAGCAGTATCATCAGGAAAGCTTTGATCAAGGCAAGTATAACATGGGACCATCCTTGTTGTCCTATTCACTGAAATTATCATACATATGCATGTGTCTTCCTTGACAACCTTAGAGATTATGACTTAGTGATTGATACCTTGATTCCTTGTCAACCTTGGGATGCATTTGGGTAGCTATTGCTAGTGCTTAAATATGAACAATGATCTTGTAATTTGACTAATGGATTATGCAATCAACCTTTAATGATGATTTTATTACTGTTGAAAAGGGGGCTAGAGCAAGGGTTATATTGTTGCTCTGGTTTCTCTCCGTAAGGACTTATCTGTACATGACCATCCGGGACATACAGTACAGCTGTGAGGGCTATATGGCTCTGGCTTTAGTTGTTCAAGAGACCTTTTCTAGCTTGTTAGTGGTTACCTTAAATGGCGTAAGAATGGCTTGCCACTTTGGGTGTAGTGCGAGCCCCTGGCCTAGTGTGTATAGGCTGCGGTTGTTGTGCCACAGGGAAGGGGGGTTCTACATCTGCCTGCCGAGTGAATCTAATGGCCCTAACTTGTTAGACGAACTTTTGAGTGGCTTTATATGGTCTCTGATGTTTTGGGCCTTGCAAACCCATGCATTTGGAAATCATGACTCACAGTGAAAGTGTACACCTCTGCGCAGAGTTAAAAACTGGTATACTAGCCGTGCTCACGGATACGAGCGGCCTTGGAACATCTACAGAATAGTTGATCACCATTGTTATATCATGCTTAATTATTGTTGATTATTATTATGCTCATGTTAATGCTATTCATTATCCTTATTACAATTGATCATTGATTCATTAATGGGATTTGGATTACCTTGATGCTACTCAATTGCTAATTATGTGATGATTAAAAGCTAAACGCAGTTAAACAGTGTCTAGCCTTTTGAGCCTCATGAACCCTATGTTATACTTGTTGAGTTCGACATGGACTCACTCTTGCTATTTCCCCAACACTCCAGTGTGTAGTAAGATGCTACTCGGAAGAAGGACAAAGGTGTAGTGGAGTTTCCAGAAGACTAGTAGAAGTGCTAGGCATATGTTACCCCCAGTCAGCCGTCCCTGAGAAGAATGGAGCCCGAAGTTTAGTCACCGTTCCGCGATACTCTGATGTAAGTGTTAATATAGCTATGTATACGTTATATAATAACATTGTTTCTGATATTTTTTTCATTCTGGCATATGTGTGGACTTCCTGGGCACACATATGATTAGCCTGGTTTTGTTCTTTAGAAAACCGGGTGTGACAGAGTGGTATCAGAGCGGTGTTGACTGTAGGACGTATGCCAAGTAGCACTGGACGTATTCTAAAACTTATTTTACTATAAAACTAATTTGTCATACCTTGACTCATTGATTTTGACTATTTCCTCTTCCTTGTCTTGTTGTATCCTCTCCTTGATAGCTTCCTTTGAGCTAATATTTCTTACTCCCTTGGATTTTATTTTATGTTGTTTTTACTAAAAGTTTTCTGATCTTACCTGGTTCAAAGATTTGATGGCCTTTTATCATCCATACTTTTCCCATAGGATGACCACCATTGTTGAAGAAGCACGTGTAGTACCGATGATGTGATGTGTGCTTGTTGTGCTTGATGTGTTGCTTGTGTGTTGTTCTTGTTCTCGTGTTTTGAAGGTGGCTCGGAAGGTATAAGTCTTGAGTAGTAGCTTGATCTATGCTAAGTGGGGTAGGTTTTACGTAATACTCCGCATGCTGATTTCTATAGCAGTCTGTAATGTTTCTGTTATATCTCAAGATATGGACATGAGAAATTTATGAAATTTTACTGGGAATAACTATACTTCTGTATCTTTCCAAACCCACTGGATTTACCTTTTTACCTATTTTGAGCTAAGAGATATACCTGTTCTAAGTTGAGGTCACTGCACAGTCTGGAATTCTGAAACAGTTTCGGTTAAGTTCAGTTTTTGGCCAATTATTTGACAGATTCAGAAAAAGTGTTGTGAATAAAAGTTGTAGATAATTTTGTAAGCTTTCCAACCATGTAAAGATCATCTGAATTGGACGTCTGTAGCTCGAGATATGACAGTTTTACTGAGTTACTGAAATTGGAATTTGCCCAGAGAAATCAGATTTTGCTTATCTATTGAATTGGAAACCACCTACTGATGCCAGCGAGATTCATAGTTTCTTGGGTTTAGCTGGATATTACAGACAGTTCATTGAAGGGTTTTCTAAACTTGCTAAACCTATGACATCTCTGTTAGAGAAGAATGCCAAGTTTGTGTGGTCTGATAAATGTCAAACTAGTTTTGAAGAATTGAAGAAGAGGTTGACTACAGTGCCTGTATTGGTTTTGCCAGATTTGAGTAAGAAGTTTTCTATTTATTGTGATGCTTCTCGTCAAGGTTTGGGATGTGTTCTTATGCAAGAAGGCAAAGTTGTGAGTGTTGCAAGATGAATGTTTCGTATGTCCTAGAGCTTCACTTGGAAGAAGTGGTTATCTCTATGATTGGAAGTCTATAGTTAGTTTCATGAAAACTTAGATGACATCACCCCCATATCAAGTATGTTTGGTAAGTTTTAAGTGAAGGACTTATCATTAGCAGCAAGCCTTAAAGAAAGTGTTGCCTTCAATGACATTGTCAGGTGAAACAAGATCTTTGTTAAGTGGGGTAGCATCTGCTATCAACAACAGCAAGTCCTGAATATCTCAAGTGACGAGGCATGAAGAGGCATGAAGAACTAAAGATCAAACTTTATCTTTCTTGTCATCTTTTGGCTATCCTCTATCCATGTCTTATATCTCATCAACATAAATCAAAGAAGCATGAAGATTTAAAGATTAGTGTTATCTATCTCTCTAATCTCTCTGAATCTCATTTGTATCTTATCCTATCTTTTTAGAACAGTCTGTCTTTCTTAGCTTATACCTCTATTTTTGGATGCCCAAAAATCATGAATAAATTCTGGACAATAGTAGACTTCAATATTTTTCTCTGACCGTAAGAACCGTCCTGATAGCTACTATGGTTTGGGAGTTATGAAAATCACAAGGCGGTGCATCTGTGCCGTCAGTAATCTGGAATAGTTTCTGTTGTTCACAGTTTTCGACTACCTTAACTGCAGAATCTGGAGAAGTGTTCTATAATAAAGTTGTAGTAAATTTGATAATCTTTCCAACGGTATAAGCTACAACATCATTGGATTCGTAGAACTTGAGTTATAACTGTATTTCTGCACTGCCATTTTTTCTGCTCGCGAGGAAGTACAAGTTACTTGTTCTTGCATATGCTCATGAATATCTTTGAGATGATAGAAGGACATGATGGTAGTTATCACTTAGAAACACATGTAATCTATCCATTGGTGTTCTCCAGTTGATCTCTTCTTAAGAGGGGTTGCCGAACTAAAGGTGATACAAGATGGAGGTTTTATACGTTCTATTTTCGTCATCTGGAAGCATCAGCTATCTACATGGTTGCAAAGTCATTATCGAGCGCAGGTATCCTTTTTCAGGGTGGGTAACCTGTTAGAACCATCTACAAGAATCATAAGGGTCTAAAGGAGACATTTACAAAGTTGGTTATGAGTTTGTGCATCATCATTGGATAGGAGTTGACGAAAGAAAAGTGAAGACTTGCAGATCAACTTTATCTTTCTCCCTCGTCTCTCCAAATCTCAGGACGAGATTTCTGTTAAGTGGGATAGAATTATCACACCCAAAATTTCCTATTTTGGATTGTACATAGGAAACACTAATAAATATTTTAATATTCGGATAAAATTTCCCAAAATTAGTTTATGATAGCGTCAATAGGTTATAGAAAAAAAAATGAGAATCTTTAGATTTTTCTAAACTAATTTGACGGACTATTGTTTAATGTGATGTTGCTTGTGGCCTCTTGTGCGTTGAGAGCGAGCAAAGTCTTTAAAAATGTGTTTAGTACAACGATCTTCTTCTCCAGCCTGTATATATATTTTTTTTCTATAATAAAATTCCTTGTTTTCTAATTTAATCCTCTTGTTCGGGGCTTGTCTAAATCTTTTCCGTCTACTTCAAATCACTTATTTGAGATCATCAACCGTCTCTGATATCATCTCGAGTATGCTGTCAAAATATCTTTTCATCAGCTTTAATTAATTTATCTCGGTCCACTTTGTTTTCTCCATCAGCACATGTATTGCCTATTCCTTTATTTTGAGGCCTACCGAACAACCTAGCTTTTGAGCCAGCTCATGTCTCGCTGCTATATGGTCACGTGCTGTTAGCCCCTCAATTTCCTTTCCATATATGAAATTCTGAATCGTATTCGAGTTGGACATCGAATCGTATTCGAGTTGGACATCGTCCTGCCGGCCAGTGCGCCGTTGTGAATCCACGCGTATAAAGAGCAAAGCTATCGTCTTTTATGATGTATGTATCTACTCCATCGGTTTTGCCCTAGTTACCTGCCGCCGCTGTTGACGTCCGGCCGGCTGCTGCCCTCGGTCAGAGTCGTTGATCGTATGTGTACGCCTGCCGACGTGCAGCAGCTCTGAGGTTTACCCCGGCCTGCCTTCGTCATCTGTGTGTTGTCCGTCTCCAGCCAGGCCATGCAAAAGCCGCGTCTCAATCTCTACTAGCACCAGGGCACCTCTATCTACGGAAGCAAGCTGCCAGTCATCACGTGCCTTAGATTCGGCTATTCCTAGCTATGCCCTGTTGCCTGGCCGAGCTGCTGGCTTGCTTTCAAACTTCAGCACGTCAGCTGCCGTCAACTTCCTGGTGTTGAGAGCTCCCTGATACTTGGTTGCAAGACAAATCTACAAAGGTCAGCGGCACCTCCTTGTCCACTACTTCATTGATCAAAGCGTTTATGTTGATGTCGTGCCTACGTTATTCTCGCAAAATAAATGATTTCAATATTTGAATAAATTTATTAGATAAGTTAAGTTGCTGCTAATTTAAATATAGATAATTGTGGTTTTAAACTTTTTCATATTAATTTGATAATGTAGTGTTTGTGTGATGCTTGTCTTTGGTGTTAGTGAGTGCTATTATTTTCAAAATACCATAGGACGACGTTTACTTCTCACCGGAATTTTTTTTTTGGCATTTTCTGGATTTAAAATTTCAATTTCCGTGAGCTTAATCTTTTTCCTTGATCTCTTCATCAATCTTTTCATGAGCTCAAACTCATTTAGTTGAGTTCCTTATCTCTCCAAGAGTCTCCAGGATTTTTCCCGTGATTTTTCTGAGCTCCGGACTATTTTTCACGGCCAAAAAGGTAATTTTAGATTTTCTGGAATTATTTTATTCACGGAATTAAAATAATCCCGAAATTAAGAAAATCCGAAAAGTTTCCAAACCCTACGACTATATATATGCCGGCGTAGCCCTCGACGCCCTGGTTTTAGAAGTACAACCCTTATCGTGAGCCGCCGCTCTTAGCTCGCTCCACCTCTCGCCGAAGTTCTGCATCTACAGCTTGCGTTCCGGCGAACTTCCGACGAGCTTTTCCGGCCAAACCGTCGCGTTTCGACGCCAGCCACCACCACCAAGAGGCAGCCCTCGTCGTTCTCTACACCGTGGTATATCCGTTTGCACGAATCCATCGCTGTTTCATCGAGTTCCCATCTCATCTTGTTTTTCTCCGGCGAGGTACCACCATGGCTGACCGGAGCTCCTCCCAGCTCAAGGTAGAAGATGATACTATTTACAGTTTTGCCACTAAACTTGTTTTGATCATAAAATCTTCGTTTTAACTCCGATTTGACCCGTTCAAGTTGCGTTAGGTTCGTATTTACGAGCTCTACATGTTAGTATAGTTGTACAGTAGGTTTGGAAAGTTTAATTTTCGAGTTTATATTAAAATAATTATTTATCTATAGGAAATCTTAGAAAATTCATAACTTTCACGTTTTAAATCCGAATTTCGTGATCTTTACGTCTGTATGATCGTAGTAACGTGTAGAAGAGTTTTGCAAACTTTTTATATTATTTTGCTACTGTTGGTGTATTGTTTTAATTATGTCTCTTTGTTTGCTTTGTGTATGATTGCTCGGATGATTGTGTGTTGATGCTTGACGATCAAGTATAGACGGTGAGCAATTTCTTGACGATCAGAAGTATTATTTTGAGCCAGACCAGCAGTATCATCAGGAAAGCTTTGATCAAGGCAAGTATAACATGGGACCATCCTTGTTGTCCTATTCACTGAAATTATCATACATATGCATGTGTCTTCCTTGACAACCTTAGAGATTATGACTTAGTGATTGATACCTTGATTCCTTGTCAACCTTGGGATGCATTTGGGTAGCTATTGCTAGTGCTTAAATATGAACAATGATCTTGTAATTTGACTAATGGATTATGCAATCAACCTTTAATGATGATTTTATTACTGTTGAAAAGGGGGCTAGAGCAAGGGGTTATATTGTTGCTCTGGTTTCTCTCCGTAAGGACTTATCTGTACATGACCATCCGGGACATACAGTACAGCTGTGAGGGCTATATGGCTCTGGCTTTAGTTGTTCAAGAGACCTTTTCTAGCTTGTTAGTGGTTACCTTAAATGGCGTAAGAATGGCTTGCCACTTTGGGTGTAGTGCGAGCCCCTGGCCTAGTGTGTATAGGCTGCGGTTGTTGTGCCACAGGGAAGGGGGGTTCTACATCTGCCTGCCGAGTGAATCTAATGGCCCTAACTTGTTAGACGAACTTTTGAGTGGCTTTATATGGTCTCTGATGTTTTGGGCCTTGCAAACCCATGCATTTGGAAATCATGACTCACAGTGAAAGTGTACACCTCTGCGCAGAGTTAAAAACTGGTATACTAGCCGTGCTCACGGATACGAGCGGCCTTGGAACATCTACAGAATAGTTGATCACCATTGTTATATCATGCTTAATTATTGTTGATTATTATTATGCTCATGTTAATGCTATTCATTATCCTTATTACAATTGATCATTGATTCATTAATGGGATTTGGATTACCTTGATGCTACTCAATTGCTAATTATGTGATGATTAAAAGCTAAACGCAGTTAAACAGTGTCTAGCCTTTTGAGCCTCATGAACCCTGTGTTATACTTGTTGAGTTCGACATGGACTCACTCTTGCTATTTCCCCAACACTCCAGTGTGTAGTAAGATGCTACTCGGAAGAAGGACAAAGGTGTAGTGGAGTTTCCAGAAGACTAGTAGAAGTGCTAGGCATATGTTACCCCCAGTCAGCCGTCCCTGAGAAGAATGGAGCCCGAAGTTTAGTCACCGTTCCGCGATACTCTGATGTAAGTGTTAATATAGCTATGTATACGTTATATAATAACATTGTTTCTGATATTTTTTTCATTCTGGCATATGTGTGGACTTCCTGGGCACACATATGATTAGCCTGGTTTTGTTCTTTAGAAAACCGGGTGTGACAAGCAGACTGTGGATCCCTGCGTGGTGTATCACACGGACTGACTTCGGAAACCTAGCGGCCCTAACTTGTTAGACGAACCTTTGAAAGGCTTCATAGTGAACCCTGCCTGCTCACCTTGGGAGTGTTTTGGGGATTGGCCGCCTCGGGCATATGGGTAATCACGACTCACAGTGAAAGTGTACAACCTCTGCAGAGTGTAAAACTGTTATAACAGCCGTGCTCACGGTCACGAGTGGCCTTGGACCCTTACAGAATAAATGATGAACACTGATGATAATGATAACACTGATGATATTGATGTTCACTAATGATTATTGTTTCTTGCTATACATTATTCTCGTTTACATGATCATGAGGTTATTTGGGATTATGTTAAACTTGTTGCTACTCAATTGCTAAAAGATGACTCACTAAAAGCTATTGCAGTAAACCCGTGTCAAACATTTTGAGCTTCATGAACCCCATGTTATATTTGTTGAGTTCGACATGGACTCACTCTTGCTATTTCCCCACATCTCAGGAAGGGTACCAGACTGTTAGATTCTGGAATTGTTAGGCTTGTGATCAACCAGTTAGTTTGATCCTGGAGTGAAGGTTGCACCTGGTGTTCGGAGTTGTCTTTCCGCTGTGTTACTCTCTAAGGTATATTTTATACTATTGTGTTATGTATATTAAGCATTTGTCTTTTGATATTACACTTATCTGTGGCTATATGTGAGATTTGTCTTCTTTATTTCACATATGGTGTATGTCTGGTTTTGTCCTTAAAACCGGGTGTGACAAAATGGTGAGATTTCAACTCCTTTTGAAGACGAGATTTATCCATCTACCAAAGAGGCCTTAGATGAGACCAACTCAAGAGTCACCAATCCAAGTGAAATTCTGAACACTCAGATTAGAGACAAAGATGACATCAATAAGCATGGAAATTACTCCATAACCATCTCATTAAAACCATGCTCATATGAGACATCTTCCAATTCAATGGTCTCTCCAACCTCACCGCATTCGAGATCTCCAACCCCCTTATTATTTCTAGTTACAAAAACTTCAAAAGGGTGGTTGTAGATGCATATGTTTATCATTGCAGATCTTGTTGTGATTGAATCTTGAGATAGGAACACTTAAGTTGGTGTTGGAGGGGAAACCACTTCACCAAAAACATCTTGAAGGTTTCCCAAAGACAAGCTTAGTTTCCTAAAACAAGCACGTCCTAACATGAGTGTTCACCTCTCTGCTACGCTGCCCTTGTGAAATGAGCATAGGGATATAATTGTGAAAATATTCCTTTGGGTATTCTTGCCACTAACCTTTTCAGGTCTAGAGCAAAAAGAACAAAGGTATGATGAACATAAGGTATGTCCAACCAATCATCATGCAACATTGAATTAGATCCATCCAAACTTGATTTTTGCAAAATTCAAGCTTGGAGGATAACTTTCTAAGAACATCCCCTACCATGTTGCTATTCTGGTTGTCTCTACCTTTAAGACATGCTCAATTTGCTATACATCAATCATGTTCTCTTCCATCACCACTTGAGTAAATCTCTATAATGCTTTCATGCCACCTTTGTCCATCATAAGTAAGTGTTGGTTTAGAAGTACTGCACATACTTCTATTGGCTTTTAACATAAGCGTGGTGCTTAGGTTAAATAGCCTTCCTTAATCTAATTAGACATGGAGTCTAGTTTGGTTATTGAACTAAAAACTGCTTGTGTACACATTGTATATTTTTGTTGGACTAACTCCTGCAGGAAAAATTTTCAAAAGTCAAACTAGGAAGTCCTGAGATGAACTCACACGGAGAGAAAAGAGATACATGAACTTCATCAACCTTGCACAAGGGAAACATAGCTCACGCATCACGGAGAGATCCATGGAACAAGAAGACGAGTGCCACAACACAAGATCTACACTCACTCCATGAAAGAGGGTGGACAAATCTCCATCAAGCCCCTTCAAGACAAAGGCCATCATGGAGAAATTCTCAAGACAATGAAGGGAGCACAAGAACTATCAAGAATGTCAAGATTAGAAAAATAAAAAGATGGTGAGATTAAAGAGAAAGGAGTAAGGAGTGCAATAGAGAAGACAAGCCATTCATGATCACAACTAGCTAGGCAAAAGAAGCTTCCACAAGATGTTTGGTACCATCACTCTTCAATGACAAAGGTAATATCTTGAGGTACGAAAAGCTTTTCTTGATCCTGGTATGCACATAAATGAAGAACCACACATGTTTAAGTTGCAACATCACTTGACCCAACCTGATCGACTTAACATGTTTAGTTCTTTTCTTAGCTTCACTCTCTTATCTTTACCTAATGAGCTAAAATATTGTGCACCCAACCTTTGGAAGATGATAGATCACAATCTTGAAAAGATCACCATATTATGCATAGATATGATTATCCTTCCATAGGTTAAAACAATCTGATCTGTTAAATGTTTTAAGATATTACACTTATGCTCATTTTCTGATCTTATCACCCATAACATTAGCTTTGTCTTTTTCACTGTGCCTAAGGTTATAGAAGAATAAATAGACTTTTGGTTCTGTTGGTATTTTTCCACCAATAGAGCCCATGCACTTGATCTCTGCCTTGTCTTTATGAGCAGGACACACTTTGAACAAGACATGAGGAGTTTGTCAACTCCCAAATTCTACAAAGTGAAGGTCCTGGTTCTACAAGAACACGCACACTAAGTAAGATGCTGCCAGCTTCCACAATCAATGATTCACTTCAAACTGCTGGACAAACAAAGAACATAGGTGATACCATATCAAGAGGTGCAGTTATCAAGGTTTCCACCTTGGGATCAGATGATGCACCTAAGGAGTTAACATGGTAAGAAGTCTTGTTCAGAGGACTTAAAACATTGAACCCTCGCCGGGAGGTAAAATCAGTAGTTATCCATATTTGTCTTTTCTGCATAATCATTTTTAGCATATTTATCTTTTTGGCATTAGCATTGCATTAGAAAAAGAAAATAAAAATATTTATTTGTTGCATCAATAATCCTAAAGCCCTGTGTGAATAATTTTGTGGTGTGTGAGAACCCATAGGAACATTCACCGTGGTGGCATAAAAATAAAAATAAATATGCATGCATTCGTCCTATTGCATTTTCTCTTGCGTCATAGAAAATATAAAAATACAAAAATATTGAGAAAGAAATCCCACTAAAACTCTGCATAGAAGAAAAGCTTTGGACAACTGAGGCTTAGGTGGCCAAACCACTAACGCTTAATCAATTCCACAAGTTTTGTTGTCTATTTGAGTTTTATAGGATTTGAAGAACCAAGAAGAGTTGATAAGCAAGTGGATGTTCTATCCACTATTAAGAGCATTGTCTCGTCAGTCATTAACATCAATCAATGCTCTGTAGAGGAAGTACATTTTCACTGCTAGTCTTGTACATTACAAGATCGAACGACTATGTTAACATTCAGCTTGGGGGAAGGCACCCCCGTGTATCTAGGTAAGTATCGTTACCCTCTTAAAGTTTTCTCATTACATAAATTAATCCAAAAATAAAAAAAAGTGAGCACTGAAGGTTCACACTTATCCTATCGAGTTTTGTTCTATATTGTGTTATTTCGTAATAGTGTGTGATAGTTAGAGTGTGTATAAAAGTTGGCTTTTCTATTTAAATAAGAAGAACCTAGTTTAATCTCTATGCATGGAAATAATGAATAGTTGCTCTGCCATAATTCCTTTTAAGTGCCTAGTTTTCAACCTTGAACTCTCCTAAGTTTTGGAAATGATTGTTTTGACCTAAGATTTGCTCTGAACTTGAAACTTGTGGGTAGCGAATGCTTGATCTAAGTCTAGGTGATTGATGGATATGATATGAGAAGGTTTGAGCTACTATTTATCTTGTTCTGAGTGACACTAGAGTTCTAGAGATTTATCTTTTGAAAACTTAAAATTTTCACATGATGAGTTCCTGTATGACGAGAGCTTTAATTCCTACCATAGCCATATATACATGCTTGCTAGAATAGGAAAACTAGCTCATAAGCTGCTCGCTTTGTGTTGATTTTGGTCAACCCATGTGAGACCCTTGTCGAGAGGATGGTCATGCTCCCAAGATCAAGATCACTTACACCCACATATATCCTATCGCTCCTACCCTAGGGGTACGCAAAAACATGCCTTTTTCACCCAAAAATCTATCTCCTACACTGGGAGAGGATCCAAAAAGATTGTTAGGTTTCCAAATAAATTCTCCAAGATTGTAATTAATCTCTTCCCAAGTTTATTGTATTCCAGGCAAGAGGCATGAGGCTATGCAAAATAATCATCAAAAGAAAAAAGAAAGAGAGAGAGAAAAAAAAGAAGAAAAGAAAAAAATCCTAGCATTCAAAAAAATAAAAATATATTGATTGATAGCTCATGATCTCTATGCCTAAGGAAGGTCTTCATTGTCACCAAAGAAGGAAGAATATATCCCAAGACATCCATAGCAAAGTTCTTCATAAATTCTTCAGTTGGAGGGAGTCTCTCCAGGAGCAAAGTAGAATTAGGTTAGTCACCAAATATATCCAAACACATGCACATCTTGATCTAAGGGTATGGTCTCCCCTCCTCGGATCCCATTTTGACTAAGCAACATATGCATGGTAAGTATACTACATCCTTGAAATACCCTTAGCTCCATATAAGCCTATTAGTTATAGGGTAAGAGAGAGGAGGCATGATGCTACGCTGCCTTATTCCAAAAATACCACATATTCTGAGTGAAAGAGAGAAGGCAAAACACCATCATTGCCTTGGAAAGGATCTACAAGTACCACATATGAGAGACCAGAAAGGGTCATACAAAAAGGAATCTCTGAGTTTTATTTTGAAAACCTACAAAAACTCCAGAATAAAGGTTGATCGAATAACTCAAGACGCAGTGCTTGACTTGATTGTTCTGTCTTTCAACTACTTAAGACCCGAGTGAAGGCCAAAAGCTCCATAGTTGAAGGTAATGGGTAAGTTTGAAGTCAGAATAGTTTGCTTTAATCTGGAGGAGAATTCTTGTTTGAACACATGTGTACTTTTGAGGCGTGAAAAGTATTGTAGCAACTCCTGATCCATTGTTGAGATTAGCTTTGCTCAGGGACTAGCAAAGGTTAAGCTTGGGGAACTTGTTGACGGTCACTAATTCTCATTATTAACCATCAACTATTTCATGAAATAGCATGAAATGAACCACAAAGCATAGTTGTAGGGTTTGATTCTAACGAGTTCCACGAGTTGTGTTGTTCTCACTTGTTTTGTAGATTATCAATATTTTACCACATAAAATTACCTTAAGTGATGAAACAGAGCACACCATTGCGAAGAGCTCGTCGAGACGATCGAAACGGACATATCATTTGCTCTATTTGGAGTTTCAGAGAGAAAGTCCCCGATGGATATGACTCGGAAGATTCTAGAATACTCCAGAACCATCACCAAGCAAGAGTTTTAGGGACTAACATAACAATTTCCACAACTTTGGTGAATTGTGAATTTTTAGGGATAAAAACAGAATAAGCCAAGAAGGAGTAGGAGTCAAGAAACCGGACCAAATCAAGTCAGAATTCCATGAAAATTGACGGAAAGGTTCTAGAGGACACGAGAAGACATAGGAACAAAACGAAAGCCCGCAGGCTAACAAGTGGGGCCAACCGGCCCCACATGTTAGGCCGGCCGGCCTGGGTCCACCTCCAAGTGAGATTAGCTTCGCATGGTGGCCTCCAACCGACCTCTACGACACATCTCAACCATTGTTTCAAGTCAGTTTGATTCAAGGGCTGCGATTGACCCCACCGTGCTATATAAGTAGGGGCAAACCCCCTCCCTTCAGGCATCTCCATCTTCATTAGTTACATCCAGAGCAAAAGCTAGGGTTTCACCCCTCCATCCAAGTAGAAGTAGAGATCCCTCTAGATGATCGTCTAGTTCTAGTTCTTCTAGTTCTTCTAGTTCTAGTTCTAGTTCATCTAGTATACTAGAGAAGAGGGAGAGAGGAGAGGAGAGAGTTGAGGAGGAGCTAGATCTGTCAGATCTTCCTCAACATTGTACTTTTGCAGCATTTGGTTCATCTTGAGCAATCTCCAGGTTCTTCATTATTTATTTCTAAGTATTTTGTTTTAGTTCTTGCTTTATTATATTTACTGGATCTCCTCTCATATTGAGTGCTCTAGTTATTCTAGATAATTATAGTAGTAAGCGCTAGTGTAGACGTGGTGTCTAGACTAGGGTTTACCTGAGTTTGTGCCCAATCTCATGGTTAGTTGTGGTAGCCCATAGAGGTGACAGCTCTATCTGGTCTTTGTAATCCACCACGTTTGGGTTGGTGTTTCAAAGAGCTTTTTGGCAGCCTTCCCCCGATTACTTTCTTCCCAATCTTTTTTGAGAGTCGAAAAGGTATTGTTGCTCCGAAGTAGGTAAAATAGAGTAAGCCTTCGACAAGATAGAACCACTTAGAAAACCCTAAAATCTCTCTCTACCCTAGAATTACCCTTTACTTGGACATTCCTAATTCTTCTTGTACACTTCATGTTCCCCGTGGAAATCGATACTCTGGAATACTCCCGAGAGAAAGCTACGTTGGTATCCGAGCGCTTGCAGATCTTTTTCTATTCGTGTTTAAAATACCCAACAACCACAGGCTCAGAAATCATTTTGAACGCACCCGATGGAACTACTTGGTGATGTGGGTCATGTGGAATCTCGTTTTAGGCCGTTTGGTGATAGTGTTGGTGTCGGTGCAAGATTGGTGCATGATTTGCGCCAAACATACCATAGGCTCAGAAATCATTATGGACGCACTCGACGGAACTCCTATATGACGTGGGTCATGTGGAAGGTCATTTCAGTCCATTTGGAGACAGTGATAGTTTCGGTGCAAGATAGGTGCTCAGTTTGCGCTAAATGTATCATAGGCTCATAAATGGTTTTAGACGCACCTGATGGTACTCCTAGGTTACAAGGCTCAAGTGAAAGCTCGATTTGGTCTATTTGGTGATAGTGCTAATCTTAACACAAGATAGGTGGACAGTTTGCGCAAAATATACCATAGGCTCAGAAATTGTTTTGGACGCACTTGATGGAACACCTAGGTGACGTGTGTCATGTGGAATCTCGTTTCAGTCTGTTTGGAGATAGTGTTAGTGTCAGTGCAAGATAGGTGCATGGTTTGCGCCAAACGAACCATAGGCACTAAAATCGTTTTGAACACACCTGATGGTACACTTAGGTGACGAGGCTCAAATGGATGCTCATTTGGGTCCGTTTGGAGATAGTGCTAATTGTGATACAAGATAGGTACATGGTTTGCACCGAACGTACCATTGGATCAAAAATCATTTTGGACACACCCGATTGAACTCCTTGCTAACGTGGGTCATGTGCAATCTCATTTTGGCCCATTTGAAGACAATGTTAGTATCAGAACAAGATAAGTGCACGGTTTGCGCCAAACATACCATATGCATATAAATCAATTTGGATGCACCCGATGGTACTCCTAGGTGACGCGGCTCAAGTGGCAGCTCGATTTGGTCTATTTGGCGATAGTGCTAATCTTGACGCAAGATGTGCACAGTTTGCGCTGAATGTACCATAGGCTTAAAAATTATTTTGGACGCACCCGATGGAAATCCTAGGTGGTGCAAGTCATGTAGAATTGTGTTTCAATCCGTTTGGAGATAGTGTTAGAGTCGGTGCAAGATAGTTGCATGGTTTGTGCCGAATGAACCACAGGCCCAGAAATCATTTTGGACGCACCTGATGGTACTCCTAGGTGACGAGGCCAAAGTGGAAGCCCGATTTGGTCTGTATGGAGATAGTGTTAATCTTGACATAGGATAGGTGCACGGTTTACATCGAACATACAAAAGGCTCAAAAATTATTTTGGACGCACCCGATGGATCTCCAAGGTGATGTGGGTCATGTGGAATCTCATTTCAGTCTGTTTAGAGACAATGTTAGTGTCGGCGCAAGATAGGTTCACGGTTTGCGCCAAATGTTCCATAGGCTCAGAAATCATTTTGGACACACCTAATGCTACTCCTAGGTGACGAGGCTCGAATGGATGCTCATTTCAGTCCATTTGGAGATAGTGCTAATATTGACGCAAGATAGGCGCACGGTTTGCACCAAATGTACCATAGGCTCAGAAATTATTTTGGACACAGCTGATGGAATCTCTCGACATGGGTCATGTGGAATCCCATTTTAGTCCATTTGCAGCTAGTGTTAGTGTCGGTGCAAGATAGGTGCACGGTTTGCACCAAACGAACCATTGGCGTAGAAATTGTTTTGGACGCACCCAATGGTACTCCTAGGTGACGAGGCTCAAGTGAAAGCTCGATTCGGTCTATTTGGCGATAGTGCTAATCTTGACACATGATAGGTGCACGGTTTGTGTCAAATGTACTATAGACTCAGAAAACATTTTAGATGCACCCGATGGATCTCCTAGGTGACATGGGTCATGTGGAATCTCGTTTCAGTCCATTTGGAGATAGTGTTAGTGTCAGTGCAAGATAGGTGAATGGTTTGCGCCAAACGAACCATAGGCTTTGAAATCGTTTTGGATGCACCTGATGGTACTTCTAGGTGACGAGGCTCAAATGGATGCTCGTTTTGGTCTGTTTGGAGATAGTGCTAATCTTGACGCAAGATAGGTGCATGGTTTCCACCGAATGTGCCATAAGCTCAAAAATCATTTTGGATGCAGCCAATGGAACTTCTTGGTGACATGGTTTATGTGGAATCTCATTTCAATCCGTTTGGAGACAGTGTTAGTGTCGGTGCAAGATAGGTGCACCGTTTGCGCCAAATGAACCATAGGCTCAGAAATTGTTTTGGATGCACCTGATGGTACTCCTAGGTGATGAGGCTCAAGTGGAACCTCGATTCAGTCTATTTGGTGATAGTGCTAATCTGGATGCAACATAGGTGGATAGTTTGTGCCAAATGTACCATAGGCTCTGAAATTGTTTTGGACCCACCTGATGGAACACCTTGGTGACGTGGGTCATGTGGAATCTTGTTTCGGTCTGTTTGGAGACAGTGTTAGTGTCGGCGCAAGATAGGTGCATGGTTTGCCCCAAACGAACCATAAGCTCTGAAATCATTTTGGATGCACCCGATGGTACACCTAGGTGCGAGGCTCAAATGGACGCTCGTTTTGGTCTGTTAGGAGAATGTGCTAATCTTGACACAAGATAGTGCACTACTTGCGCCGACTGTACCATTGGCTCAAAAATCATTTTAGATGCCCTAATGAAACTCCTAGGTGATATAGGTCATATGGAAGTTTGTTTCAGTTCATTTGGAGACAGTGTTAGTGTCGATGCAAGATAAGTGCATGGTCTGCACCAAATGAACCATAGGCTCATAAATCGTTTTGGATGCACCTGATGATACTCCTAGGTGACGAGGCCAAAGTGGAAACTCGGTTCGGTCTGTTTAGAGATAGTGCTAATGTTGACACATGATAGGTGCACAATTTGCGTTGAACGTACCATAGGCTTAGAAATCATTTTGGACGCACCCGATAGATCTCCTAGGTGATGTGGGTCATGTGGAATCTCGTTTCATTCCGTTTGGAGAGAGTGTTAGTGTTAGTGCAAGATAGGTCCACGGTTTGCACCAAACATACTATAGGCTCAAAATCATTTTAGACACACCTAATGGTACTCCTAGGTGATGAGGCTCGAATGGATGCTCGTTTTGGTCTATTTTGAGATATTGCTAATCTTAACGCATGTAACACCCAAATTTTAGGAGTAATAAATTTTAAATGATTTAGAGAAAGAGAATTAAAATTTTAAAACTATTTGGTGATGCATTCATGCTGTTGCATTTATTTTATTTTGTGGTGTGGATATATTTGTTTTATTTGATTTGGTTTAGGAAAATTTGATTTGAAAATGTGTTTGGAAAATTAGAAAAAGAAAAGAAACAACTTACCTTCTTACCTTCTTGGCCCGAAGGCCGTCGGACGGCCTGCTTACCTCCGCGCCTGCCCGCGTGGGCCGATCAGCGTCCCGGCCCAGCAGCCGAGCCAGCCCAAGTCTGCAGCCACGCGTTCATCAGGTCGCTGACCGCTGGACCCCACATGTCAGTCGTCTTCCTCCTCCCGTGTTCGAGCCGGACTCCGAACTGGAGTACCGCCGCCGCCTTTCTCGTGATTTCCCGGAGAGTCTTACCCGAACACGGCCAATAGAAGCCATAAATAGGAAGCCGTGACCCTCCTCTTTCCGTTTTTCATCTAAACCGCGAGTTCCACCACGTGAAATCGAGTTCTAGGGCTTCAAGTTGGTAGAGGCGGGCGGACGGTCGGCTAGGGGGTTCTAGGGTGGATTCAAGGCCGATTTCTTTGCTTGGGTGAGTTTGTCATCTTCTCCTCTCCCTCCCAATGCTCTTCTTTTGAGTTTTTGTGCTTTGAATCGCGGGTTTGGAGCTCACCGTGGGCAACAATGGCACCGCCATTCATCCCCGAGCCGTGTTCTCTCCTCGGGTCGTCTTAGTGCTCCTAAACCGCCTAGATGAGTTCGGGTTTACCTCCTCTTTCGATTGGTGTTGGTTGCGGGTTGATTGGTGGTCGGGAACGGGAAAACCGAGTTTTTCCGGCGAGCTCGAGTGACCGGCCATGGTAGCCGCCGGCCGGAACCGAGGAAGAAGGGTCGGGTTCTTCACTGTAGACTCGATGATGAACACGAGCCGTCCAAATCGAGATCAATGGCCTAGATTAGAACTTACCCCTTCGCGGGTAAATTTGTTAAAGAGACCCTCAGCTTTTTAGTTATCAACCCGCGATCCTTAGCGTATTGTCTGAAATACGTTTTTGTGTTTGGAAAGCGTATTCTCTCCCGGTTAAGTCAAAACTACGTTTTCCGATATTTACAGTTTTGCCACTAGGACTGTTTTGGTCATAAAATCTTCGTTTTAACTCCGATTTGACCCGTTCAAGTTGCGTTAGGTTCGTATTTGCGAGCTCTACATGTTAGTATAGTTGTACAGTAGGTTGGGAAAGTTTAATTTTCGAGTTTATATTAAAATAATTATTTATCTATAGGAAATCTTAGAAAATTCATAACTTATACGTTTTAATTCTGAATTTGGTGATCTTTGCGTCTGTGTGATCGTAGAAACGTGTAGAAGAGTTTTATGAACTTTTATTAATGTTTTGTTATTGTTGGTGTACTGTTCTAATTGTATCTCTTTGTTTGCTTCGTGTATGTTTGATTGGATGCATGTGTGTTGTTGATTGATGATCGAGTATAGACGGTGAGCAGTATCTGGACGATCAAGAGTATTATTTTGAGCCAGACCAGCAGTATCATCAGGAAAGCTTTGATTAAGGCAAGTATAACATGGGACTATCCTTGTTGCCTATTCACTGAAATTATTATACATATGCATGTGTCTTCCTTGACAACCATAGAGATTATAACTTAGCTATTGATATCTTGTTTCCTTGTCACCTATGGGTTATGCATTTGGGTAGCTATTGCTAGCGCTTAATTATGAACAATGATCTTGTAATTTGACTAATGGATTATGCAATCAACCAATTAAGATGATTTTATTACAGTTGAAAGGGGGCTAGAGCATGTGGGTTATTTTGATGCTCTAGTTACTCTCCGTAAGGACTTACCTGTAAGTGATAACCGGGACATACAGTACAGCTGTGAGGGCTATATGGCTCTGGCTCTAGTTGTTCAAGAGACCTTTTCTAGCTTGTTAGAGGTTACCTTAAATGGCGTAAGAATGGCTTGCCACTTTGGGTGTAGTGCGAGCCCCTGGCCTAGTGTGTATAGGCTGCGGTTGTTGTGCCACAGGGAAGGGGGGTTCTACATCTGCCTGCCGAGTGAATCTAATGGCCCTAACTTGTTAGACGAACTTTTGGATGGCTTTATATGGTTTCTTGTGCTTAGGGATTCATGACCCCTTAGCATATGGAAATCATGACTCACAGTGAAAGTGTACACCTCTGCGCAGAGTTAAAAACTGGTATACTAGCCGTGCTCACGGATACGAGCGGCCTTAGGGATTCTTACAGAATAGTTGATCACCATTATTATATCATGCTTAATTATTGTTGATTATTATTATGCTCATGTTAATGCTATTCATTATCCTTATTACAATTGATCATTGATTCATTAATGGGATTTGGATTACCTTGATGCTACTCAATTGCTAATTATATGATGATTAAAAGCTAAACGCAGTTAAACAGTGTCTAGCCTTTTTGAGCCTCATGAACCCTGTGCTATACTTGTTGAGTTCGACATGGACTCATTCTTGCTATTTCCCCAACACTTCAGTGTGTAATAAGATGCTACTCGGAAAAAGGACAAAGATGTAGTGGAGTTTCCAGAAGACTAGTAGAAGTGCTAGGCATATGCTACCCCCAGTCAGCCGTCCCTGAGAAGAATGGAGCCCGAAGTTTAGTCACCGTTCCGCGATACTCTGATGTAAGTGTTAATATAGCTATGTATACGTTATATAATAACATTGTTTATGATACTTTTTCATTCTCGCATATGTGTGGACTTCCTGGGCACACATATGATTAGCCTGGTTTTGTTCTTTAGAAAACTGGGTGTGACAACGCAAGATAGGTGCATTGTTTGCACTGAATGTAACAAAGGCTCAGAAATCATTTTGGATGCACCCGATGGAACTCCTTGGTGACGTGGGTCATGTGAAATCTTGTTTTAGTTAGTTTGGAGATAGTGTTAGTGTCGGTACAAGACAGGTACACAGTTTGCGTGAAATGAACCATAGGCTCTGAAATTGTTTTGGACGCACCCGATGGTGCTCCTAGGTGACGAGGCTCAAGTGGAAGCTCGATTCGGTCTGTTTGGAGATAGTGCTAATCCTAACGCAAGATAAGTGCATGGTTTCGATGAATATACCATAGTCTCAGAAATTATTTTGGAACTCCTAGTTGACGTGGGTCATGTGGAATCCTGTTTCGATCTGTTTGGAGACAGTGTTAGTGCCGGTGCAAGAGAGGTGCATGATTTGCGACAAATGAACCATAAGGTCAGGAAGCCATTTTGGACGCACCTAATAGAACTCCTTCGTGATGTGGGTCATGTGGAATCTTATTTCGGTCCGTTTGGAGGTAGTGTTAATATCGGTGTAACATAGGTGCCCAGTTTACGCCAAACGTACCATAGGCATAGAAATCATTTTAGACGCACCCGATGGTACTCCTAGGTGACGAGGCTCAAGTGGAAGCTCGATTCGGTCCATTTAGAGATAGTGCTAATCCGGACACAGGATAGGTGCATAGTTTTCCCTGAACGTACCATAGGCTCAGAAATAATTTTTGACGTAGCCGGTGGATCTCGTATGTGACGTGGGTCATGTAGAATCTTGTTTCGGTCTGTTTAGAGATAGTGGTAGTGTCGATGCAGATAGGTGCACAGTTAGCGCCAAATGTACCATAAGCTCATAAATGGTTTTGCATGCACCCGATGGAACTACTAGGTGATGAGGGTCATGTGGAATCTCATTTCAGTCCGTTTGGAGACAGGGTTAGTTTCGGTGCAAGATAGGTGCACAGTTTGCGCCAAACGTACTAGAGGCTCAGAAATCATTTTGGATGCAACTGATGGTACTCCTAGGTGACAAGGCTCAATTGGATGCTCGTTTCGGTCCATTTGGAGATAGTGCTAATCTTGATGCAAGATAGGTGCACGGTTTGCACCGAATGTACCATAGGCTCAGAAATCATTTAGGACGCAGCCAATGGAACTTCTTGGTGACATGGTTTATGTGGAATCTTATTTCAATCCATTTGGAGATAGTGTTAGTTTGGCAGAACCTCCTAAATTATGTGGCCCACATGCACCTGTCATTGTCCCGAAGACCTCTGACGGCTATGCCTATGTTCCGTATAACTTAAAAAGTCTGTTGGGTGTCCTTTGGAAACCCAAATCATCCATATTTTACATCTCACATAGGATCAACAAAGGAGTAACTACAACATTATAGCATGTGCTACAAAATTTTACATCAGAGTGCGAAAAAAATTAAAATAGTATTTTACATATAAAAATAAGTTACTTTTATAACTTAACTTTAGTTGCGAAAGTCGAGTAGAACTACAGGAGGCTACTTAGGTAGAGCTCCTAAGTCAGGAGAGGACAACCAGATCATATCGAACCTCGGTTAATAGTACCAGTTAGTACCTACAACAGGGGTTAATAAACCCTGAGTACTCAACTGTACTCCGCAAGACTTACCCGATCAAAAGAAAAGATTCCAAGGATATGCTAGCTTTAAGGGAAGTAGTAGAGCTAGAAAAGGAGAGTTTTGTAGAAAAGCTTTACTATAAGTGGATCCTTACTTTCAATATTTTAGTACAAGCTTTAACTTCAATTTTAGTGAAACTCATTGTAGTTCAATTTTGCACCTATTCTATCTCAATCACTTGCATTAAGCATCACATCTCATTTCCATCTTTTCATTTCCTTTCCAAAGTTTCATCCATTAACTATGATGCAGGGCAGTTGATTTGAGTCTCCATAACCGAGGAGTAACGATGATTCGAACCAATTATACCCAGTTGGGGATCTCTAACCACACGACATATGTAGGACTCAAACCTATATATATCAACCTTCACTCGGATCCTCCAAAACGTGACCGGGTCCAGTACCACCCCGTTGACACTCCTTAGCATCACCTTAGTTACTAGGATGTCATCCTCAGTAGCAATGCCAAGAGTTGTAGGTAGGTATTAAACTAAACTCTTGAAATAAAATATATTGAATTATATAGGGAATCCGCAAGCGCACAGATTAAATGCCATTGTAGGATTTCACCGGAAAATATTCCAAGTATCATTATTTGTATTTTAGCTTAGGGAAGAGCTAAAGAATTAAATTAGAGATGAACTTGCAAAATATGACTACTTATGAGAAATCAATCACACTTACTGTAACGTCCTGCCTCCTCGAGGACGGGCCAACTTACATCTGGCCGTTTCTAGGACATAGACTGCCCTCACAGACCCACACAAGTGTTTTCTGTGCACTTTGTCCTCACTCGTGTGCACCCGGGAAAAATTTCTCGGTCGGTCACCCATCGCTCCAGGTCAAGCATGCTTAACTTGGAGTTCTTTGAAGATGGGCTTTCGGAAAAGAAGTTGCAACTTATTGGTACGAGTATCCTATTAATCCTGTTAAGCCCAGTCGGGATGTTACATCCTCACCCTCTTAAGAGACCGACGTCCTCGTCGATCAATCCCAAACTAGGAATGTCCTTTCTTGGCCACGTCCGTGTGTCTAGTGCCAGCATATGTGCGATGCTATGTGACCACTCTGGGTCCACACCAGCCATGTGCACTATGCCTGCACAACTGTGACACACGCGCCCGTGAAAACCGTGAGAGTCAGCTCTGATACCATTCTGTAACGTCCAACCTCCTTAAGGATGGGCCCGCTTACATCTCGCCGCTTTCTAGGACATAGACAGCCCTCACAGACCCACACAAGTCTTTTCTGTCACCCATCGCTCCAGGTCAAGCACGCTTAACTTGTAGTTCTTTAAAGATGAGCTTCTAGAAAAGAAGTTGCAACTTGTTGGTATGAGTATCCAATTAATCAAATTAAGCCCTGGGCCAGGATGTTACACTTACTTTGGCAAGGGGTAAGCCACAATAAATAAATAATGAATTATAAGCTCAAAGGATAACACACTTAGAGATTAGAGATAGACTACTCATCATAAAGGTAGGTTGATAGGAGATTAGTCAAGAGATTGAATTCCTAGGTAGGTTCAAATCTACTAAGTCTTTCATCTACTCTAGCACACAACAATCATCTATAGCACAAATGACTCTTTATCTATGTATAAGGAACATTATTGAGGAAAATCAGGAACATAGCAAGACTTCCCACGTAATACCGTTCTACCTGTCCTATCAACGAGGAGTGGACTATATAAGACCTAACGAGATTGTCATATCTGCAAACTACCACATGACTCGGCCAATAGGGTGCATTTGCAAGTAAACAACATCTAAGCACCATGCTTACATGTAATCTACCAGTTAGCCTCCTCGAGTAAAGAGCTAAGCGCTTTGCAAACATATACATAAACTCATTATCAATCATAACTATATCAAATATACTATTAGAGCAAACTAGGAACATAATAAATAGAAACATAATAATATTTAGAATAAAGTCATAGAGAGAGATACAAGATAATACCAAACTTGATGACGATGATCTAAAATCTCAAGCACAATTGCTCAACTCTTCTTAAACCTAGCTAGTCTAAACCTATGTAGAAATTGAAGAGTTGGAGTAGCTATTCTAATTCTCTGGTGGAGAGATGATCTTTGATCTCTGCTTCTATTGATGGCTTCCTCTAATCAATGAATTGCTCTAAACTCTAGGGGTCCAGGCCTATTCATATAGCCCAAGCAAATTAACCTTGGCCGTAGGATCAAACCGACTTAAACCAACGAAAAAGATTGATCCTCAAAGGTGGTTTAGCACCGACGTAGAAGGGGAGGCTAACAGGAGGTCCCACTAGGGTAGGCGCCGTAGCCTCCAGGGCGGCCGCCCTGGCCTACTGCCAGGTGGGCTCCACCTTCAAGGGTTCGCCTTCTCGTGTCTTCTAGATTGTTCTTTAATTGCCATAGCCCACAAATCTTCAATGTATACTAACATGTGGCCCATCCTTTGGTTTTTTCTGATTAATCCCTATAAAAATAGACATTCACCAAAACTTGTGGAAATTGTCAGTTAAAACCCCTAAGTCTATGATGGTGATTTTTTATGCCCTTTTTAAACTCTTGTTGACAATTAAAAATGATAGTTATCTACCGTCAACAAGCTCCCCCAAGATTAACCTTTGCACGTCGTGAGCAAAACATCTAATCCTAAAGATGGATCAAGAGTTGCTTCAATGCCTTAATGCCTTAAAAGTACACATGCTTTCAAACAAAAACTCTTCACCAAATAGAGTGGATTGTCCTGACATTTCAAACTTACTCATGTTTCTTCCAACCATGGGGCTTTTACCTTTTCTTGAGTCTTGAGCAATTGAAAGACAGAACAATTAAGTAAAGCACTATGTCTCAGGCTCTTTGCTCCACCTCTATTCTAGAGTTTTTCATAAATATTTAAAAATAAAACTTAGAGTTCCTTTTTGTATGACCCTCTCTAGTATCTCAATATGTGATATTTTTGGATCCTTACTGAGGCAACAAAAGAGTTATGCCTTTTCTCTCAAAATATATAGTATTTGTGGTTTAGGCAGAAATTCTCTCTTTCTCTCACCCTACATCTAATAAAGCTTATGTGGAGCTCATAGGTGTGGAGAAAACTTATACATACTTGCAATGCATATATTGTCTAATCAAACAATGGACCTAGAGGAACTTGTCATACAAATCAAATCAAGATGTGCAAGTGTGTGGATGTAAATATATGGTAGTGGCTAAGATATGGTGGAGAAAATATAAGTGGTAGAAAGAATGGGTAAAAATCTAATCTTAGAATGCTCCTTTACTTAAGGATAACTTCTCTCATTTTGAACTTTGAAAGATAGAGGGGACTTAGGCTATATATATATATATATTTCTTTTTCTTTTGGACACTTGTCCTTCTCTTTCTTTTTTCTTCTTCTTCTCTTCTCTCTTTTTTTAATAGCAGCCTGGCCTCAAACAATATTTTATAGAGGAATGACAATAAAAACTTGGAGCATTTATTTTGAGGTTTTTGGCTACCAGATAGGTATTGAAACAGGGATTTGGATGTTTACTCTTAGTGTAAGAGTAGAACAATTTTTTCGGGTGTATCTAGACGAAAAGATGTGATTGCATACTTCTAGTGTAGAAGCAGCATATATTGGTGGTGTGTACGTGATCTTGATTTTAACCACATGATAAGCTCCTAAAGGTCAATAGAGCTTGACCAAACTCAATACAATTGCAAGCAGTAAACATGTGAAGGTTTCCTATTCTAATTATATATATGGCTGTGGTAGAAATTTCACACTGTCACATAAGAAACTCATCATGTAGCATTTTTAACTTTCAAAAACAATTCTCCAGAATTTAATATCTCTAGGAACTTGATAAATAGCAGCTTAGACTATCTTATATCATGCCAGTCAATTACTTAGACTCATTTAAGCATATGCTCCCATAGTTTAAAGTTTAGAGTAAATTTCCATGTCTACACGGTCGTGTCTAAAATTTGGGAGAATTATAGATTGAAAACTATATACTTGAAAGGAATTATAGCAGAGCAACTATTTATCATTTCCATCATGATTTTTCTTCAAGTTCTTTTTTATTTTATTCTCACAATCTCAAACTAAAATTTAAAAGCAAACCTTTGTACACACTCTTTTTATTTGGTTTTCATATTTTAAAACCACACTAAAAATAAGCAGAAAATATTTATTTGGGGTCTTTTTAATAAATAGAAACATAATAGGAAATGGTAAAGAAAAAGAATACATACCTAGATAGATGGGGGTGCTCTCCCCCAAGCTGAATGTTGTCGTGGTGGATCAGCCAAGACAAAAGTAGCTGAGGAGTGTCTCAAGGTTCTGGTTCTCACGTGCTTGCTCTTTGCATCTGAGATAGAGTATGACTCGTCTCACCTTGCCATTGGTGCTGTTCTTCTAGCATCTCTCTTTGTGCAGCTTGTTCCTCTTGTATGGTGTGGAGGGAGTTGTCAGTGCGTTGGCGAAATGCCAACTCTT
>CM036176.1:36458252-36492495 GCA_020631735.1 Saccharum officinarum | reverse complement strand
TAACAGAACCGACCAAATTATAAGAGCACAAGTACAAAACAAGCACCGAAGCGCTCAAATTTTCGAACTTGAGCCCATATAATCCCGGTAGTCAATCGAAACCACGAAGGATTTCAAACCAACTCGCTTACAACCAGGATCGCATCATTCAACATACAACATCATACGTTACATTTCACAAGTAGTGCTGAAATAAGTTTACACAAACGGAGTAGCAATTATTACAAACCAAGTTTGAAAGTAGCGGAAGCATAACACACACTAGTTAATTAAATACTGCCAGTCTGGATGATCGACAACCCGCAAAAGCATGAGGAAAGTACATAAAGACGATCACGCCTTGTGATCTAGTCATCATCACCCGCAGGGTGGAGACACGTCTTGCAGAATCCCTGATAAAGCATGTCATCTGCAACAGGAGGGAATAAACCCTGAGTACTGGAATGTACTCAGCTAGACTTACCCGAAAACCAGAAATAAGATGACACCAGGATTATGCAAGGCTTACACAAGAGGCTAGCTGACATAACATTTTGCATAAAGGCATAAGTAATTGAAACTCTTATAACTGTACTAGCAGTTATTTTTAGCATTTACCTGTCATCTATCTTAGCACCTGTACTAAACATGCACTTGATTATAATCAAACAACATTATTATTATATCCATAGCAGGTATATCATTATGGCAACATTGTATCATTCCCTTAACCACCAGTTCATTTAATGAGTTCTACGTTGCGCTGCTCAAGTCAAGTGCTCACTAACCGGGAGCGACGGCGATTCGAATCGAATTCCTATCCAGCTGGAGGGGTATTTCTAACACTCACCGCGCAGCCCTGCAGGGTCGCACAAGCCACCGTTTCATATGATTCAGGAATCGCGGGTCCGAATGAATGTCGCGACCCCAAGGGCGACACTCTGCCAGGTGATAGGGACTCTAACCCCCCCTTGGTCTCACGCCAATGTCCCCAAGCACATCCTTTCTCTCCTCCAAGAAGCAACCTACCATTCGATTCCGGCCTGAACACATTACTCGGCTTCGCGGTCGGAACGACTTATCCGGCCAACTAAGTGTTAGACTGCGTTCAACATGACTCAAGGACGTACAGCGAATCGGTCCTTAAACGACTCAGACGGGCATAGCTCCACACCCAAGACGTGAAGTGTCTTGCGGCTGTACTATCGAACTCCCGCCGGTCTCAATTTCATTTTTAAGCATGGTTCCATCCACGATAGCCATAAGCCACTCGTGACTCCTTCCTACATCTCGCGGATGACCGGAAATCACCCGACTTCTACCGTACTAAGCAGGGCTAAGCATTGACACGTGCCTAAACCTAATATAGGATTAAGTACGATATCTGGACAAGGACAGGTATAATGCAACAAGTGTTTTCATATAACTCCTACAACTTAATGCAGTAAACAATTAAAAGTACTCAAGATTAATTTATAAAACAGTAGGTTCAGCATGCACCGGGGCTTGCCTTTCAGAAAGTTGAAGGCCGGTGGTCTGGGCACTCAGGAAGGTCGTCTGCGGCACTCCTTCGCCTGCTGGATCCTCGGGCTCCTGCTGCTCCTGGTCCTCCTCCGGAATCACAGGCTCGAATTCGAGGAGTGTCACCCCCTCCGGTGCACCTATTGCATGAATGCACAATAAATATAATGGATGCATAAATGGGTGCAACATGCTCGGAATGAAATGCATTTCAGAATAAAATACTCTATTCAAGTTATTTTATTAGTACGTGCAAATCTCTTCTCCAGTAGAGAAGTACTCACCTAATCTACTTAACCTAAGATAAAGCTGCTCATCCTCAGTTAAGGCCCTAACACCTAACAATTACAAAAGTAGCATGTCTTAGGATATTACACCATATCAATCAGCAAAACACCACAGTAAGCATTCTGGACAGCAGCTACTTGTTTTTATCACAACTGGAGATTTACAATTCCAAAAGATATGATCTAAGACAATCTGGAAAGCCTAAGAAATGCACTACAATTCATTTTCAGACCTCAACTCCAAACTCCTAAGTTTTCCATGTCAAACTTCACAAGTTCCAGAATCTGTCCTCTCAAAACAGAGAGTAGCAGATTTTGAACTGCCACTTTAAACAACAGTAACTCTCAAACTACTAAGCCAAATGCTTCCAAATTTTGACACAAGCTAGTTCATCAAGTTTACTCCAACTTTGGTATTTACAAGTTTTCCAGCAACCAATTTTATCAAAGCCAAATTTAGAATTACTACTAGCTGTCCAGAAAACCTAAAATTACAAAGGTTAAATATTTATTGATGTGACAAACATTCTCTAAGACCAAACTAATACTACTACAAGTTCACAAATGTCACAAAACACCAGAAAGTAAGGTGTGCCCACCTAGAATATTTATTTAAACTCATTTCTTATTTTACTTAATTAATTAGGTGAATTTTAAACATATATGTAAACTGCTCCTAAAATTCTACAAAAATTACAGGGGACTCTCTGACCCAAAAGAGACTACTGTAAAAATTTGAACAAATTTATTCACAGAAACTCCTACACAAAATTCACAAGCTAATAAGGCTGATTTTTGCATAAATAGAAACCCTATTGAAAAGTGTCAAACAACAGATTTCATATTTTTCTTAGACACTCTAGGGTACCAAGACATTCTCCAAAAATTTATAAGAACATTGCACATGTAGAAAATTACAAAAATTCATTTAAGTATTTCCTAGAATAACAAGATAGCATTATAACTTGAAAAGTACTTAAGCACTGATGCCCAAATTTTTACCAGAGCTAGGGCTAGCATAGAGTAACCTACCCACCAAATTTCATGATTTATGGAACACTACAGCTCAAGTTATAAATTTAACAAATTTGCATGCATTCCAAAACACATTTAAAGGATCTATTAAATTTCCTAGAATTAAACATCACATGCCAGATTTATATTTTTCTAAAATACTACACATCATGTAGACCCTAACAAAATTTATCTCATGATTTTTGGATCATTAAACCCTAGATCTATATTTTTCCAACTTGTACAAAAATCAGTGACAAAATAATAAAAATGAATTTCATTTCGGATGAACTGGGCCGGCCCGGAAAACTCGGCCCCACTCGCTCGCGCGCAGCGCGACACTGACGGGCGGGCCCCCGCGGTCAGTGACCGAGGCAGGGGAGGCGGAGACCCGCGAGCTCCGACGAGCTCGAGCTCGCCGGAGAAGAGCTCGCTCGGCAATCGAACACCGCCTCGTGTTCTCCGTCACCCGGTGCGTCGATTGGTGCTCGTGGAATGGATGGGGATGGGGTGGAAGGGGCTTGTCACGCGAGCGGCGGCCGGTGATGTCGGTGTGGCGCACCGTCGCCCGTGAGGATCACGGTGCGGTCTAGGCTCGGTACGAGCTTCACCGAAGCTAGGCGGATCCATTTTGATAGGAAGGGAGGATGGAGAGAGACCCGAAGCACCCCGACCACGGTGAGGTCCCATGGCGGGCTCCGGCGACCTCTCGGAGACGGGGAAGAAAGCAATGCGGCTCACCTTGAGTCAAATCGCGGGCTTCGGTGGGTCAAGGGGATGGAGGGTGGTGAGGCGGAGGGATTGGCGAGGTCGGCGGCCGTGATGCGGTGTAGCTCGCGCTTGAGCTGGCGCGCGCCGGAGAAAACGGCAATGGCGGCTCGGTTTCGGTGTTCTTGGCACTGGAAGAGAGGGGGCGGAGGAATGGAGGCCGCTCGCGCGTCGTGGCGTCTTGAAGGCGTCGCGGCTGACTGGTGGGGCCAGGGCCGGCGTAGGGCGCCACCGAGCGCCTCACGCGTCGACGACGGCCTCGGCCGGTCGGCCACTCTCCCGGCTGACGAACTGAATCGGTGAATGGTGACAGCGATGACGACTGACAGAGCGACTTCACGATGATTATCTCCCAAACCAGTTCGATTAGTCGAAGATGATTACACCAATTTTGTAGAGCTACATGAGGTCTACAAGTTTGTCAATTGGAGTTTGGGCTGGTTCGGCCTAGATTTGAAACTAGAGCTCCAAAGTGGTGCCCTTGAAACTGAAATGCAGTTTCAGAGATCAATGCCGACTGAAACCCTAACTTCTTGACACTATATCTATCCTAAACTATTGAGAACCAGGTGATGGTGATATTGACAATGTTGTAGAGCTATGTGTGGACAACAACTTTGTCAATTGGCTCAAAGACTGGTTTGGCCTGGTTTGTGAGTTACAAGTTGCTAAAGTGAGGTACAGTGAAACTGAAAAGTCCATTTCCAGACTTAGAATTTTTCTAAGTGTTGATCACCACTCAAGCTGACTTGTGGGCCATTTTTGAGCATGCTCTGGTCATTTTCATGAGATGGCATATTAGAACTTTTGTTCCTCATGAAATTCTCTACAACTTTACTTAAGGTTGCTTCTCCATGCAAGATTTCTAAGCTAGACTTTTTAACTGGTCAAACTAGAGCCTTCTAGGGTCAAATGGTGGTCAACTTCTCTTGGAGGGCAAATTTGTAATTTTGGTCAACATGAACTTGTTCCAAATGTTACCCTAAGTATAACTAAGGTGTTGTAGGTCATGATTGGCTACCTTACCTTTTTGTTACACCAACTATCAAATACTTCATGAAATAAATCAAACAAACCCTAGAATAATCACATGTGTTGCATCACATAAAATAACAAACATGAATGATGCATGCTTATGCTTATGCAATGCAAATGCAATGCAATTAAGGACTAAACACTTGAAGTGTTACAGCCCTCCCCCTTATAAAAATCTCGTCCCGAGATTTGGAAAGCGTACCATTTTTCATAGAATTCTTATAACCATCCCGCAAATAATCCTCCCGTTCCCACGTAGCATCACTCTCACTTCCCTGATTACTCCACATCACTTTGTACCACTTAACCACTTTACTTCTAGTTACTCGTTCCTGAGTATCGATCACTCGGACTGGCTTTTCTTCATAGGTTAGGTCGGATTCCAGCCTGATATCACCTAAAGGAACTTGTTCCTCAGGAACTCGAAGACACTTTTTAAGCTGAGATACATGGAAAACGTTGAATATGGCTCTCATCTCAGGAGGCAACTGGATTTTGTACGCAACAGCTCCACTCTTGCCTATGATCTGGAAAGGACCCACGTATCTTGGTGCAAGTTTCCGCTTAACACCAAAACGTTGGACACTCTTCATTGGAGAAACTTTCAAATAAACGAAGTCTCCAACTTCAAATTCGAGTGGTTTTCTACGACGATCCGCATAGCTTTTCTGTCTCGCTTGTGCTGCAGCCATGTGTTTCTGGATGGTACGGACTTGTTCCTCGGCTTCCTGGACAAAATCAATGCCATAATACCTTCTTTCCCCAGCTTCTACCCAGTTTAGTGGAGTTCGACACTTTCGACCGTACAAAGCTTCGAATGGGGCCATCTTAATACTCTCTTGATAACTGTTATTGTACGAGAATTCGGCTAAAGGTAACCATTTTTCCCAAGAACCCTTGGATGAAATGACGCATGCTCGCAACAGATCTTCCAAGATTTGGTTAACTCGTTCTGTCTGACCCGATGTCTGGGGGTGATAAGCAGAGCTTCTCACTAACTTGGTTCCCAGAAGGTGATGCAAATGCTCCCAAAAGCGAGCAGTGAACTGGGGACCACGGTCAGAAACGATAGTACGAGGTATCCCATGAAGCCGGACTATCTGATTGAAGTACAACTCAGCATAGTCAGTGGGACGATAGTCCACTCTCACTGGATGAAGTGAGCTGATTTAGTCAAACGATCAACAATTACCCAAATAGAGTTATGATTTTTGACAGTAGGAGGAAGTCCGACAATGAAATCCATACTTATCTCTTCCCATTTCCAGCCTGGAATGGAAAGTGGCTGAAGTAGCCCAGCTTTCATGTGCACAGCTTTAACTCTGCAACAGGTGTCACATCTAGCAACATATGCAGCTATCTCTTTCCGCATCTTGGTCCACCAATAAAGGGGTTTCAAATCATAATACATCTTATTACTACCGGATGGATGGACAACTTGGACGAATGTGCTTCGGACAGGATCTGATCTCTAAGCTCTCGGTCCTTAGGTACCACTAACCTATCCTTAAACCACAGCACACCTTCGTCATCTAACCTGAAATGCTTAGTCTTCCTTCATTCATCTTCCGTTTTATGTGAAAGATACCCGGATCAGTCTTTTGGAGCTCAATGATTCTATTTCTGAGAGTACCACTGACAGTGATGTTGTACAGGACTGCCGGATGTAACAGGCGAGATTGGTAAAAATCAGTTTCAATTAAGGAATGGCAATGAGACTTACGGCTTAAAGCGTCCGCAACCACATTTGCCTTGCCTGGGTGATAGTGTACTTGAAGATTATAATCTTTAATCAACTCGAGCCATCTTCTCTGACGCATATTTAGCTCGGGTTGAGTGAAGATGTATTTGAGGCTTTTATGATCGGTGTAGATATTGCAGACATTTCCCAGCAGATAATGCCGCCATACTTTCAAAGCATGAACAACTGCAGCCAGTTCTAAGTCATGCGTTGGATAATTCACCTCATGCTTCCGAAGTTGTCGCGAGGTATATGCAATTACTCGGCCTTCCTGCATCAAAACGCCTCCCAAACCTATGCCTGAGGCATCACAATAAACATCAAATGGTTTCTCGATATTCGGTTGTGCCAAAACCGGAGCCGAGGTTAGGAGGGTTCGTAGTTGGTGAAAAGCCGCATCACACTCAGGAGTCCAGACAAACCTGGTGTCTTTTTGCAGCAACCGAGTCATGGGTTTGGCTATTTTGAGAAATCCGGGATGAAGCGACGATAATAGCCAGCCAACCCAAGGAAACTCCGGACCTCGTGAACCGAGATAGGAGCCTTCCAGTTCAGTACTTCCTGTACCTTGGCGGGATCCACCATAATTCCTCCATCGGACAACACATGCCCAAGGAAAGGTACTTCACGAAGCCAGAATTCGCACTTACTGAACTTTGCATATAGTTGATGTTCACGCAGTCTTGTGAGGACTATACGCAGATGTTCAGCGTGATCCTCCTCATTCACAGAATATACCAAGATGTCATCAATAAATACCACCACAAACTTGTCCAATTCAGGCATAAACACCGAATTCATCAAGTACATGAAGTGTGCGGGGGCATTTGTCAAGCCGAAGGACATAACAAGATACTCATAAAGACCGTATCTGGTAGAAAAGGCTGTCTTTGGAACATCTTCCGGGCGAATTTTAATTTGATGGTAGCCCGATCTTAGATCGATCTTGGAGAAAACTTTAGCTTTAGACAACTGATCGAACAAGATGTCGATTCGCGGTAGAGGGTACTTATTTTTTACAGTGACTGCATTGAGAGGTCTATAATCTACGCACATCCGCAATGACTGGTCCTTCTTCTTTACAAAGATAGCAGGACATCCCCACGGCGATGAGCTAGGACGAATCAACCCTTTCTTCAAAAGTTCATTCAATTGCACCTTAAGTTCAGCTAGTTCATTTGGAGGCATCCTATAGGGTCTCCTAGAGATGGGTGCGGTGCCAGGCAACAACTCGATTTTAAACTCCACATCCCGATCCGGAGGGAGTCCCGGCAACTCATCGGGAAAAACGTCCGGAAATTCATTTACTACGGAAATTTCAGCCAACGCCTTTGCTTGCACAGCATGAATTTCCCCCGACAATTCAACCTTTCTGGGAAGTTGTACTAGAAACCCTTTTGATCTGTAGGATCTCTGAGCATAACTACCCGAGCGGATGTGTCAATGAGTACCCCATTCTGACTCATCCAATTCATGCCCAAGATAACATCTATGTCTAAACCAGGTAAAACCAATAGGGCAAGCGAATAACTTCGCCCTTCTATCTCAAACTTAAGGTTCCCCACTACTTTGTTTGTGGAAATATTCCCACTTGCAGCACTAATACAATACCCCACACCTTCAACAGTATGCAACTTGTGTGCAAATTTGGATGCAAACTTAGGACTGATAAAGGAATGCGAAGCACCTGAATCGAAAGTACCACTGCGGGGTGTTGGTCAACTAGGAACTTACCAGCAGTGACAACCTCACCAGATGGATTTCCTCAATACTGTTATAATGAGCGTGCCCCTGACGGCCACCTTGGTTGACATTCTTCTTGGGGTAAGGACAATTCCTGGACCAATGGCCTGGCTTGTTGCAGTTCCAGCAAGGCATATTGCTAGGAGGAACACTAGAGCTGCTCTGTCCAGAAGTCCCCTTTGGCAGAGCGACGGTATAAGCCTTACGGAACCCCGTTTTTGCAGCAGGCTTCTTCTGCGGTGGACGGAACTTTGTATTCTGAGCAGGTGGGCGAGGGGAAGACCTCGGTGACGCTGAGGCCCTTGACTGAGAAGCACTTGCCTCAAGGGCCCTGTTACGGCTCTTAGAGGCAGAATAAATAGTATTGTTGTTTTCCTGGGTCAAAGCATCGCTAATGAAATCATTGAAAGTAGTACATTTGCTAGTGCCCATAGTTTTCATCAGTTTTGGGCCGAGGCCCCTTTTGAAGCTAGCAATCTTTTTGGCATCGGTATCCACAAACTCTGTGGCATACCTTGCCAGGTTGTTGAAGGACTGCAAGTATTCAGTCAGGCTTTTGTTTCCTTGCGACAGCCTCATAAACTCTGTGTGCTTGATTGCCATAAGACCGGGAGGGATATAATTTCCCCGGAATGCCGCCTTAAACTGATCCCAAGCAATTGGGACATTGGCAGGCAGTGTGGAACGATAGTGGCTCCACCAAATGCCCGCAGGACCATGCAACTGATGGGAAGCATACTCAGTTTTCAGTTCATCAGTCAGGCGTAGCAGACAAAACTTTTGTTCAATGGTATTTAACCACTCGTCAGCCTGCAGTGGTTCTTCCGCTTCCTTGAAGAGCGGGGGCTTTGTATCCAGAAAGTCCTTGAAATCGCTGTACTGATTTGGCTCTGGGCCCTGGCGGCTAGGACGAGCTTCCCGGTTAGCCAGCTGGCGCATAGCATCTGCCAACATGCGCTGCCCTTCGACCACTGTCTGCATCAGCTCAGCCGAAGTAGGTGGTGGCGGAGGGGGCGGTTGTTCCTCCTCCTCATTTCCACGACCCCGGCGTAGATTGTACGACATCTGCAAAAGGCATAGCTAATGAGCACTGATGATATGGGAAATTTTGTAGATGAATTATTGCGAAATGTCAAAGTGACTGTATGAATAGATTTATCATAATGATTAAGGCACAATAATTCATCACATCCGCACAATCCATTCTAGCGCATCATTTGACGAGATCATACTTGGCAATCCAACAAGATGCTCTTTGATAAAGGCTCACTCACAGGGAGCGCAACGGTTACCGGACCGTTTACGTTGCTATCTACGTGATTTTTGACCTTTTGCATGGTACTTGGATTCGATCTCAAGATTTTTAGTTGACTGTGAAAGGCTACTTCAAACTGACCACAAAGAGACTTCTCAATGAAGAGTTCCATGGTGGATCATGACTAGCCACCTCGATACGTGCGCGTGCCAAGCAGCACAGCCTTATGTCACGCGCCATAGGAGGCCCTCGGTTTCGTCGCGGCACCGAAGGGTGCTAATCGTGACACCATCATCGAACGCAACATAATAAGACATCAAGTCGTGATCGAAATTAACAGGTTCAAACTACATTCAGGAAACATACGGTTCAGCCTTACATCCCAAAGTCAAGTTATTACAAGGCCTCACTCCTTCACAGGGAGGGCACAAAAGACGATCCTAACATTATAGGCACGTGATGACTACTCTAAGCATCATCCTCCGAGTCAGTGTCAAGGATCTCCCTGCCGTCCTCATCACTGACAGGCTCTAACTCCTCGTCTTCTTCTTCTTCTAGCTCTTCCTCTGGTGCTTCTGTAGGTGGGGCATCCTGTGGTCCATTAACCTCCACTTCATCATCATCCTCAGCCATGAAGATTCCCGAACCCATGTCCTCATCGACGTTGTTGTTTCGAGGCAGCAGGGGATTAAGCTCGTTGTTCAGACGGTGCACTTCTTCATGAAGATTGTCATTGTATTCTTCAGCATTTTCCAATTGCTGTTCGAGCTCAAACTGACGAGCCCTCAGAACGTTCTCCTCGTGCCAGGCTTCATCCCTCTGTTCCATCACACAGACCAACATGCGTTGACAGTTGCGGTTTGCTACTGTCAATCTCTGGACTGCAAGGGTTTCCTGGTCACGATCACGAATCACTTGCTCCAGTTGCTGACGCGCTGCATTCCTGGCAGCGGTCACTTCAGCCAACTCTGCCCTCAGCCTTTCCACCTCAGTAGGCTCAGGGCGGGGCTCACGTGGAGCGAGCCGGTGACGCGGTGCCCTGCCCCCAGTGGACTTACGAGCGGTCCTCTTGGTACGTGCCATCTATAGCAACAAGATAAGATACGACTTAAAGTGAGGATCATTTAGGGGATACGAAATTTACTTTAGTCGGGAGTACAGAAATTTTTAAGGAGGGAGTAAATGATATGTATGATATAATTAAACATGATGCATGCACGTTCCGTACGTTCTCTCACCTTAGTAGAAAACTAAAGGGCTAACGCTAAGCGGTGGCATACATACGTTCTCTCATATAAGCGAAACTATCGGTCTACTCGTTACGCTGTTAGTGTACCTGCAGAAAATTTCATTGCAGCCCAACAATTCCCAATATATGCACACAAGAAAGCAGTAAATTAAATACTTTCCATATACACATCCCCAGATGTATATACTTCAGTATCAAAGCTACCCGATAATAAGGTTCCCACAATTAAGTGCTTACGTAATTACATGGTTTAAACATGTAAGTATGCAAGTCACCAAAACTACTCTCCCCTAGACCGCCGGTTGGACGATCATGCTCTCACAACTCACACTTACCAGAGCGTCGAGGTAATTGATCCATACATTACCACCCAAGTGGATGGCATCCATACAATATCACGCCGTATGGACGACGAAATAAAAACAAACAAGGCCCCCAAGTTAGTCTTTATAATAAGCCACCTAAGAGTCCTTATTTTGGGCTAAGGGATGTGATCACTGGCATACCTAAAAATAATTTTTTAGTGTTTAACCCTTTTCGCAAACAAATACTTTTGTTTTTAATTACTCGTAAGATGTGTTTAATGTTGAATTATGCTCTGGTACCAGCTGTAACAGAACCGACCAAATTATAAGAGCACAAGTACAAAAACAAGCACCGAAGCGCTCAAATTTTCGAACTTGAGCCCATATAATCCCGGTAGTCAATCGAAACCACGAAGGATTTCAAACTAACTCGCTTACAACCAGGATCGCATCATTCAACATACAACATCATACGTATCATTTCACAAGTAGTGCTGAAATAAGTTTACACAAACGGAGTAGCAATTATTACAAACCAAGTTTGAAAGTAGCGGAAGCATAACACACACACTAGTTAATTAAATACTGCCAGTCTGGATGATCGACATCCCGCAAAAGCATGAGGAAAGTACATAAAGACGATCACGCCCTTGTGATCTAGTCATCATCACCCGCAGGGTGGAGACACGTCTTGCAGAATCCCTGATAAAGCATGTCATCTACAACAGGAGGGAATAAACCCTAAGTACTGGAATGTACTCAGCTAGACTTACCCGTCAAAAACCAGAAATAAGATGACACCAAGGATTATGCAAGGCCTACACAAGAGGCTAGCTGACATAACATTTTTGCATAAAGGCATAAGTAATTGAAACTCTTATAACCTGTACTAGCAGTTATTTTTAGCATTTACCTGTCATCTATCTTAGCACCTGTACTAAACATGCACTTGATTATAATCAAACAACATTATTATTATATCCATAGCAGGTATATCATTATGGCAACCTTGTATCATTCCCTTAACCACCAGTTCATTTAATGAGTTCTACGTTGCCGCTGCTCAAGTCAAGTGCTCACTAACCGGGAGCGACGGCGATTCGAATCGAATTCCTATCCAGCTGGAGGGGTATTTCTAACACTCACCGCGCAGGCCCCTGCCAGGGTCGCACAAGCCACCGTTTCATATGATTCAGGAATCGCGGGTCCGAATGATGTCGCGACCCCAAGGGCGACACTCTGCCAGGTGATAGGGACTCTAACCCCCCCTTGGTCTCACGCCAATGTCCCCAAGCACATCCTTTCTCTCCTCCAAGAAGCAACCTACCATTCGATTCCCGGCCTGAACCACATTACTCGGCTTCGCGGTCGGAACGACTTATCCGGCCAACTAAGTGTTAGACTGCGTTCAACATGACTCAAGGACGTACAGCGAATCGGTCCTTAAACGACTCAGACGGGCATAGCTCCACACCCAAGACGTGAAGTGTCTTGCGGCTGTACTATCGAATTCCCGCCCGGTCTCAATTTCATTTTTAAGCATGGTTCCATCCACGATAGCCATAAAGCCACTCGTGACTCCTTCCTACATCTCGCGGATGACCGGAAATCACCCGACTTCTACCGTACTAAGCAGGGCTAAGCATTGACACGTGCCTAAACCTAATATAGGATTAAGTACGATATCTAGACAAGGACAGGTATAATGCAACAAGTGTTTCCATATAACTCCTACAACTTAATGCATTAAACAATTAAAAGTACTCAAGATTAATTTATAAAACAGTAGGTTCAGCATGCACCGGGGCTTGCCTTTCAGAAAAGTTGAAGGCCGGTGGTCCGGGCACTCAGGAAGATCGTCTGCGGGCACTCCTTCGCCTGCTGGATCCTCGGGCTCCTGCTGCTCCTGGTCCTCCTCCGGAATCACAGGCTCGAATTCGAGGAGAGTTACCCCCTCCGGTGCACCTATTGCATGAATGCACAATAAATATAATGGATGCATAAATGGGTGCAACATGCTCGGAATGAAATGCATTTCAGAATAAAATACTCTACTCAAGTTATTTTATTAGTACGTGCAAATCTCTTCTCCAGTAGAGAAGTACTCACCTAATCTACTTAACCTAAGATAAAGCTGCTCATCCTCAGTTAAGGCCCTAACACCTAACAATTACAAAAGTAGCATGTCTTAGGATATTACACCATATCAATCAGCAAAACACCACAGTAAGCATTCTGGACAGCAGCCACTTGTTTTTATCACAACTGGAGATTTACAATTCCAAAAGATATGATCTAAGACAATCTGGAAAGCCTAAGAAATGCACTACAATTCATTTTCAGACCTCAACTCCAAACTCCTAAGTTTTCCATGTCAAACTTCACAAGTTCCAGAATCTGTCCTCTCAAAACAGAGAGTAGCAGATTTTGAACTGCCACTTTCAACAATAGTAACTCTCAAACTACTAAGCCCAATGCTTCCAAATTTTGACACAAGCTAGTTCATCAAGTTTACTCCAACTTTGGTATTTACAAGTTTTTCCAGCAACCAATTTTATCAAAGCCAAATTTAGAATTACTACTAGCTGTCCAGAAAACCTAAAATTACAACAGTTAAATATTTATTGATCTGACCAACATTATCTAAGACCAAACTAATACTACTACAAGTTCACAAATGTCACAAAAACACCAGAAAGTAAGGTGTGCCCACCTAGAATATTTATTTGTACTCATTTCTTATTTTACTTAATTAATTAGGTGGAATTTTAAACATATATGTAAACTGCTCCCAAAATTCTACAAAAATTACAGAGGACTCTTTGACCCAAAAAGAGACTACTGTAAAAATTTGAACTAAATTTATTCAAAGGAACTCCCTACACAAAATTCACAAGCTAATAAGGCTGATTTTTGCATAAATAGGAAACCCTATTGAAAAGTGTCAAACAACAGATTTCATATTTTTCTTAGACACTTTAAGATACCAAGACATTCTCCAAAAATTTATAAGAACATTGCACATGTAGAAAAATTACTAAAATTCCTTTAAGCATTTCCTAAAATAACAAGATAGCATTATAACTTGAAAAGTACTTAAGCACTGATGCCCAAATGTTTACCAGAGCTAGGGCTAGCATAGAGTAACCTACCCACCAAATTTTATGATTTATGGAACAATACAGCTCAAGTTATAAATTTAACAAATTTGCATGCATTCCAAAACACATTTAAAGGATCTATTAAATTCTCCTAGAAATTAAACATCACATTCCAGATTTATATTTTTCTAAAATACTACACATCATGTAGACCCTAACAAAATTTATCTCATGATTTTTGGATCATTAAAACCCTAGATCTATATTTTTCCAACTTGTACAAAAATCAGTGACAAAATAATAAAAATGAATTTCATTTCGGATGAACTGGGCCGGCCCGAAAAACTCGGCCCACACTCGCGCGCGCGCGGCCCGCTCAGCGCTCCCGCCCGCGCACGACACTGACGGGCGGGCCCCTGCGGTCAGTGACCGGAGGCAGGGGAGGCGGAGACCCGCGAGCTCCGACGAGCTCGAGCTCGCCGGAGAAGAGCTCGCTCGGCCAATCGAACACCGCCTCGTGTTCTCCGTCACCCGGTGGGTCGATTGGTGCTCGTGGAATGGATGGGGATGGGGTGGAAGGGGCTTGTCACCGCGAGCGGCGGCCGGCGATGTCCGGTGGTGGCGCATCGTCGCCGGTGAGGATGCACGGTGCGGTCTAGGCTCGGTACAAGCTTCACCGAAGTTAGGTGTAACGGAACCGTCCAAATTATAAGAGCACAAGTACAAAAACAATCACCGAAATGATCAAATTCTCGCACTTGAGCCCATATAACTCCGGTAGTCCAATGAAATCACGAGGGATTTCAAACCAACCAACATAAAAGCCAAGATCGTAGTGATTCAACATAACAAGTCACATGTTACAACCATTTCACAAGTAATTCAATATACATCGGAGTTCAACATAGTTATTAAAACTTACATTGAAAAGTAGCGGAAGCAAAGTAATTTGAAACTAACATTAATCTTATTTCAAGTACATGCCAGTACCACGGTCGACTTCCAACAAAAGCATTAGAAGAAGATAAATAAGAAGGATCATGCCCATGATCACACTCCGCCTCTACGGCAGGAGTCAACCAACTCTTGCAGTCGCCATGATACATCACAACCTGCAACAAGTGGGGATAAAACCCTGAGTACGAGAAGGTACTCAGCTAGACTTACCCGTCCGAAACCAGAAATAAGGTGACACCAAAGATCATGCAAGGCTGATATAAAGTGGGGCTAGCTTGACAACATTTTGCATAAAAGCTTAATATAGATGATCAATCATTAATGCTTAAGCATCAAGTTAATTATCATTAACCTATCATCTATATTAGAACCTGTACTAGAGCACTCACTTTATTAGGAGCAAACAATATTAACCATAGCAGGTATAAATTAAGGCAACCTTTCCATCGTGATCCAATTAACCATCCGTTCAATTTAATGGAATCTACGTTGCCGCTGCTCAAGTCAAGTGCTCACTAACCGGGAGCGACGGCGATTCGAATCGAATTCCTATCCAGCTGGAGGGGTATTTCTAACACTCACCGAGTCACGCCTGGCGAGGGCTGCTCAGGTCACCTTTGGTACAGTTCAGGAGCCGCGGGTCCGAATGATGTCGCGACCCCAAGGGCGACACTCTGCCAGGTGATAGAGACTCTAACCCCCCCTTGGTCTCACGCCAATGTCCCCAAGCACATCCTTTCTCTCCTCCAAGAAGCAACCTACCAGTCGATTCCCGGCCTGAACTGTATTACTCGGATTCGCGGTCGGAACGGCTTATCCGGCCAACTAAGTGTTAGACTGCGTTCAACATGACTCAAGGACGTACAGCGAATCGGTCCTTAAACGACTCAGACGGGGATAGATTCACACCCAAGACCTCCATGTCTTGTTGCTTCACTATCGTCATCCCGCCCGGTCTCATTTCATTTTATTAACACATGGTTCCATTCCACGATAGCACATATAGCCAACCGTGCCATATATGAATATTCCTATATCTCGCAGGTGACAGGAAATCACCTGACTTCTACCGCTTAAAGCAGGGCTAAGCATCTACTCGATCCTAGTCTATGTAGGATTCAAGAATTCATATATCTGGACAAGGAATGATATAATGCAGCAAGGGTTTCCAACCAACTCCTATCACTTAATGCAACAATACTTATAACATATATAGAATTAATTGCTTTGAAGATAGGAGGCTTATAATGCTCCGGGGCTTGCCTGGGATCCGACTCAAGTTAGAGTATGTCAGATGAGTTCGCTTGGCGAGCATCTTCCAATCTACCACTTGTCCGGTCCTTCGATCTTCGGGATGGATCCACCAACTCCATCTTCGGGTTTGGCTCCACCTTAGGTCCTTTACGTGTTTCAGCTAACGTACCTAAATAAGGTGCAACAATGCATATGCATGAATGCATAGAAGTGCAATAAACAAAGTAATCAAACAAGCATACCAAAGTTCTCCTAAACACCTAGAGCTAAATAACTTAATCCTCACTAAGGCATAACATAGAAGATTGCAAACACATCAATCAAGACACAAGTCTTATAAGATCCTAGGGTACCAAACCAAGTACCAACAATGACATGTGTCACACTTCAATACACAAGCATGACAAAGTTAATCAAAGCACTAGAACTAGAAATTGCCACATTCTGGGCATCAGAACAGCAGCTAAGTAATTTAATCATAACTGGAGATCTAAAACTCCAAATGACTTGCAAGAAGACATTATGAAAAACTTATGAAATTATCTATATTTCATTTATAATCATCTAAACCTGATTCTAACATTTACTAGGTCGAAATACAGAAGGTACAGAATCTGTCCTAGCAGGACAGAGAGCAACCTAAATCTGAGCCCAACTTAGAACAGCTGTAGTTTCTAAACCATATGTCCAATTGCCACCAAAATTTAGCATTAGCTAGATCATGAAATTCACAATAACTTTGTTATAGCACACAAGACATGAAAACATCATTTGCATAGGGTAATTAACAATATTCTTAAATCTGTTCCGAAACCTCGTTTGCAAGAAATAATTATCAACTTATGTTGCAAACATATCATTGGACAAAATCAACTTTACAAACATGTCACACATGACTAATGAACACCAGAAAACATAGTGCCCAATACTAAATAATTTCTTTTAATATATTTTCTTAATTTATTTAGATAAGTAGGTGGAATTATGACCACATCATAAAGATGCCCAATAAATTCTACCAAAATTACAGGGGTCTACAAATGCTCTCAAAAGTCTACTGTCCAAATTTCAATCCATTTGGGCAAGTATATCAACCTCTATGAAAAAGACAAATAGCTATTGCAATAAATCATGTGAGAGCAAGTAAAACCTAAAACTCAATATTTTCTGTGAACACAAGGCCATATTATGAATCAATATGATATAGAAACATCATACTAAGGTAATGGAACAACATTTTCTATTTTATCATTTATATATTATTTATAAGCTATTTATCAAGCTATAAACAAGTTAAATCAATAACTTGAGCATACAGTAAGAAATGACCATGAAATTTATACCACAGTACATCCACATCATGACAAACCTACCATAAAAATTTCACATCATTTGGAGCATCACAACTCAAGATATAAAATGACAAGCAAAATAATATAGATTCCTTATTTATCAAGGTCCAAACAAAACTTTAAGAAAACAGTGAACAAGTAGTGTGTTTAATATTTTTCCTAGCAAGTACATGTCATCACAAAATTAACTAAACAAGAATCACTATTTTTGGGGTTCTAAAACTCAAGATATGGCTCTGGTCAAGTTTATAAGCATTTTAGAGCATTTTTAAATCTTAAATAAAAACATCAGAAAAACATCTACAACATGTAACATATTATGACTCCACTGCATAGATCTTTTCTCAAGGTTTCCAAAAAGTCCCCTTTTTCTATTTTTGGAATTACCTAGCAAGAGATATGAATTTTAGAAGATTTAACAAAATTCTGAAATCCAAAAACGAAATCAACTACTTCACCCTAGATCTGCTAGGCGCACCCGGACGTATACCCCAACTCAGCCACCACTCAAACTGCCATGTGGGACCCGTTACCCACCCGGGCCCACCTGTCATCCTAAGAAAAAGGCATACACAACATTTCCTCTTCTCCTTCCTTGGAACGGAGCAGAGGAGGGGGGCGGCTCTGGCTCGGTCGGTGTCCTGCGAGGCGGCTCTCCGGCGGCGGAGGAGCGGCGCTGAAGGGCGGCACGAGCACCGCTGTGCCATTTTGCATCCATGGGTGGCTGAGGAGCGGCGTGAGGCGGTCGGCAGTGGCTCGACCACGGCGTAGGCGGTCCGACGATGGCCGTGCCGGCGGCGGCGGCGCTCCGGTGAAGGTCAAGGCCGGGGAAGAGGTGCTGCGCGTGCGGCATGGCGTGGCGAAGGTGGTGTGGCGGTCCATTCAGGTGGAGGGAGGCCGGAGGTACGAGAACATTGGTGGCCATGGAGCTCGGCGGCGGCGCCCATGGTGGAGCGTGCTTGCGAGCTACAACAGCGCGAGAGGGCGAGCAAAGAGGGGGTGAGGGCGAGTGAGAGACTGAGAGGGAGCTTAGGCGTTCGCTTTGGAGGAGCAGGGCGAGGCAGGACGCGTGTCAGTGGTGTGGGGCGCGAGCTCGCGCACGGTAGCCACGTCCACGGACAGGTGCCGCCCGTTGAGGCATTTCACCGAGCACGTGGCGGGCAGCGACGTGGGCAAGGTGGAACGCCGTTTTGGGCCGCTTCCAGGCCGAATTAGACATTGGGCCATAAACAAAGTTTGTTCCCCTCGGTCTGCTCTACGTTTCTTATTTAAGGTGCCCGGCCATTTGAGCTTTGTAACAGCGGATAATTAAGCTCCAAGATGATAGTGTCAATATGTTAACAGCGATCACGGAAACTCGCTTTCGGAGGTCGAAACTCGATCAAACTTAGTGCAACTTTTTGCATTCTCTTCTCCATAACATAATCTTGAACTTTTATTTTTGGACTAACTCAAGTTGCTTAGCAAAATTTGGAGAACGCGGGATGTCAACATCGATGTCACCGGAATTAGGGCTTAAAAATGTCTAAGTGCTGAAATCAGCCCTAAAACTGCCTTGTGGGCCCTGTTTGAGCATGTTCCACACATTTTCATGACTTGACTCTTAAACAAAGTTTGTTCCTTATAAAATTCTTCACAACTTTGTCAAAGGGTGCACAGTCATGCAAAGCTTCTAGGTCACACTTTTTAAATGGTCAAACAAAAGTGTCCCAGGGTCCATACATGGTCAACCATCACTTAGAAGCACATTTAGGCAAAATGATCAACATGAACATTGTTCCATTAAGTGCCCTAAGTGTAGTTAAGGTGTTGTAGAGGCCAAACATACACACCATGCATAGGTTGCACAAAAGTGTAGGTTTTAGTTATAATCCAAACAAGCATATAACTTATCATTTCATGTGACTTTTTGATTCCAAACTTCATGAAACTTTTTCAGGGATCAATATAGATAGAATGTGATGTGAGACACATGAAGATATTGCCATAACACCACCTAAACATATATCTTTGAAAGGGGACCTATATGTAAAGCAATGATGCAACATCCACTTTAGGGTAGGCTCATCTCCATTTAATCTATCATGTTTGATCTTAAACCCACCACTTAATTGGAGATAAACACCTGGGGTGTTACAGCCCTCCCCCTTAAAAGAATCGCGTCCCGAGATTCGGAATGGAAGACCTTTTAAGGAAGAGAGATACGTTATCAAGTTTCCAACATTTGCTATAGCATGCAGCTACAAAGCTTCAACATCGGTGAACAGTTTGGTCAAAGGCACTTTCTGATACATACTCTTCATGGTAAAATTTGTCTGAAGAATTTCCTTCATTGACTTTAATGAAGCATTGTTACTTTGGGAGGAATCCAAAATAGCATATACTGCATTCTCAGTGTACGGAGATCATTTGGTCCTTGAGTGAACCACTCACAAATATCTGACTCTCTAAAGAGCACAACATAGGTCATATGAACTTTACATTAGACCAAAATCTTCAGAAGTATACTCATAAAATGACTCTATGTTCACAAAGTTTGAAAAGTAGTCCTCTACAAAAATGGTTTGAGCACAACCTTCCAAAAGGATGAGATCATAGACGACAAACATTCTCTGAGGTTATAGGATACCGACTAACCAATAGACAAGGTCTATGTTGGTCGTAAATGTTCATTCATTTAGGCACCAACTAATGGAAAACTACTTGTGGTTCCATGTGTGCAGTTCTCTTTCTCTGATGACAACACTGTATTATCTGAGTCTGTCGAGGGGTCAATGAATGTGATAGCTAACTCTGTCGGCTTCGTATTCCTGCCAACAGCTACCTAATAAGATTCTTTTATCCAAAGACAACAGTTATCTGGGTGGAATCAGATGCAACCTCTTGGTAAAAACATGTATAAGGTGCCAAGGTATGTCATCATTGGAAAATAATTCCTAAAAAAAAAGATGTAATGAGGCCTTAAGGACAGCAAAAGTTATAATATTTACTAAACCGCGGGAAGTAGTCTACCACCAAGCGGTTGAGTAAAATTTTCCTTTGGGACTTAGTTGCACTATAAGTTGAGTTGACTTGCAGCATAACAACTTTGTCCAGCCAACCTTTCACCTTAGGCTTCCTCTTTGGGATCAAACAGCAGCTCTAAGATAGGAAATCTGTTGTTTGACACTTCTCAAATTGCTTTCGAATTGCAAATCTACTCGGAGAACCCTTGATTGTCCCAATACTTGTTGACGAGAGAACATAAAAGCAAAGCGAAAGGGTGTCCAACAGGATCCTTATGACCACTTAAGAGATCGTCCAATAGAGTGTTGAACAAACCATTTGTCGCACCTAAGGCACAAGGATGTCGATCGAAACTAGGGCATGCTTTCTCTAAATCTTCACCGCAACTGATTGAACACCTTGCACTATCTGTGTGATTGTCCAAGACGGAATTGGCTTGATCACAATGGCTCTAGAAGATAGAGTATCACTCAAGTTGTTGGCTAGTTGATTAACTTCTTGTTGGTTATTGCTCTGTAAGACATAGCCTTCGTAGCTACCAAAGAGTCGTTACCTAGCTGGAGATTAACCTTCCTATTAGTAACTAATCAGTTGTCTCTCAACACTAAAAAGTTCCAAATCTTCACTCTTGATCACAACAATTGTTGTTGATGTAGAGCAAATGATTGCCATCGATGCCAGCAGATAAGGAGTCACACCAGAGATAGTGATTTCGATTGTATGGTCATTATGTATACAAGATCAAGACTTAGATAGCTCCGTCATCTACACAATGTGACGATCAATTCTTATCCCACAGATAACTTGTCCGACATTAAGTGTTGTGTGTCCTTTTTATCCAACAGAGATGAGATACTTTGCTCACTAGACGATGTTCGTCAATAGTAGGACAACTAAGTAGAGTCACTTGTCTACCCTCTATTGCAGTCTGTTAATGTTTATGTCGGTGACATGTTCTTCAAAGGTTATCCTCTTGGCAACTTCAGAAGTAAGATCTAATACTTTTGGTCCAATATAAGGGTCCTTTGATAAGATATGAAAAGACAACCAAGGAAGAAGGTCACGTGAAATTCACATCAGTGTTATTCTGCGATGGATTATGATTAGAAACCATGATACCAGCGCGTGCCGAGCAGCACAACCTTATGTGTGCACCCACAGGAGGCTCTCGGTTTCGTCGCGGCACCATTAGTTGCTACTCATAACACCATTACTGAGCATACACCCGATGAGGAATTTCAAATGGCACAGATTGGGTTGTCCAAATAAGCACCATACCAAGGAGGGATAGCAAGCAAAGGTAGTCACAAGGCTTAGAATCAACAGGGAAGCTATTCGCAAATCAAAACACCTCACAAGATAACATAGCTCCACTGCCGAAGGCGACTGAGCATGTGATTTTTGCGTAATTCCACGCACGCCTAGCGTTCACCAAAGTGAGGACAAAACGAAAGATTACCATGAGATTTGGTCATGTTGGACCACAACATGAGATCAAGACTGGTAAACATCTCGAGACTTGAGAAGGTTGGGGACGGATTAAGCAACTTTCAAGGCAAAAACCGATATGTAGTCATAGATTGAGTTGATAAGGTAGATGCATGAAATTGCAAGCATACGATTTAGAGGCCATAGCAGAGAGATACATTGCGTCATACTAGCTAACCTTTGGGAGAGGTAACCGGAAGGTCCAACAAGGATTCAGTTAAGGGTCTTACAACTTGGCCTCAAACAACTATAGCCAAAAGGAAGAGTTGAAGAGAAACTATCTTGGCTAGTAGATCAAACAAAGGTATTCACGTGCAGTTGCAGGACAATCATGGTATACACAAATATTTAATGGTCCAGACTTGGGCTCATAAGGAAAAGAACCTAATTGGGGATGACGCCAAGAGATCGTTTCGCATAACTCGAGTATTGCTCTAAGATAAAGCTACTCGACACTCGTATACTTACCGAAGACAATCGAAGTGACAACTATGACACTAATTAACTAACAAGCATACATACAAACATCATAGTCAAGCATTGGAGAGATCCAATCCAATTAGCTTAAGCAACCACTACTAAGAATCAGGCTCACCCATAACAAACATTCATCTAAAGCAAGAACTAACTACGAGTTTAGCCTAAGACAAACGCTAGCTAAGGTGGCTACTTAGCATGGGCACAGAACATGGACAGCAACATAGTAGTTAATTGTTTTGACCATAGCTGAGGTTGTAGACATCCCATAAAGGTGATCCTAGACTTTCTAGAAAGCTTAGAAAGATGGCTACACATTAGTTATTCATACCAAAAGCTAAATCATAGGTTAGCATGGTCAAACATGCTGAAGTTTCAGATCTGTACCAATATGGACAGAAAACTAACAAGAACTTCAAAATTGCATAACTGGAGCTCTAGGGGTCCAACAAGGCTGAGCCTTAACTTTATGTAAAGCTTATTAAGTTGTCTATAACTTTTTTATTATCATATTAAGATGATTCTATATCTAACAAGGCCAGACAAGACAAAGAAGACATCTCTGCCCAGATTTGGACAGATTCTGTCATTCCACTTTACAAGCTCATAAGTAGAGATTTAGACCACCCCAATTGGTGCTATAGGACAATTTGGAAAGCTTAGAAAAAGTACTACACTTCTTCTATTATCTCCAAGACATGATTCCATATGCACACAGGTCAAATAAAGCAAACATTCAGATTTGTTCTGAACATGAGCAGATTCTGACAACAAACTTCTAAAATTTATAACTCTTAAACCATAAGACCTAGGGTCATAAAATTTTTGGACAAGCTAGATAAGTAAGTTAGCTACAACTTTGGTATTCTCTATAACTACAGAAAACACCATTATGATCATAAAAGCATCACTACAACAGAAACCGCTCTAGCAGCCAACGTTTAATAAGCAAAACAAAGTTTGCCTTTGTTCTACTTAACAAGAGAGCACACTTGGCTCTAAACATTGTTACCCTAGACCAACACCAATTTAATTCATTCACGAGAATCCAATTTACTTAAGTGAGGTCTAAAACATTTTCAAAAACTTGTATGACAGCATATCCACCACTTGGCTAAACTAGAGGGCATCTATAGGTTCAAGCATGTAACCATAATTATTTCTAACAAAACTAAGCACACACTTTTCTCAAGCAACATGGAACAAGGCATTTTTGTTTTACTTTACTCAAGAAAGATAGTGTAACACATTGATCACAAGTTACACACTATAGAACAAGGGTGAGAAGAGTATAGCCATGCATAATGCAACAATCATGAAGATGCATGCTTCGTCCTATTCGTCCTCACAAGATTACCAACCTAAGGTGGCGATCACGTTCTATGTCGATGGCATAACACGCACTCTTTCGATATATAGCTAGTCGCCAGCTACATTCGACTTACGCATTCATGGTTAGCGTACCTGCAGAAAAGTTTCATTGCAGCCCAACAATTCCCCAAATATAGAACACAATGAAATAGGAAGATAAAATTCTAAGCACTCCCATATACATATACCCCTGTATACGTACATGTAGCACCAAAACTACCCGAATCATTTGATCACCCACAATTAAGTACCTTCATATAAACATGTGTGTAACATGTAAATAATCCAGTAACCAAACTAGCTCTCTCCTAGACCGCAGTTTGTACGGTCATGCTCTCACAACTCACACTTACCTGAGCGTAGGTGCGATGTTGCCTAAAAGTAAACTAGCAACATATATGACTATTTCATATATGAAGGCTACCTCTAATCTGACACACCGGGTAGCATAGTGTGGGAGAGTTATCACACATACATACCTTGGCCTGGGCGTAGATGCATAATGAAAAACCCCCAAGTTAGTACTTATATAAGCCACCTAATAATCCTTATATGGGCATAAGGAAATTGACCACTGGCATATTTATATTTAAAATTTAGATTTTCACAAACCTATATATAGCTATAAGTTGATAAAACTGACTTTATAAAACAAAACCTTTGTTTTAAATACACATACGACAAGTTTAATGTTGAATCTTGCTCCGATACCAGCTGTAACAGAACCGTCCAAATTATAAGAGCACAAGTACAAAAACAATCACCGAAATGATCAAATTCTCGCACTTGAGCCCATATAACTCCGGTAGTCCAATGAAATCACGAGGGATTTCAAACCAACCAACATACAAGCCAAGATCGTAGTGATTCAACATAACAAGTCACATGTTACAACCATTTCACAAGTAATTCAATATACATCGGAGTTCAACATAGTTATTAAAACTTACATTGAAAAGTAGCGGAAGCAAAGTAATTTGAAACTAACATTAATCTTATTTCAAGTACATGCCAGTACCACGGTCGACTTCCAACAAAAGCATTAGAGAGAAGATAAATAAGAAGGATCATGCCCATGATCACACTCCGCCTCTACGGCAGGAGTCAACCAACTCTTGCAGTCGCCATGATACATCACAACCTGCAACAAGTGGGGATAAAACCCTGAGTACGAGAAGGTACTCAGCTAGACTTACCCGTCCGAAACCAGAAATAAGGTGACACCAAGGATCATGCAAGGCTGATATAAAGTGGGGCTAGCTTGACAACATTTTGCATAAAAGCTTAATATAGATGATCAATCATTAATGCTTAAGCATCAAGTTAATTATCATTAACCTATCATCTATATTAGAACCTGTACTAGAGCACTCACTTTATTAGGAGCAAACAATATTAACCATAGCAGGTATAAATTGAGGCAACCTTTCCATCGTGATCCAATTAACCATCCGTTCAATTTAATGGAATCTACGTTGCCGCTGCTCAAGTCAAGTGCTCACTAACCGGGAGCGACGGCGATTCGAATCGAATTCCTATCCAGCTGGAGGGGTATTTCTAACACTCACCGAGTCACGCCTGGCGAGGGCTGCTCAGGTCACCTTTGGTACAGTTCAGGAGCCGCGGGTCCGAATGATGTCGCGACCCCAAGGGCGACACTCTGCCAGGTGATAGGGACTCTAACCCCCCTTGGTCTCACGCCAATGTCCCCAAGCACATCCTTTCTCTCCTCCAAGAAGCAACCTACCATTCGATTCCCGGCCTGAACTGTATTACTCGGATTCGCGGTCGGAACGGCTTATCCGGCCAACTAAGTGTTAGACTGCGTTCAACATGACTCAAGGACGTACAGCGAATCGGTCCTTAAACGACTCAGACGGGGATAGATTCACACCCAAGACCTCCATGTCTTGTTGCTTCACTATCGTCATCCCGCCCGGTCTCATTTCATTTTATTAACACATGGTTCCATTCCACGATAGCACATATAGCCAACCGTGCCATATATGAATATTCCTATATCTCGCAGGTGACAGGAAATCACCTGACTTCTACCGCTTAAAGCAGGGCTAAGCATCTACTCGATCCTAGTCTATGTAGGATTCAAGAATTCATATATCTGGACAAGGAATGATATAATGCAGCAAGGGTTTCCAACCAACTCCTATCACTTAATGCAACAATACTTATAACATATATAGAATTAATTGCTTTGAAGATAGGAGGCTTATAATGCTCCGGGGCTTGCCTGGGATCCGACTCAAGTTAGAGTATGTCAGATGAGTTCGCTTGGCGAGCATCTTCCAATCTACCACTTGTCCGGTCCTTCGATCTTCGGGATGGATCCACCAACTCCATCTTCGGGTTTGGCTCCACCTTAGGTCCTTTACGTGCTTCAGCTAACGTACCTAAATAAGGTGCAACAATGCATATGCATGAATGCATAGAAGTGCAATAAACAAAGTAATCAAACAAGCATACCAAAGTTCTCCTAAACACCTAGAGCTAAATAACTTAATCCTCACTAAGGCATAACATAGAAGATTGCAAACACATCAATCAAGACACAAGTCTTATAAGATCCTAGGGTACCAAACCAAGTACCAACAATGACATGTGTCACACTTCAATACACAAGCATGACAAAGTTAATCAAAGCACTAGAACTAGAAATTGCCACATTCTGGCATCAGAACAGCAGCTAAGTAATTTAATCATAACTGGAGATCTAAAACTCCAAATGACTTGCAAGAAGACATTATGAAAAACTTATGAAATTATCTATATTTCATTTATAATCATCTAAACCTGATTCTAACATTTACTAGGTCGAAATACAGAAGGTACAGAATCTGTCCTAGCAGGACAGAGAGCAACCTAAATCTGAGCCCAACTTAGAACAGCTGTAGTTTCTAAACCATATGTCCAATTGCCACCAAAATTTAGCATTAGCTAGATCATGAAATTCACAATAACTTTGTTATAGCACACAAGACATGAAAACATCATTTGCATAGGGTAATTAACAATATTCTTAAATCTGTTCCGAAACCTCGTTTGCAAGAAATAATTATTAACTTGTGTTGCAAACATATCATTGGACAAAATCAACTTTACAAACATGTCACACATGACTAATGAACACCAGAAAACATAGTGCCCAATACTAAATAATTTCTTTTAATATATTTTCTTAATTTATTTAGATAAGTAGGTGGAATTATGACCACATCATAAAGATGCCCAATAAATTCTACCAAAATTACAGGGGTCTACAAATGCTCTCAAAAGTCTACTGTCCAAATTTCAATCCATTTGGGCAAGTATATCAACCTCTATGAAAAAGACAAATAGCTATTGCAATAAATCATGTGAGAGCAAGTAAAACCTAAAACTCAATATTTTCTGTGAACACAAGGCCATATTATGAATCAATATGATATAGAAACATCATACTAAGGTAATGGAACAACATTTTCTATTTTATCATTTATATATTATTTATAAGCTATTTATCAAGCTATAAACAAGTTAAATCAATAACTTGAGCATACAGTAAGAAATGACCATGAAATTTATACCACAGTACATCCACATCATGACAAACCTACCATAAAAATTTCACATCATTTGGAGCATCACAACTCAAGATATAAAATGACAAGCAAAATAATATAGATTCCTTATTTATCAAGGTCCAAACAAAACTTTAAGAAAACAGTGAACAAGTAGTGTGTTTAATATTTTTCCTAGCAAGTACATGTCATCACAAAATTAACTAAACAAGAATCACTATTTTTGGGGTTCTAAAACTCAAGATATGGCTCTGGTCAAGTTTATAAGCATTTTAGAGCATTTTTAAATCTTAAATAAAAACATCAGAAAAACATCTACAACATGTAACATATTATGACTCCACTGCATAGATCTTTTCTCAAGGTTTCCAAAAAGTCCCCTTTTTCTATTTTTGGAATTACCTAGCAAGAGATATGAATTTTAGAAGATTTAACAAAATTCTGAAATCCAAAAACGAAATCAACTACTTCACCCTAGATCTGCTAGGCGCACCCGGACGTATACCCCAACTCAGCCACCACTCAAACTGCCATGTGGGACCCGTTACCCACCCGGGCCCACCTGTCATCCTAAGAAAAAGGCATACACAACATTTCCTCTTCTCCTTCCTTGGAACGGAGCAGAGGAGGGGGGCGGCTCTGGCTCGGTCGGTGTCCTGCGAGGCGGCTCTCCGGCGGCGGAGGAGCGGCGCTGAAGGGCGGCACGAGCACCGCTGTGCCATTTTGCATCCATGGGTGGCTGAGGAGCGGCGTGAGGCGGTCGGCAGTGGCTCGACCACGGCGTAGGCGGTCCGACGATGGCCGTGCCGGCGGCGGCGGCGCTCCGGTGAAGGTCAAGGCCGGGGAAGAGGTGCTGCGCGTGCGGCATGGCGTGGCGAAGGTGGTGTGGCGGTCCATTCAGGTGGAGGGAGGCCGGAGGTACGAGAACGTTGGTGGCCATGGAGCTCGGCGGCGGCGCCCATGGTGGAGCGTGCTTGCGAGCTACAACAGCGCCAGAGGGCGAGCAAAGAGGGGGTGAGGGCGAGTGAGAGACTGAGAGGGAGCTTAGGCGTTCGCTTTGGAGGAGCAGGGCGAGGCAGGACGCGCGTCAGTGGTGTGGGGCGCGAGCTCGCGCACGGTAGCCACGTCCACGGACAGGTGCCGCCCGTTGAGGCATTTCACCGAGCACGTGGCGGGCAACGACGTGGGCAAGGTGGAACGCCGTTTTGGGCCGCTTCCAGGCCGAATTAGACATTGGGCCATAAACAAAGTTTGTTCCCCTCGGTCTGCTCTACGTTTCTTATTTAAGGTGCCCGACCATTTGAGCTTTGTAACAGCGGATAATTAAGCTCCAAGATGATAGTGTCAATATGTTAACAGCGATCACGGAAACTCGCTTTCGGAGGTCGAAACTCGATCAAACTTAGTGCAACTTTTTGCATTCTCTTCTCCATAACATATTCTTGAACTTTTATTTTTTGGACTAACTCAAGTTGCTTAGCAAAATTTGGAGAACGCGGGATGTCAACATCGATGTCACCGGAATTAGGGCTTAAAATGTCTAAGTGCTGAAATCAGCCCTAAAACTGCCTTGTGGGCCCTGTTTGAGCATGTTCCACACATTTTCATGACTTGACTCTTAAACAAAGTGTGTTCCTTATAAAATTCTTCACAACTTTGTCAAAGGGTGCACAGTCATGCAAAGCTTCTAGGTCACACTTTTGAAATGGTCAAACAAAAGTGTCCCAGGGTCCATACATGGTCAACCATCACTTAGAAGCACATTTAGGCAAAATGATCAACATGAACATTGTTCCATTAAGTGCCCTAAGTGTAGTTAAGGTGTTGTAGAGGCCAAACATACACACCATGCATAGGTTGCACAAAAGTGTAGGTTTTAGTTATAATCCAAACAAGCATATAACTTATCATTTCATGTGACTTTTTGATTCCAAACTTCATGAAACTTTTTCAGGGATCAATATAGATAGAATGTGATGTGAGACACATGAAGATATTGCCATAACACCACCTAAACATATATCTTTGAAAGGGGACCTATATGTAAAGCAATGATGCAACATCCACTTTAGGGTAGGCTCATCTCCATTTAATCTATCATGTTTGATCTTAAACCCACCACTTAATTGGACATAAACACCTGGGGTGTTACATTAGGCGAATCCTTTTTTATAGGAAGGGAGGATGGAGAGAGACCCGAAGCACCCCGACCACGGTGAGGTCCCATGGCGGGCTCCGGCGACCTCTCGGAGACGGGGAAGAAAGCAATGCGGCTCACCTTGAGTCAAATCGCGGGCTTCGGTGGGTCAAGGGGATGGAGGGTGGTGAGGCGGAGGGATTGGCGAGGTCAGGCAGTCGGTGATGCGGTGTAGCTCGCGCTTGAGCTCGCCGGAGAAGAACGGCAATGGCGGCTCGGTTTCGGTGTTCTTGGCAACTGGAAGAGAGGGGGCGGAGGAATGGAGGCCGGCTCGCGCGTCGTGGCGTCTTGAAGGCGTCGCGGCCTGACTGGTGGGGCCAGGGCCGGCGTACGGGCGCCACCGCGCCTCCACGCGTCGACGACGGCCTGCGGCCGGTCGGCCACTCTCCCGGCTGACGAAACTGAATCGGTGAATGGTGACAGCGATGACCGACTGACAGAGCGACTTCCACGATGATTATCTCCCAAACCGGTTCGAATTAGTCGAAGATGATTACACCAATTTTGTAGAGCTACATGAGGTCTACAAGTTTGTCAATTGGAGTTTGGGCTGGTTCGGCCTAGATTTGAAACTACAGAGCTGCAAAGTGGTGCCCCTTGAAACTAAAATGCAGTTTCAGAGATCAACGCTGACTGAAACCCTAACTTCTTGACACTATATCTCCTAAACTATTGAGAACCAGGTGATGGTGATATTGACAATGTTGTAGAGCTATGTGTGGACAACAACTTTGTCAATTGGCTCAAAGGCTGGTTTGGCCTGGTTTGTGAGTTACAAGTTGCTAAAGTGAGGTATAGTGAAACTGAAAAGTCCAATTTCCAGACTTAGAATTTTTCTAAGTGTTGATCACCACTCAAGCTGACTTGTGGGCCATTTTTGAGCATGCTCTGGTCATTTTCATGAGATGGCCATATTAGAACTTTTGTTCCTCATGAAATTCTCTACAACTTTACTTAAGGTTGCTTCTCCATGCAAGATTTCTAAGCTGGACTTTTTAACTGGTCAAACTAGAGCCTTCTAGGGTCAAATGGTGGTCAACTTCTCTTGGAGGGCAAATTTGTAATTTTGGTCAACATGAAACTTGTTCCAAATGTTACCCTAAGTATAACTAAGGTGTTGTAGGTCATGATTGGCTACCTTACCTTTTTGTTACACCAACTATCAAATACTTCATGAAATAAATCAAACAAACCCTAGAATAATCACATGTGTTGCATCACATAAAATAACAAACATGAATGATGCATGCTTATGCTTATGCAATGCAAATGCAATGCAATTAAGGACTAAACACTTGAAGTGTTACAATTTAGAGGGTTGAATTGCTACTTAGTTCCTGTTTGACCTGCAAGATGGAGGACCAGAAAATAGATTTTGTGTGTGTCCTGGTAGCTGTCCAAAAAGAGGAGTTAGGATAGTATTTTGCTTTGAGAACTGCTAAAATCATGGGATGTTTGTGAGTAGCAACATTCCACACCACATGGATAAGTAAGCTCTTGTTAACTGAGTAGAGGTCTCTGATAGCCAAACCCCCATTTTCCTTCGGCTGACAGATGTCATGCCAAGATCTGTAGGCAATGGGTGAAGTTGGGTTGTCCTCCTGTACTCTAGTCCACCAAAACTTCCTAATGATGGCTGTAATTCTTCCTACAAAAGACTTGGAGAACAAAACAGTAGACATATAATAAAATAGAATAGATGCAAGCACCAAATTAATGTAAGTTAACCTCCAAGCATGATTGAGCTTGTTAGCTTTAATTGTAGTAAGCTTAGCTTTGAATTTGTTAAGGATGAATTCATAAGCTTTGTTCCTATCATAGTGATTGAAAATAATAGGATGACCAAGGCGCATAGTATTAGGAAGGAGATCAGGGATAGGAAAAATCTCCTTGATATGCACTTTGACAAGTTCGACACGTTCTTGCTGAAAAGAATAGAGGATTTTTAGAGATTTGGAATCTAGCCTAAAAGATTGCAAAAGTGATGCAGGATGTCCTAGACTTTGTTGGCCTCAATAGCAGTTGCTATTCGAAAAGGATGAGGTCATCAACAAACATGACAGAGTGAATTGGGTGGCAGTCAGGGCCAAGGGAGATGTCTAAAATGTTGTTATTCTACATCTCTTGCTAAAGCCTGATAGATAATTCATTGATGGCGATAACAAAAAGGTAGGGTGAAAGGGGACACCCCTGGTGGATGCCTTTGTTAGAAGAGAAGGCGTTGGTGGGTTCACCATTGAGCAAGATAGAGTAAGTAGGGGTGGAGATGCAAGCTCTGATGAGAACAATGAAGCTGTGATGCAGGCCAAGGCAAGTAAGCATAGAATCAAGGAAATTCTAGTTGAGCCTGTCAAAAGCTTTAGCCAAGTTAATTTTAAGAAAAAAAAGCATGATGCTTCTAGGATTTGAGAGAAAAGGAGTGAACAATTTCCTAGGTGATAACAATGTTGGAAGAAATGTGCCTATTCTGTATGAAAGCCGCTTGAGAGTGATCAATATAACTGGGCAGATGAGGCTTAAGTCTATCACCTAGGGATTTAGCAATAGTCTTATAGATAACATTACATAAGCTAATTGGTCTAAAATCTTGAGGTATGATAGGATGCATTTTTTAGGAATGAGTGTAATAAAAGTTTGATTTAATTCAGGCTGTAGAGAAGTTGTGGAGTCAAAATCAGTTACTAGTTTGTGAACATCTTGAGAAATCCAGGGCCATGCTAATTTGAAGAAAGCTGCATTCAGTCCATCAAGGCCTAGGGAGGCATTACTTCTCATGTTCTTGAGGATATTATAGAGTTTCCTAACACCAGGATGGAATTGGTGAAGTTGTGTGGTTGATCGTCTTGATGCGGGTTCTGTGCGTGATTGCTGGTACTCCCATCAGCTTGATTTTGTGTCTGCTAAGCATAGCCTGCAAAGGAAGTGGTGGAGGTGAGGGTATCACCGTTAGTAGTATGCAATGCTATGTAAGAGTTTTGATTGGTATTAGTGGCAAAAATATGCTTAAATATGCTATCAAAGTGTTAGCTAACTACTCAGGAGTAGTAGAATGGGTTCCATCCGGATTCTGTAGGTAAGTAATTCTATTTTTCCTATTTCTTTTAATTATGGCATGATGAAAGAAAGTATTGTGGTCTCCCTTAATTGCCTAGTTTTTCTGAGCTCGTTGGAGATGGAATTCCTCATTCTTGAGAAGAAGTTGTTGATGTTGCTGAGTGAGATGCTTTTGAAGGTCAAAATCTTAGTGCTGAGGGGGCTTTGATTATTGTTGTACTAGTTGGTGCTCAACCGCCACTAGCTAATCATCTAGTCTTAGGTCTTCCTTCTCCATCTATGTAGGCCTACAAGAAAATGAGTTTTGTCTGCAAAGGATCGAGAGGTAGAGCGGTTCTAACTTTGCTGCACCACCGTTTGATAATCTTGTTCATAGAGCCACCAATTCTCAAAATGGAAAGGTTATTAGTACGTGAGCGATTAGAATTGAGGATGGTTAGAATAGGGGCATGATCATTGTGCATCATTGGCAGATGATAGACCATCGTGCCTAGGTATGCTAAACACCATTCAGCATTAGCAAGCGAGCGATCTAGATACTAAAATGTCAGAGTCGAACTAAATCTTTTGTTGGACCAAGTGTAAGCTAGCCCACTGTAACCCAGATCAATGAAGCCACATTGTTTCACATAATCACAAAAGGCATTAGTACATCTAAGATCAGGCCTACCAGGATTTGATTTTTCATTAGGATGCATAATATTATTCATGTATCCCATAATAGAGTTGGCAAGTTGCTATAAGTTACAACAAAATCTAGCACTTGGGTACATATGTCATTAGTAGTTCAGTGATGGGGATCACCATAGATACGCACTAAACCAAACTACTGCAAACTTAGATTGTTGTTACACAAAGCAAATATGTAGTTTGGAGAGTGATCAACTACTATGAGGCTAACATCATGATTCCCAAATAACCAAAGGCCACCACATTGGCCTTGCACAGGGACTATAAAAGCTTCAGGATAATTAAAACATTTAATAATAGAAGTGCGAGAGATTGTAGAGTTTCTAGTTTCAAAGATAAAGCAAACCTGAGCCTTGGTAGATGATAGGAGCCGACCAAGGTGCGTCATCTTAGAACTACAAAGGGTCCCTCCTGAACCCCTGCAATTCTAGGCGAGGATGCTCATGGCTCCCCTAGCGCCCTTGAATCCGGCATCATAGCTTGGTCAGCAACGTAGTCGTACTATTGACGAAGGTAGCCATGATCCACTCCCTGGGTGCTCTGGTTTTTTTATGATGCTGCTCTGCTTTCTTCGTGGCAAGCTGCTCCTGAACTTGCTACATCAGCCGAGGACGCCACTACTAGGTAGGTGTGGAGCCAAGCCGAGCACCTTCTGCCTGCTCTAGGGGCAAAAGGAGTAGCAGTAGATGACAAGGAAAGTTGGCTAGAATGACGACAGGTTACGATTAAAGGATGAAACAACAATCTGAGCACTTAATGGAGAAGAAAGACAGGGATTTGGAGGTCGGTGGAAGGTAATCGGTGGTGGCAGCGGTCGGCGCCAG
>CM036176.1:36384879-36458152 GCA_020631735.1 Saccharum officinarum | reverse complement strand
GGCTCGTCAGTTTGAGCTCGAGCAACAGTTGGAAAAGCTTGAAGTTACAATGTAATCTTCATGAAGAAGTGCACCGCCTGAACAACGAGCTTAATCCCCCGCTGTCCTCGAAACAACAACGCGATGAGGACATGGGTTCGGGATCTTCATGGCTGAGGATGATGATGAAGTGGAGGTTGATGGACCACAGGATGCCACCTGCAGAAGCACCAGAGGAAGAGCCAGAAGAAGAAGAAGACGAGGAGTTAGAGCCTGTCAGTGATGAGGACGGCGGGGAGATCCTTGAACTGACTCGGAGGATGATGTTAGAGTAGTCATCACGTGCCCTATAATGTTAGGATCGTCTTTTGTGCCCTCCTGTGAAGGAGTGAGCCTTGTAATAACTTGACTTTGGATGTAAGGCTGAACCGTATGTTTCCTGAATGTAGTTTGAACCTGTTAATTTCGATCACAACTTGATGTCTTATTATGTTGCGTTCGATGATGGTGTCACGATTAGCACCCTTCGGTGCCGCGACGAAACCGAGGCCTCCTATGGCGCGCGACATAAGGCTGTGCTGCTTGGCACGCGCAGGTATCGAGGTGGCTAGTCATGATCCACCATGGAACTCTTCATTGAGAAGTCTCTTTTGTGTCAGTTTGAAGTAGCCTTCACAGTCAACTAAAAATCTTGAGATCGAATCCAAGTACCGTGCAAAAGGTCAAAATCACGTAGATAGCAACGTAAACGGTCCGGTAACCGTTGTGCTCCCTGTGAGTGAGCCTTTATCAAAGAGCATCTGTTGGATTGCCAAGTTATGATCTCGTCAAATGATGCGCTAGAATGGATTGTGCGGATGTGATGAATTATTGTGCCTTAATCATTATGAGAAATCTATTCATACAGTCACTTTGACATCGCAATAATTCATCTACAAAATTTCCCACATCATCAGTGCTCATTGGCTATGCATTTTGCAGATGTCGTACAATCTACGCCGGGGTCGTGGAAATGAGAGGAGGAGGAACAACCCCCCTCCGCCACCACCTACTTCGGCTGAGCTGATGCAGACAGTGGCTCGAAGGGCAGCGCATGTTGGCAGATGCTATGCGCCAGCTGGCTAACCGGAAGCTCGTCCTAGCCGCCAGGGCCCAGAGCCAAATCAGTACAGCGATTTCAAGGACTTTCTGGATACAAAGCCCCCGCTCTTCAAGGAAGCGGAAAGAACCACTGCAGGCTGACGAGTGGTTAAATACCATTGAACAAAAGTTTTGTCTGCTACGCCTGACTGATGAACTGAAAACTGAGTATGCTTCCATCAGTTGCATGGTCCTGCGGGCATTTGGTGGAGCCACTATCGTTCCACACTGCCTGCCAATGTCCCAATTGCTTGGGATCAGTTTAAGGCGGCATTCCGGGAAATTATATCCTCCCGGTCTTATGGCAATCAAGCACACAGAGTTTATGAGGCTGTCGCAAGGAAACAAAAGCCTGACTGAATACTTGCAGTCCTTCAACAACCTGGCAAGGTATGCCACAGAGTTTGTGGATACCGATGCCAAAAGATTGCTAGCTTCAAAAGGGGCCTCGGCCCAAAACTGATGAAAACTATGGCACTAGCAAATGTACTACTTCAATGATTTCATTAGCGATGCTTTGACCCAGGAAAACAACAATACTATTTATTCTGCCTCTAAGAGCCGTAACAGGGCCCTTGAGGCAAGTGCTTCTCAGTCAAGGGCCTCAGCGGCACCGAGGTCTTCCCTCGCCACCTGCTCAGAATACAAAGTTCCGTCCGCCGCAGAAGAAGCCTGCTGCAAAAAACGGGGTTCCGTAAGGCTTATACCGTCGCTCTGCCAAAGGGGACTTCTGGACAGAGCAGCTCTAGTGTTCCTCCTAGCAATATGCCTTGCTGGAACTGCAACAAGCCAGGCCATTGGTCCAGGAATTGTCCTTACCCAAGAAGAATGTCAACCAAGGTGGCCGTCAGGGGCACGCTCATTATAACAGCATTGAGGAAATCCCATCTGGTGAGGTTGTCACTGCTGGTAAGTTTCTAGTTGACCAACACCCCGCAGTGGTACTTTTCGATTCAGGTGCTTCGCATTCCTTTATCAGTCCTAAGTTTGCATCCAAATTTGCACACAAGTTGCATACTGTTGAAGGTGTGGGTTATTGTATTAGTGCTGCAAGTGGGAATATTTCCACAAACAAAGTAGTGGGGAACCTTAAGTTTGAGATAGAAGGGCGAAGTTATTCGCTTGCCCTATTGGTTTTACCTGGTTTAGACATAGATGTTATCTTGGCATGAATTGGATGAGTCAGAATGGGGTACTCATTGACACATCCGCTCGGGTAGTTATGCTCAGAGATCCTACAGATCAAAAGGTTTTCTAGTACAACTTCCCAGAAAGGTTGAATTGTCGGGGGAAATTCATGCTGTGCAAGCAAAGGCGTTGGCTGAAATTTCCGTAGTAAATGAATTTCCGGACGTTTTTCCCGATGATTTGCCGGGACTCCCTCCGGATCGGGATGTGGAGTTTAAAATCGAGTTGTTGCCTGGCACCGCACCCATCTCTAGGAGACCCTATAGGATGCCTCCAAATGAACTAGCTGAACTTAAGGTGCAATTGAATGAACTTTTGAAGAAAGGGTTGATTCGTCCTAGCTCATCGCCGTGGGATGTCCTGCTATCTTTGTAAAGAAGAAGGATCAGTCGTTGCGGATGTGCGTAGATTATAGACCTCTCAATGCAGTCACTGTAAAAAATAAGTACCCTCTACCGCGAATCGACATCTTGTTCGATCAGTTGTCTAAAGCTAAAGTTTTCTCCAAGATCGATCTAAGATCGGGCTACCATCAAATTAAAATTCGCCCGGAAGATGTTCCAAAGACAGCCTTTTCTACCAGATACGGTCTTTATGAGTATCTTGTTATGTCCTTCGGCTTGACAAATGCCCCCGCACACTTCATGTACTTGATGAATTCGGTGTTTATGCCTGAATTGGACAAGTTTGTGGTGGTATTTATTGATGACATCTTGGTATATTCTGTGAATGAGGAGGATCACGCTGAACATCTGCGTATAGTCCTCACAAGACTGCGTGAACACCAACTATATGCAAAGTTCAGTAAGTGCGAATTCTGGCTTCGTGAAGTACCTTTCCTTGGGCATGTGTTGTCCGATGGAGGAATTATGGTGGATCCCGCCAGGTACAGGAAGTACTGAACTGGAAGGCTCCTATCTCGGTTCACGAGGTCCGGAGTTTCCTTGGGTTGGCTGGCTATTATCGTCGCTTCATCCCGGATTTCTCAAAATAGCCAAACCCATGACTCGGTTGCTGCAAAAAGACACCAGGTTTGTCTGGACTCCTGAGTGTGATGCGGCTTTTCACCAACTACGAACCCTCCTAACCTCGGCTCCGGTTTTGGCACAACCGAATATCGAGAAACCATTTGATGTTTATTGTGATGCCTCAGGCATAGGTTTGGGAGGCGTTTTGATGCAGGAAGGCCGAGTAATTGCATATACCTCGCGACAACTTCGGAAGCATGAGGTGAATTATCCAACGCATGACTTAGAACTGGCTGCAGTTGTTCATGCTTTGAAAGTATGGCGGCATTATCTGCTGGGAAATGTCTGCAATATCTACACCGATCATAAAAGCCTCAAATACATCTTCACTCAACCGAGCTAAATATGCGTCAGAGAAGATGGCTCGAGTTGATTAAAGATTATAATCTTCAAGTACACTATCACCCAGGCAAGGCAAATGTGGTTGCGGACGCTTTAAGCCGTAAGTCTCATTGCCATTCCTTAATTGAAACTGATTTTTACCAATCTCGCCTGTTACATCCGGCAGTCCTGTACCACATCACTGTCAGTGGTACTCTCAGAAATAGAATCATTGAGCTCCAAAAGACTGATCCGGGTATCTTTCACATAAAACGGAAGATGAATGAAGGAGAGACTAAGCATTTCAGGTTAGATGACGAAGGTGTGCTGTGGTTTAAGGATAGGTTAGTGGTACCTAAGGACCGAGAGCTTAGAGATCAGATCCTGTCCGAAGCACATTCGTCCAAGTTGTCCATCCATCCGGGTAGTAATAAGATGTATTATGATTTGAAACCCTTTATTGGTGGACCAAGATGCGGAAAGAGATAGCAGCATATGTTGCTAGATGTGACACCTGTTGCAGAGTTAAAGCTGTGCACATGAAAGCTGGGCTACTTCAGCCACTTTCCATTCCAGGCTGGAAATGGGAAGAGATAAGTATGGATTTCATTGTCGGACTTCCTCCTACTGTCAAAAATCATAACTCTATTTGGGTAATTGTTGATCGTTTGACCAAATCAGCTCACTTCATCCCAGTGAGAGTGGACTATCGTCCCACTGACTATGCTGAGTTGTACTTCAATCAGATAGTCCGGCTTCATGGGATACCTCGTACTATCGTTTCTGACCGTGGTCCCCAGTTCACTGCTCGCTTTTGGGAGCATTTGCATCACCTTCTGGGAACCAAGTTAGTGAGAAGCTCTGCTTATCACCCCCAGACATCGGGTCAGACAGAACGAGTTAACCAAATCTTGGAAGATCTGTTGCGAGCATGCGTCATTTCATCCAAGGGTTCTTGGGAAAAATGGTTACCTTTAGCCGAATTCTCGTACAATAACAGTTATCAAGAGAGTATTAAGATGGCCCCATTCGAGGCTTTGTACGGTCGAAAGTGTCGAACTCCACTAAACTGGTAGAAGCTGGGGAAAGAAGGTATTATGGCATTGATTTTGTCCAGGAAGCCGAGGAACAAGTCCGTACCATCCAGAAACACATGGCTGCAGCACAAGCGAGACAGAAAAGCTATGCGGATCGTCGTAGAAAACCACTCGAATTTGAAGTTGGAGACTTCGTTTATTTGAAAGTTTCTCCAATGAAGAGTGTCCAACGTTTTGGTGTTAAGCGGAAACTTGCACCAAGATACGTGGGTCCTTTCCAGATCATAGGCAAGAGTGGAGCTGTTGCGTACAAAATCCAGTTGCCTCCTGAGATGAGAGCCATATTCAACGTTTTCCATGTATCTCAGCTTAAAAAGTGTCTTCGAGTTCCTGAGGAACAAGTTCCTTTAGGTGATATCAGGCTGGAATCCGACCTAACCTATGAAGAAAAGCCAGTCCGAGTGATCGATACTCAGGAACGAGTAACTAGAAGTAAAGTGGTTAAGTGGTACAAAGTGATGTGGAGTAATCAGGGAAGTGAGAGTGATGCTACGTGGGAACGGGAGGATTATTTGCGGGATGGTTATAAAGAATTCTATGAAAAATGGTACGCTTTCCAAATCTCGGGACGAGATTTTTATAAGGGGCGAGGGCTGTAACACTTCAAGTGTTTAGTCCTTAATTGCATTGCATTTGCATTGCATAAGCATAAGCATGCATCATTCATGTTTGTTATTTTATGTGATGCAACACATGTGATTATTCTAGGGTTTGTTTGATTTATTTCATGAAGTATTTGATAGTTGGTGTAACAAAAAGGTAAGGTAGCCAATCATGACCTACAACACCTTAGTTATACTTAGGGTAACATTTGGAACAAGTTTCATGTTGACCAAAATTACAAATTTGCCCTCCAAGAGAAGTTGACCACCATTTGACCCTAGAAGGCTCTAGTTTGACCAGTTAAAAAGTCTAGCTTAGAAATCTTGCATGGAGAAGCAACCTTAAGTAAAGTTGTAGAGAATTTCATGAGGAACAAAAGTTCTAATATGGCCATCTCATGAAAATGACCAGAGCATGCTCAAAAATGGCCCACAAGTCAGCTTGAGTGGTGATCAACACTTAGAAAAATTCTAAGTCTGGAAATTGGACTTTTCAGTTTCACTGTACCTCACTTTAGCAACTTGTAACTCACAAACCAGGCCAAACCAGCCTTTGAGCCAATTGACAAAGTTGTTGTCCACACATAGCTCTACAACATTGTCAATATCACCATCACCTGGTTCTCAATAGTTTAGGAGATATAGTGTCAAGAAGTTAGGGTTTCAGTCGGCGTTGATCTCTGAAACTGCATTTCAGTTTCAAGGGGCACCACTTTGGAGCTCTGTAGTTTCAAATCTAGGCCGAACCAGCCCAAACTCCAATTGACAAACTTGTAGATCTCATGTAGCTCTACAAAATTGGTGTAATCATCTTCGACTAATTCGAACCGGTTTGGGAGATAATCATCGTGGAAGTCGCTCTGTCAGTCGTCATCGCTGTCACCATTCACCGATTCAGTTTCGTCAGCCGGGAGAGTGGCCGACCGGCCGCAGGCCGTCGTCGACGCGTGGAGGCGCGGTGGCGCCCGTACGCCGGCCCTGGCCCCACCAGTCAGGCCGCGACGCCTTCAAGACGCCACGACGCGCGAGCCGGCCTCCATTCCTCCGCCCCCTCTCTTCCAGTTGCCAAGAACACCGAAACCGAGCCGCCATTGCCGTTCTTCTCCGGCGAGCTCAAGCGCGAGCTACACCGCATCACCGACTGCCTGACCTCGCCAATCCCTCCGCCTCACCACCCTCCATCCCCTTGACCCACCGAAGCCCGCGATTTGACTCAACGTGAGCCGCATTGCTTTCTTCCCCGTCTCCGAGAGGTCGCCGGAGCCCACCATGGGACCTCACCGTGGTCGGGGTGCTTCGGGTCTCTCTCCATCCTCCCTTCCTATCAGAAAGGATTCGCCTAACTTCGGTGAAGCTTGTACCGAGCCTAGACCGCACCGTGCATCCTCATCGGCGACGATGCGCCACCACCGGACATCGCCGGCCGCCGCTCGCGGTGACAAGCCCCTTCCACCCCATCCCCATCCATTCCACGAGCACCAATCGACCCACCGGGTGACGGAGAACACGAGACGGTGTTCGATTGGCCGAGCGAGCTCTTCTCCGGTGAGCTCGAGCTCGTCGGAGCTCGCGGGTCTCTGCCTCCCCTGCCTCCGGTCACTGACCGCAGGGGCCCGCCCGTCAGTGTCGCGCGCGCGCGAGTGTGGGCCGAGTTTTTCGGGCCGGCCTAGTTCATCCGAAATGAAATTCATTTTTATTATTTTGTCACTGATTTTTGTACAAGTTGGAAAAATATAGATCTAGGGTTTTAATGATCCAAAAATCATGAGATAAATTTTGTTAGGGTCTACATGATGTGTAGTATTTTAGAAAAATATAAATCTGGAATGTGATGTTTAATTTCTAGGAGAATTTAATAGATCCTTTAAATGTGTTTTGGAATGCATGCAAATTTGTTAAATTTATAACTTGAGCTGTAGTGTTCCATAAATCATAAAATTTGGTGGGTAGGTTACTCTATGCTAGCCCTAGCTCTGGTAAAAATTTGGGCATCAGTGCTTAAGTACTTTTCAAGTTATAATGCTATCTTGTTATTTTAGGAAATGCTTAAAGGAATTTTAGTAATTTTTCTACATGTGCAATGTTCTTATAAATTTTTGGAGAATGTCTTGGTATCTTAAAGTGTCTAAGAAAAATATGAAATCTGTTGTTTGACACTTTTCAATAGGGTTTCCTATTTATGCAAAAATCAGCCTTATTAGCTTGTGAATTTTGTGTAGGGAGTTCCTCTGAATAAATTTAGTTCAAATTTTTACAGTAGTCTCTTTTTGGGTCAAAGAGTCCTCTGTAATTTTTGTAGAATTTTGGGAGCAGTTTACATATATGTTTAAAATTCCACCTAATTAATTAAGTAAAATAAGAAATGAGTATAAATAAATATTCTAGGTGGGCACACCTTACTTTCTGGTGTTTTTGTGACATTTGTGAACTTGTAGTAGTATTAGTTTGGTCTTAGAGAATGTTGGTCACATCAATAAATATTTAACTGTTGTAATTTTAGGTTTTCTGGACAGCTAGTAGTAATTCTAAATTTGGCTTTGATAAAATTGGTTGCTGGAAAAACTTGTAAATACCAAAGTTGGAGTAAACTTGATGAACTAGCTTGTGTCAAAATTTGGAAGCATTGGGCTTAGTAGTTTGAGAGTTACTATTGTTGAAAGTGGCAGTTCAAAATCTGCTACTCTCTGTTTTGAGATGACAGATTCTGGAACTTGTGAAGTTTGACATGGAAAACTTAGGAGTTTGGAGTTGAGGTCTGAAAATGAATTGTAGTGCATTTCTTAGGCTTTCCAGATTGTCTTAGATCATATCTTTTGGAATTGTAAATCTCCAGTTGTGATAAAAACAAGTGGCTGCTGTCCAGAATGCTTACTGTGGTGTTTTGCTGATTGATATGGTGTAATATCCTAAGACATGCTACTTTTGTAATTGTTAGGTGTTAGGGCCTTAACTGAGGATGAGCAGCTTTATCTTAGGTTAAGTAGATTAGGTGAGTACTTCTCTACTAGAGAAGAGATTTGCACGTACTAATAAAATAACTTGAATAGAGTATTTTATTCTGAAATGCATTTCATTCCGAGCATGTTGCACCCATTTATGCATCCATTATATTTATTGTGCATTCATGCAATAGGTGCACCGGAGGGGGTAACTCTCCTCGAATTCGAGCCTGTGATTCCGGAGGAGGACCAGGAGCAGCAGGAGCCCGAGGATCCAGCAGGCGAAGGAGTGCCCGCAGACGATCTTCCTGAGTGCCCGGACCACCGGCCTTCAACTTTTCTGAAAGGCAAGCCCCGGTGCATGCTGAACCTACTGTTTTATAAATTAATCTTGAGTACTTTTAATTGTTTAATGCATTAAGTTGTAGGAGTTATATGGAAACACTTGTTGCATTATACCTGTCCTTGTCCAGATATCGTACTTAATCCTATATTAGGTTTAGGCACGTGTCAATGCTTAGCCCTGCTTGTACGGTAGAAGTATGGTGATTTCCGGTCATCCGCGAGATGTAGGAAGGAGTCACGAGTGGCTTTATGGCTATCGTGGATGGAACCATGCTTAAAAATGAAATTGAGACCGGGCGGGAATTCGATAGTACAGCCGCAAGACACTTCACGTCTTGGGTGTGGAGCTATGCCCGTCTGAGTCGTTTAAGGACCGATTCGCTGTACGTCCTTGAGTCATGTTGAACGCAGTCTAACACTTAGTTGGCCGGATAAGTCGTTCCGACCGCGAAGCCGAGTAATGTGGTTCAGGCCGGGAATCGAATGGTAGGTTGCTTCTTGGAGGAGAGAAAGGATGTGCTTGGGGACATTGGCGTGAGACCAAGGGGGGGTTAGAGTCCCTATCACCTGGCAGAGTGTCGCCCTTGGGGTCGCGACATCATTCGGACCCACGATTCCTGAATCATATGAAACGGTGGCTTGTGCGACCCTGGCAGGGGCCTGCGCGGTGAGTGTTAGAAATACCCCTCCAGCTGGATAGGAATTCGATTCGAATCGCCGTCGCTCCCGGTTAGTGAGCACTTGACTTGAGCAGCGGCAACGTAGAACTCATTAAATGAACTGGTGGTTAAGGGAATGATACAAGGTTGCCATAATGATATACCTGCTATGGATATAATAATAATGTTGTTTGATTATAATCAAGTGCATGTTTAGTACAGGTGCTAAGATAGATGACAGGTAAATGCTAAAAATAACTGCTAGTACAGGTTATAAGAGTTTCAATTACTTATGCCTTTATGCAAAAATGTTATGTCAGCTAGCCTCTTGTGTAAGCCTTGCATAATCCTTGGTGTCATCTTATTTCTGGTTTTCGATGGGTAAGTCTAGCTGAGTACATTCCAGTACTCAGGGTTTATTCCCTCCTGTTGCAGATGACATGCTTTATCAGGGATTCTGCAAGACGTGTCTCCACCCTGCGGGTGATGATGACTAGATCACAAGGGCGTGATCGTCTTTATGTACTTTCCTCATGCTTTTGCGGGATGTCGATCATCCAGACTGGCAGTATTTAATTAACTAGTGTGTGTGTTATGCTTCCGCTACTTTCAAACTTGGTTTGTAATAATTGCTACTCCGTTTGTGTAAACTTATTTCAGCACTACTTGTGAAATGATACGTATGATGTTGTATGTTGAATGATGCGATCCTGGTTGTAAGCGAGTTGGTTTGAAATCCTTCGTGGTTTCGATTGACTACCGGGATTATATGGGCTCAAGTTCGAAAATTTGAGCGCTTCGGTGCTTGTTTTTGTACTTGTGCTCTTATAATTTGGTCGGTTCTGTTACATAAATACATTTAGGTAACTCTTCCATCTGGTCTACCCCGTGGTGCCCAATATGGGACAAGATACATGATCATGTGCTACTACTTGTTACCCAATTGCTAATGTCAGCCATGATTTCTAAACTTTGGCATCTGAAGACTACAACTTAGAATATTAACTATATTGCTAACATTTTTGACACTCAGGCTATGCGGGCAATTGCAGACGTGCCTATAGTGCCAAGTGACCAAAATGACATCCTTCGATGCATACTAGCCAAGGATGGCAAATGTTCCACCAAAAATATTTATAGGCACCTAGCTCAACAGGAGCTCATCCAACTGCCACAATAGGGATCACGAAGCATTAACCACCAAGCTAACCTTATTTTGTAGAGAGTCTAGAAGAATAAAAAACTTCCACCACTAATCAAGGCCTTCACCTGGAGACTAATTAGAAGAGCACTAGCTACCGGAGAAAGGGCATCAAGGTACAGTACTCGCAAAACAAATATTGTACGCTCTGTGGTGCAATAGAAGATGATGCACACCTATTTTTTCACTGACAACTACCTAGGGCTGTGTGGTTCTCTACAAGCCCTCCCCTTTGAATATACAATCTCCCCCAAGACAATGATGGTGTGCAACAAATCGTACAGGCCGTCATGCCCATCTCTATTACTGATGATCTCTTTATTAAAATACTCACAACTATGTGGTATATATGGAAGGCTAGAAACGACAATAGGTTCAAGAGGAAGACATGGACGCCCTTGCAGGTTCACCATGCCATGGCGGCCCATATTAACATGGCATCTTAGGCCACCTCCCCTCTGGATGACCCCTATGGGACAATAGAGGAAGCATTGCGTCACACTGAATCTAGAGACTCCTCTCCCCAACAGCAGCACCACGGTGACTTGGATCCTCAGCCATAGAGCTCTACAACACATATAACTAACCTTTGCCTTGCAAATTTTGAGTCCCCTCCTCCTGTACCCATGAATCAGCATGCTACTCTACAAGATACTACCACACACGTTGCCGACGCCATGACTACAGCGCCATAAGGTACGATGCCTCAAATTGCAGGGGCTACCAACACACCATCAACCTATGCATCAGAACACCCTGCTTTGCAGATGAACAGATTCAGTGTTGTACATCCTGCCTTACTACTGGGTATATGATGCTATGTTGATGCCGCCACAGCCCCGGATAACCAACCCACAATTATCAGGAAGGCTGGAATTGGAATTCTCTTTGTCAATCCATAGGTACAACCGGTGCAAACAATCTACATCAGGGCTCAATTGTCTCAAGCCCTCTCAGTGCTTATGGCTGAAGCTACTGCTTTGGCATTGGTGGCCATCATTGCTGATTGTCTGCATTACAATTATGTCACCTTTCTATCTGACTGTCAATTGTTGGTGCATTTCCTAAACTCCACTGATCTAACCAACCCATCGGAATGGCAGATCAAGCACTACACCCAGATGTATATCAACTCAACAGGTACACATCAACAAGGATCTTTAAGATCAGTAGGGATCTAAATGTCACTAATGATACTTTAGCTAAACAGGCTTTCAGTGCCACTGCACCTAGCATACCCACCTTGAATCAAACTTCCACAAATGTCACTCATCCTTCTTAGTGTCCACTGTTAGAGGCATTGCCCAATGTAAGGATTAATCATGTAATCCTCCTTGCAGCTTCATGCTACTGAAATGAATGAATTTGTTTCTTGTAAAAACACTATCTCCAAATGGAGCAAAATAAGATTCCACATGGCCCACGTCGCATAGGGTTCTATCAGGTGTGTCAAAACAATTTTTGAGCCAATGGTACGTTCGGCGCAAACCATGCACCTATCTTGTGTCAAGATTAGCCTATCTCCAAACGGACCAAAACAAGCTTCTAATTGAGCCTCATCACCCAGGAGTACCATCGGGTGTGTCCCAAATGTTTTATGAGCCTATGGAACATTTGGTGCAAACCGTGCACCTATCTTGCACTGACACGAACATTGTCTCCAAATGGATAGAAACGAGACTCCATATGACCCACGTCACCTAGGATATCCATCGGGTGCGTCCAAAATAATTTCTGCACCTATGGTATGTTCGATGCAAACCATGTAGGGATCTTGTGTTAAGATTAGCACTATCTCTAAACTGACCGAAATGAGCATCCACTTAAGCCTCGTCTCTTAGGAGTACCATCGGGGCATCCAAAGTGATTTCTAAGCTTATGGTACATTTGGCAAAAACCATGCAACTGCCTTGCATCAATACTAAGACTATCTCAAAACAGACTAAAATGAGATTCTAGATGACCCACATCACCTAGGAGCATCATCAGATCCATCCAAAATGATTTATGAGCCTATAGTACATTTGGTGCAAAGCATGCACCTATCTTGCACCGATACTAACACTGTCTCCAAATGGACCAAAATGAGATTCCACATGACCCACGTCACTTAGGTGTTCTATTAGGGGTGTCCAAAACATTTTTTGATCCTGTGATACGTTCGGTGCAAACTGTGCACCTATCTTGTGTCAAGATTAGCACAATCTCCAAACGGACTGAAACAAGCACCTACTTGAGTCTTATCACCTAGGAGTACCATCAGGTGCGTCCAAAATGATTTCTAAGCCTATGATACACTTGGCGCAAACCGTGCACCTATCTTGCACTGATAATAACATTGTCTCCAAATGGACCAAAATGAGATTCAACATGACCTATGTCACCTAGGAGTTCTATCGGGTGTGTCCAAAATGATTTTCGTGCCTGTGGTATGTTTGGTGCAAACCGTGCACCTTTCTTGCACCGATACTAACAATGTCTCTAAATGGACCGAAATAAGATTGCGCATGACCCATGTCACCTAGGAGTTCTATCGGGTGTGTCCAAAATAATTTTCGAGCCTATGGTATGTTCGGCGCAAACTATGAACGTATCTTATGTAAAGATTAGCACTATCTCCTAATGGACCAAAACAAGCATCCACTTGAGCCTCGTCACCTTGGAGTACCATCACATGCCTAAAAAGTATTTCTGAGCCTATAGGACGTTTGGCGCAAACCATGCACCTATGTTGTATTGACACTAACTCTGTCTCCAAATGGAGCGAAACGAGATTCCACATTACCCATGTCACCTAGGAGTTCCATCGGGTGCGTCCAAAATGATTTCCAAGCCAATGGTACATTTGGCGCAAACCGTGCACCTATCTTGCGCCAATATTAGCACTATCTCCAAATGGACCGAAACACACATCTGCTTGAGCCTCATCACCTAGGAGTACCATCGGATGTGTCCAAAATGTTTTCTGAGCCTATGGTATGTTTGGCGTAAACCATGCACCCATCTTGCACTGATACTAACACTGTCTTTAAATAGACTGAAATGAGATTCCACATGACCCACATCACATAGGTGTTCTATCTGGTGTGTCCAAAATGATTTTTGGGCCTCTAGGATGTTCGGCGCAAAACGTGCACCTATCGTGCGTCAAGATTAGTAGTATCTCCACATGGAACGAATCGAGCGTCCACTTGTGCATCATCACCTAGAACAACCATCGGGTGCGTCCATAACGATTTCTGAGCCTATGGTGTGTTTGGCGTAAACCATACACCTATCTTGCACCAATACTAACACTATCTCTAAGCAGACCGAAATGAGGTTCTACACGACCCATGTCACCAAGGAGTTCTATCGGGTGTGTCCAAAATGATTTTCGAGACTATGTTTAGCGCAAACCGTGGACCTATGTTATGCCAAGATTAGCACTATCTCCAAATAGACCAAAACGAGCATCCACTTGAGCCTCGTCACCTAGGAGTGCCACCGGGTGAATCCAAAATGATTTCTAAGCCTATGGTACATTTGGCACAAACTGTGCACCTGTCTTGAACCAACACAAACATTGTCTCCAAATGGACCAAAATTATATTCCACATAATCCATGTCACTTAGGAGTTCTATCAGGTGCGTCAAAAATTATTTCCGAGCCTATGGTACGTTCGGCACAAACCGTGCACCTATCTTCTGTCAAGATTAGCACTATCTCTAAATAGACTGAATCGAGCTTCCACTTGAGCCTTGTAACCTAGGAGTACCATCGGGTGCATCCAAAATGATTTCTGAGCCTATGGTACATTTGGCGCAAACCGTGCACCTATCTTGCACCAACATTAAACTATCTCCAAACGCACTAAAAATGAGATTCCACATGATCCATGTCACCTAGGAGATCCATCGGGCATGGCCAAAATGATTTCTGTGCCTATGGTAAGTTTGGCGCAAACCGTTTACCTATCTTGCACTGATACTAACACTGTCTCAAAACAGACCAAAATGAGATTCCACATGACCCACGTCAACTTCCACTATTGGGTGTGTCCAAAATGATTTTTAAGCCTATGGTACGTTCAGCGCAAATTGTGCACCTATCTTGCATCAAGACTACCACTATCTCCAAACAGACTAAAACGAGCATCCACTTGAGCATTGTCACCAAGGAGTACCATCGGGTGTGTCCAAAATGATTTCTGAGCCTATGGTATGTTTAGAACAAATCATGCACCTATCTTGCATCGACACTAACACTGTCTCCAAACAGACTGAAACGAGACTCCACATGACCAACATCACCTAGGAGATCCATCGGGTGCGTCCAAAACGATTTGCAAAATGATTTTTGAGCCTATGGTATGTTCGACACAAACCATGAACCTATCTTACGTCAAGATTAGCACTATCTGCAAACGGATCAAATCGAGCGTCCACTTGAGCCTCGTTACCTAGGAGTACCATCGGGTGCGTCTAAATCGATTTCTGAGCCAATGGTACGTTTAGCGCAAACCGTGCACCTTCTAACACTATCTCCAAACGGACCAAAATGAGATTCCATATGACCCAAGTAACCTAGGAGTTCTTTTGGGCATGTCCAAAATAATTTTTGAGCCTGTGGTATGTTTGAAGAAAACCGTGCACCTATCTTGCATCAACATTAACACTATCTCTAAACAGACCAAAACAAGCATCCACATATGCCTCGTCACCTAGGAGTACTATCGGGAGCGTACAAAATGATTTCTGAGCCTATGGTGCGTTTGGAGCAAACCGTGCACCTATCTTACACCGACACTAACATTGTCTCTAATTGGACTGAAATGAGATTCCATATGACACACACCACTTAGGAGTTCCATCAGATGCATCCAAAACAACTTTTGAGCCAATGGTAAGTTCTGCACAAACCATGCACCTATCTTGTGTTAGGTTAGCACTATCTCCAAACGGACCGAATCAAGCTTCCACTTGAGTGTCGTCACCTAAGAGTGCCATCGGGTGCGTCTAAAACAATGTCATAGCCTATGCTACGTTTCATGCAAATTGAGCACCTATCTTGCACCGATGCTAACACTGTCTCCAAATAGATCGAAATGAGATTCCAAATGACCTACATCACCGAGGCATTCCATTGAGTGCATCTAAAATGATTTTTGACCCTGTGGCACGTTCGACGCAAACCATACGCCAATCTTGCATCAAAATTAGCATTATCTCCAAACACACCGAATCAAGCTTCTACTTGAGCCACGTCACCTAGTAGTACCATCAGGTGCGTCCAAAATGATTTCTGAGCCTATGGTATGTTTGGTGCAAATGGTGCTCCTATCTTGCACCGACACTAACACTATCTCCAAACAGACTGAAATGAGATTCCACATGACCCACATCACTTGCGAGTTCCATCGGATGCGTCCAAAATGACTTCCGAGCCTATGGTACGTTCGGCGTAAACCATGCACCTATCTTATGTCAGGATTAGCACAATCTCCAAACAGACCGAATCGAGTTTCCACTTGAGCGTTGTCACCTAGGAGTACCATCGGGTACGTCTAAAACAATGTCGGAGCCTATGATACGTTTGACGCAAACTGAGCACCTATCATGCACCGATGCTAACACTATCTCCAAACAGATCAAAACAAGATTCCACATGAACCATGTTACCGAGGAGTTCCATAGGGTGCATTTCAAATGATTTCTGAGCCTGTGGCATGCTCAGCGCAAACCGTGCACCTATATTGCGTCAAGATAAGCACTATCTACAAACGGACCGAATTGAGCATTCACTTGAGCCTCGTCACCTAGGAGTACCATCGGGTGCGTCCAAATCGATTTTTGAGCCTATAGTACATTTGACGCAAATCGTGCACCTATCTAACATTGTCTCTAAGCACACCAGAATGAGATTCCACATGATCCATGTCACCTAGGAGTTCTTTTGGGTGTGTCCAAAATGATTTTTGAGCCTGTGGTATGTTTGAAGAAAACCATGCACCTATCTTGCATCAACATTAGCACTATCTCCAAACGGACCAAAACGAGCATCCACTTGTGCCTCGTCACCTAGGAGTACCATCGGGTGCGTACAAAATGATTTCTGAGCCCATGGTGTGTTTGGAGCAAACTGTTCACCTATCTTGCACCGACACTAACACTATCTCCAAACAGACTGAAACATGTTCCACATGACACACATCACTTAGGAGTTCCATCAGATGCGTCCAAAATGACTTCTGAGCCTGTGGTAAGTTCTACACAAACTGTGCACCTATCTTGTGTTAGGATTAGCACTATCTCCAAATAGACCGAATCAAGCTTCCACTTGAGCACCGTCACCCAGGAGTACCATCAGGTGCGTTTAAAACTGTAACACCCCTAGTGTTATGGTAACTAAAACTAGCCATGTCATCATATGCATTGCAAAGCATTCATGTTTAAGTCAACCTTAGTGTGCATCAACTAAAACAAGTTTACATTTTCTAGGTTGATTGAGTTCTTGTGATGTTTGACTTGAATCCTAAAACCTTAATTTTGAATGCCATTTCAAATACTAGGATTATACCCTATGCAATTTGAGGTGTAAAGCTGTGCTCTACACTAGTGTCAGGTGTAGGGGATAAACTCAAGTGCAACATTTAAAAATGAACTCCAAGTTTGAGGTTGAATTTGAGTTCCAAAACTTGTCCTAAGTTTTCCAATTCAAATTCGAATTCAAATTGGGAGGTTTATTAAAATGAATTTATAATTCAAAATTGGTTCAAACAAATGGAGCATTGGGAAGGTCAAGTGTGATTTGACCCAATGGTACATTTGTATGATAGTTGTGATCACTAATTAATCATCAATAAATGTATAAACCAAATCGAGTTTGAATTTGATTCAAAACCCTGATTTCCGAAAAACCCCGTTTTACCCCCCTTTTGTGTAATTCAAAATCTAAAAAGAATTTGATGGTGAGCCAAAAAAGTAAAGTTGTAGATCTGGTCAAGTTGTATAACTTTGGTTTTTGGAGTTTTCAAAGTTTTAGTATAAAATTTGGATCTATTTTGAAAAGATTCAAATCCCAAATTTGGCCCCTTTTCATTCCTCTATTCAAATATCAAAATGGACACAAATTTTGAAAATGGTTTAAAAAGAAAAGTTGTAGGTCTTGTCAAGATGTACAACTTTGGTGTTTTGAGTTTTTAAAGTTTCAATGTAAAATTTAAAGTAATTTTGAATTTACCAATTTCCAAAAATTGTCCCTTTTTTATTTCAAATTCAAATTTCAAAATCTAAGCTGAATTTGAAAAAGTTTTTATTGAGAAAGTTATAGGACTTAAAAAGTTGAGGAACTTTTGTTTTTACAGATTTTCAACTTCTACAGAAAATTTAAAAGTAATTTTGATTTCAAATGCAGTGGCATTTTCGTAATTATTTCAAAATTCAGTTGGGGGCAGAGCACCACTGAGCTGCTCCTCTGCCTGCCTCACCAGGCAGCTGCCGCCCTTGCTCGCTATCCTCTAGCACGGTGACACGCACCTGCTCGTGTGTCACTGATCAAGTTGTTGGTGGCGCTCCTGAAGCCGCTCGCCCTCACCTTCACATACCGGAGCCGGCCACTTTTTCTTCTTCTTTCTTGCTTGTCGCCGGTAGCACGACCACCGCCATGGAAATTTGCCACCATCGAACCATCTCTGCCCAATTTCACAGTGTCAACCTCTCTGCCTCTGCTTCGCGCTTGTTCTGAGCCAATTTGCAGCGCACCGCATCGCCTCTAGTTGCCGCTCGCCAAATTCTTCCCGCGACGTCGCCATCGCCGCCGAGCTGCCCTGCCACCATGGCTAGCTCTCTCCGTCATGCCCCTAGCTTCATTGAGCCACCAAATCAATTCTCGGTGAGCCTCTTATGCTCCTCGACCTCCCAATTCAGTCCCTACCGCTCCGCTTTGCTGGCGTGCCATCGATGCCCCGCCATGTCTGCGATAGCCAGCGGTGAGCCAGCTACACTGCTCTTGAAGCTAAGCCTGATACCCTAGATCGATTCAGTGTCTTCTGTTGATCATGTAGGAGTGGTCCAAGTCACCAGAGGAGTCACCGGCTGTGAACTCTGGTCGGTCGGAGTTGTTGTTGTCATGCGTGGCCTAAACAGAGAAGAGGAGAGGAGAAGGGCAAGCCGTAGCCACGTGTTCGGCCTTGGGCCATTGCTGGGCTGGGCTAACTCAGGCTAGTCGCATGAGGGAGGAAAGAGGGAGAGAGGGAAGAGGGGATGGACCGGAGAGACAGGGAAAAACGAGTGGGCCAGAGTAAACGATTTGGTTTTTCCTTTTTCTGATAAATGAATAGTTCTAAATTTTGTTTATTTCATAGAAAAATATTTATAGCTCCAAAAATTCTAAAAAATTTTGTGTAGCCTCTCTATGATGTGTACTATTTAGGAAAAATATGAAATGACAATTTTGATTAATTTTTGTCTATCAATTAATTAGCTCCATTAATTGATAAATGAGTTTCCATAATTTTTCTAGGCTTAAATAATTATCCAAAAATTGTAAAAATTGTTTTGCCATTTAGTTATGATGTAAGCTTCTTAAAATAAAAATTTGAGCTTAATTAGACAAGTTTATTTTATACTTAATTATATGCTTAATTAAATAATCAATTAACCCTTAATCCTGTTTAATCATTTTAGGGTTTGATTGATTTTACGATTGTGTGTTGACCCTAGGTCATTAACTCTTAATGACCTTTGACACCTTTAATTAATTGTTTGAGCTCTCTTAATCATGTTGTTAGGGCTTAATTACTATTATTTCTTGTGATTAACAAAAGTCATTAACAAAGTAGTTAACCTAATGAAACCCTAAGCTAGGGTTAGGTTAGGCTTTGTTGGCTTGCAACTGTACAGAGAAGTAAACTTGTACTCAAGTTCTTAATTTTGTACTCAACTTCTAGAGGGCTATATAAGCAAGGCCCCCAGCCCTTGGAGGAGGCATCCCCCTAAACCCTAATTCATTATCTCCCAGTCGGGATCAGGTGAGAAGTGTCCCATGAAAGGATGATCTCTCTAGGGGATTAGGTCTAGCTTCTTCAATGTAGTATATTAGTATCTTGCATAAGGTTCCAGATCTAGTCATGGAGGCTTAGTAAAGCCTTGTATCTTCACTTCAACATTCTGTAAGACTTATACTTATTCTCTTGTTTACATACATATGCTTACTTTGAATATATCTTTCTACTTGAGTTTATCATTTCTTTTGTGTGCTAGTTCATAGACGCTTAGTCTAGGCTTTACCAGTTGGGCTAAGTAGTCGAGCCTCGTATAAGCGTGGTGTTTATATGATGCTCTGCCTATGAGTACACCTTGTCCCCTAGCTGTATGGTAGTTACGGGAGGTGACAGCCCCGTCCATATCTATCGAGCAAGTTCTTAAATTGTAGGACCATAGTCATGTTAGTAGAGGTATCCTTTGTGGTGCTCTCTCCTGTCTAGTGGCGTCCCAAAGTGCACAAGAGTGTGGTAAGTCTTAGCATAGTTGGGTATACCTTTACCGTGTGATAAGAATATCATAGGAATCTACTTCACCCGTTGACCTCGCAAGTTAACTAGTTGCATACCCTTAGTGACCTATTCCATGTGTGTTGTTGACACTTCTTAACGTCACTCGTGTTAGGTTGTGATGCCCAATATGACACCAAGAGTGTGGTTGTATTATACTTATGCCATTTAACTAAATAAAGATATTATAGTATATATATCCGCAAGCGCACAGATAAATACACCCATTGTAGCATTTCACTCAGGTTTTTCTAAGTATCGTTATTTATAATTTTACCAAGGAAAGGAAAATCGAAACGGGACTATATAAATAGTTACAATGGTAGTAGAGATAATCATTTACACTTACTCAATAATAAATATCAAAACAACTAATCACTTGTCATGAAAGGGGTAAGACAAATAAGATAAATGGTAAATGATAATCATGGGTATTCTAGAGACAAGAGGGAGTTAACATTATTCAAGTCAAGTAGTCATGGAGATTAATTTAGAGATGTAAATCAAAAGTATTTCTTATTCAATCAGTCTATTAATCAATCTAGCTATACACAATCATCTATGAATAAGGAACATTACTGAGAGAAAAGTCAAGAACAGAGTAATGATCTCTTCCCTGTAACCGCGTTCTACTAAGTTCTATACTCGAGGAGTGGACTCCAAAGGACTCAACAAGAATGTCACACCCGTGATCTACCACATGACCCGGAGCATAGAGTGCATTCGCAGACAAGAATAATCTAAGCACCACGCCTACAATATGCCAGCCACTCAATCCTGTCTAGAATTGGATCAAGCTTTCTATGAACATATTCATAAACTCTCTACTAATCATATTCATATCAAGATGTAGAAAAAGAATAATCTCAAGAATAGAATAAAGTTGAAATATAGAAATATATTGAAGTAGCATAAAGTCGAATGATGATTACAACAAAATTACCTAGTCTCCGATGAACAATCCTGATCCCAAGCAGTTGCTTGACTCTACTTGAATCAATCTAGACTAAACTCTAAACTTGAACTAGAATTCTAACTCTCTTTTTCTCTAGAAACCCTAACTTCTGGCCTTGCCTTCACAAATGAGGAAGAGATGATCTAATTCTTCAATTGATTTTCTTGGGAGGGGATCTCGGGTGCTGTTTATATAGCCTAGGGCATGGAACCGCAGCCCTTGGATCAAACTGACCTTGGTGTGGGGTTTAGATGCATCCTTAGAGGCGATATAGGTAGCTTGCAAGAGAAGGAGCCAAGACGGCACAGGGGAGGGCCGGTCGGCCTAGCCTTAGGGCCAGTCGGCCCCACCTGGCGACGGGTTGGCTCGTGTCGCCTCCTGGAGTCGGTTTAGGTCTTCTAGAATCCCAATCCACATCCATGATGTGGAGATTAGGCCGACTGCATCGGTTTCTTCCTTTGGAAGGAGGATAGTTCTGTATTATGCAGCTTAGCCCCTGAAAAACACAAAATCACCAAAACTCATAGAATTTGTTAGTTTATAACCTACTGTGGTGATCCTTTTTTGTAACACCCTAAAATTTTGGGAAAATTAAAAACAAGTAAATATGATTTTTTATGCAATTTTGTGGGCATACAAATTTAGAATAATAATAATTTTTATTAACTTAAAATCAAATATAAGGGTAGAAACATGTCTGTGCACTCATGCTGTTGCATTTGAATTTTTGTATTGAGTGGTTTGATTCAAATTCAAAAGAGGATTCAAAATCATTTGAAAATGCTTTGAAATATTTGAAAAGGAAAAAGAAAAGGAATTCTTTTCTCTTCTCGGTTTTTAGCCCAGCTCGCCCGCAACCCACCATTGTCGTGGCCCGCTTGCTCCCGTGCGCGCGCGGCCGTCTCCCGTTCCCCCGCTTGGGCCGAGCCCAGCAAGCGCCAGCAGCCCAGTTCGCTCGAGCGCCGCAGTTTCCTTCCCTGCGTGTCGCTAACAACATGGTCCCGCTTGTCAGGGCCGCCTTCTTCCTTCCCACGCCAGCGTCGGATTCCTTTCCATATCTCCACCGACCGAATCTTTCCTCCCAATCCTTTCCTTCCTTAATTGGAGCGTCTCTAGGCTATATAAGTCGAGGCCGCACACCTATCCGCCTCCATCCAACTCCTTCGCGGTGTCAATAGAGCTCCCGAGATGCCACAACGAGCTTGGAGCTCTACCGCGCCACCACCGTTCGCCATCCCGAGCTCCACACTGTCTCCGGGTCGACTCCGTCTTCGTCTCTTACCTTGGTGAGCTCGCCTTGTTCCCCACTCCATCCCAGTGCTTTTCTTTCATAAGGTAACACTGTGAATCATGAGATAGCATTCTCCGGCGATGGCGCCACTGTGGGACTCGTCGTCGCGGCTCTGTTCCGGCCGGAGCACCGCCGTCAGCCGATCCGATCCAATCCGAGCTGTTCGTTTTAAATCCAACGGCTGAGATTAGCTGATACCGGTTCAGTTGTTAGTTTTGCTAAAGAGTCCTTGCACTTTTCTATTATATAACCCGTAGTCCAAGGTGTATTCCCGAATCACGTATTATCCTTTTGAAAGCGTATTTGATCGTGGTAATTCAGAAATACGTTTTCACTTATTTATAGTTTTGCCACTGAGTTTGTTTTAGCCATAATTTATCCATTTTAACTCCGATTTGACCCGTTCAAATTGCGTTAGGTTCGTATTTGCGAGCTCTACATGTTAGTAGTACTGTTCAGTAGGTTTGTGACATTTTACTTTTCAAGTTTGAATTAAAGTAATTACTTTTCTATAGGAAATCTTCGTAAATTCATAACTTTGTCGTTTTAGCTCCGTTTTTCATGATCTTCGTGTCTGTGTGATCCTAGCGAGATGTAGATTCGTTTTAAAAACTTTTTATCTTATTTTATTACTGTTGGTGTGCTATTCTAATTATAGTCTTGTTTGTTTATGCATAATTGTTTCTGGATGAATGTTGTTGCTATTGTTGATCGAGTATAGACGGTTAACAATTCGTTGGAGATCAGGAGTTTTTCTACGAGCAAGATCATCAGGATCAGTTTGAGCAAGGCAAGTATAGCATGGGATTATCCTTGTTGTCCTATTCACATTAAGAAAAATAATATCATTATGCATATATCCCTTGTTAAGGATGACTTAGTGTTGATCTTATTCCTTGATACCTATTATATTGCATGGAGTAGTATTGCTAGTGCTTAACATGAACTATGATCATGTAATTTGACTAATGGAATATGCAATAAACATTAAAAGATGACTTTTTATTACTGTTTAAAGGGGACTAGAGCATGGGGATTATTTTGATGCTCTCGTTACTCTCCATAAGGACTTATCTGTAAGCGAACATCCGGGACTTACAGTACAACTATGAGGGCTATATGGCTCTGGCTTTAGTCATATAGAAGGACCTTTTCTAGCTTGTTAGTGGTATTCCTTTTTGGCGTAAGAATGGCTTGACAAATCGGGTATAGTGCGGCCTCTGTCCTCATGTGTATAGGCTGCGTGTTATTGTACCATTTGGAAGGGGGGCTCTATATCTGTTTGCCGAGTGAAATCTAATGGCCCTAACTTATTAGATGAACCTTCGAAAGACTTCATAGTGTTCCCCTGCCTGCTCACCTTGGAAGTGTTTTGGGAGTAATTAACCCGGGCATATGGGCAACACGACTCACAGTGAAAGTGTACAACCTCTGCAGAGGGTAAAACTGTTATAACAGCCGTGCTCACTGTCACGAGTGGCCTTGGACCCTTATGGAATAGTGGATCATTAATAATGAATATGTTTTTGCTATTCGTTAATCATTTCACATGGATCATATGTTTATTGTTTACATTGAGACATTTTGATATGATTGATATACTGAAATAATGCTAATTAAAAGCTACATGCTGATAAACTTATGTTATGCCTTTGAGCCTCATGAACCCCATGTTACACTTGTTGAGTACGAGATGTACTTACGCTTGTTTATTTTTCTTATTTGGATAAAAATCCTAAATGGGTAACAGATGGTGCAAATAGTGACTACTACTACTTTCCGGAAGATTACTAGACTTGCAGTCAACTAGTCAATGTGCCTATGATTAGAGCTACCACAAGAGTTTTATATTTTACTTCAGCTACATTTGTGTAAAGACTATGTGTTAATAATCGTGATGTAATAACATTTGTGATGATACTTCTTTTATAATTTGTTAACTTATGTGTGATTGATCTCTAGGCACACATAAGAGTATGCACTTCATTTGGTCATTAAATGGGTGTGACATTTTTATTATTTATTCCTCTTATGTTGACGGTTCAAAATGATAGTTAATTACCATCAACAACTCCCCCAAGCTAAACTTTTGCTAGTCCCTTAGCAAAACTAAATCTAGAGATAACTAAGTTACTTCAAATTATCATCCTTCAAAAATACACAAGCCATCAGAAAAGAATTATCCTCAAAAAGATTTTGAAAATTTGCTCTAGTTCCTTAGCCATGCGGTTTTAACTTTCACTTGAGATTTGGATAATCAGAAAACAGAAGTAATCAAGTCAAGCACTATATCTCAAATTCATCATCTCTATTTCCATCCTGATGTTTTTAATTATATTTTCAAAATAAAACTCAGAGTCTGTATTGTATGACACTTACAAATCTCTCAATATGTGACATTGGAATGTCTTACCAAGGCAACAATGGTGTTTTTCCTTCTCTCAAGGTATTTTGGAATAAGGCAAAATATCATTATGCCTTCTCTCTCACCGTATGACTAAGAAGCTTATATGGAGTTTATGGGTGAGATCACTCATACATACTTGCAAAACATATATTGTAAATTCAAACAATGGATCTAGAGAAACTAGTCATACAATCAAATCAAGATGTGCATGTGTTTGGATGCAAGGAATAGGTTAAATATATGGTGGAAGTAATAATGAATCCTAATTCTACATTGCTCCTTTAGAAAGATTGATCTCTCTCAAAACTTAAGAACTTAGACAAAGAAAGTCTTGGCTATGCATAAATATATATATATATTATTATTATTATTTTAGAGAGGCGAGTGTCTAGCACCCATTGTTTTGGTAGGACACTTGTCCATGTTTTACTCTCTATATATTATTTATTATTTATTATTTTACATAGCTTAGACTTCTTGTCTATCATGAAACAATTGAGAGATAATAACAATAAACATTTGGAGCAATAATAACTGAGGCTATGAAATGTATGAATAGGTGAAAAAATCCTACAAGGCACGTTTTTGTTGTTCACTCCCTATGTAGGAGTAAAACATTTTTATGGTGGTTCTAAATGGAAAGGCATGTCGTTGAGTACTTCCAGTGTAGAAGCAGCAAATTTAAGTGTAGTGTATGTGATCTTGATTTTAAGAGTATGACATGTTTCTAAAGGTCAACAAAGTTTAAGAGTACTCAATGTAAATATAAGTAGCAATAAAATAAGTGATAGTTTTCTATCCTAGCATGTATGGTTGTGGTTCTGTCATACAAAGACTCATCATGTGCATTTAAATTTTTTCAAAAGTGAACTCTTCAGGGCTTCATTGAAACATAGAACAAGATAAATTGCAGCTCAAAACTCTTTCACTTCTTTTCGCCCAACTACATAACCTTTGGATCAAGCATATTCCTCCACAGGTTTAAAGATTTGGCAATGAATATTTTTGGAACAGACAAATAATTCTTAAATGAAACTAGGTACTTCAGAAGAATTACAAATGAAGCAACTATTTATGATAGTTCAAGTTTTTTATTCGACACAAAAACAAGTTCATACACACTCTATTTTTATTTCAAAAGGCTCGCAAAGAAAAATAATCTAAACATATTAATATATGTTTTTTTATTTTTATCATATTCCCCATTTTTTAGATATAGTAGTAATACTAATATTAATACTAATAATAATACGGGTAAGAAAAACTTACTGTCTGAGGGGGTCCTCCCCCAAGCTGGCTCAACTTCGGTTACTGAGGTGGTGCTGGTGGCGGGTAATCGACACCCATTTGCTCGAAGAAGTAGAGGAGGCCTTCATACGTTTGTGTCCCTTGTTCACGCATCTCCCTAAGTGTGTTGCTCGTGCTCTCCTGCCACTGTGTATGCTGATGTAGCATGTTTATGATACCTTGCCCCGTCTCAAGATGAGTGAGACGGGTATCAAAGTTCTAGAAGTCTGGCTGGTGGTACGACTGAGGCTGAGGATGAGGCGGGTATTGCTCCGGCTAGTACCCAAGGTAGCCATGAGAGGCATGGTATGAGTATGGTGGTGGTGTAGGTGCTGCATCATGGACTCTCCTCGTAGAGAAAGACGTGCGTCCTCTCTAGATGTACGCCAAATCTTCGTATTCCTGCAGAACATAATTAGAAAAATTAACATGCCCCCAATTTTCTTCTGGCGTGGGCGGATCATAGGAAGTTTGATCTTCTCATGCCCGGTGTCTCGGTTCAGATGGTCCGGATTGGTTAAATCCTTCATAGTGAGTGAAACTTGGTGTAGGGGGTGCACCATCTTCCCCTGTGTACCTAGGCAGAGTGTTTCTCGTTATTCTGGCGGACGGACTTCTTCCAACTCCCCTAGTCGATCTCTGCAAATCAAGCAAAAATGTCTCCACAGCATATAGACCAAGTGGTCTATTCAGCAGTTCATATTCATTTACAAATCCCTTGTATGTTACAAAGATTCTATTGTCCTTTTGTTTCAATAGATGTGCTTGACTGAAAAAGTAAATGTCAAGAGATCGGCGGGGTGTGGAGATGTAGGTAATACTAGCATTCTCTAACAAATTCAGGTTTTTGGCAAGACGTGTAATCCAAGAAGTGATGGTGATAGGGCCTCGCAAAGTGTGAAGGATAGCCCAGAATGTTACCATGAGCCTAACAAGAGATATTTTACGTTTCTTGATCATAGCATACATTAATTTCATCTCCTCGATCCTAACTATGCGACCTTCCCTCCTAGGAAAGAAAGTGATCCCTAACTATTTATGCATAATTCTCAAAGTGGGATTGTGAATGTCATTTGTGCATGGGTCAGAATAATAGTCTTTGCCCAAAATATCTTCCCAAAATTGCTCTCTATGAAAATCGCTCAAAAGGTCATCTATTTCTACTCCGCAAGCATTAGGGAATCCTAGTCTGAGGCTGAATTCTTTCCAAGTAAATTCATATTGTTCGTTAAACAGCCTAAAGGAAACATAAGTCTCGGTGAAAGATAGAGTGTAGAGGAATTCTAAAGTAAGTAATTTGCATCCATCCTCTAAAATACTCCAATTATTATCCCATCCAATATTGCGAAAAATAAGATCAAATTCAGCATCCATATCTATTTTTTGTAAGAAGTAGGGGTCAAAGGTTGGGGTATGCTCAAACTCACGATCTTTGTACAATCTCATTAGATCCTTCTCGTAGGTGGTGTGAAGCTTTATATGACGCTCTTGAAGGAGTACGTGGTGTTCTGGTTGGCTGGCGGATGAGGACCGGGGTACGCATGACATGTCTAAGTCAGAACCAGCCCGTGATGATGATTCGGTCTAGGAGCGGGTTCTCTTGCAAAAAGAGAATGTTTCAGCCACACTCCTAAATGTTTTCTTGAGTCCACTGATCCTGTTACACAGACAGAAACACAAACACAACTGGTGGAAATAATGAGGGGTTAGAATAAATAAATAAATAAATAGTTAGGAGTAAGTGATCCGAAAGTTAGTCATTCAAATTGGAAATTTTATATCTTGACTTCTCCTAGTACTTAGATTATTCGGGCAGCACTTCTCCTTACTAAATGATTTTCTAAACAACTTCTAGCACTTCTCTCTTACTGATTCTTATCTCAATGTGCCTCTAAAAATTTCAGAATACTTCTCTCCACTCAAGAACTTCCAGAATCTACTCAAAAACTAAGAATTCTTAAACTGTACTTGGATTTTGGAATTTCGAGTTGGGGGTATGTTTTTCTTAGTATTTTACAGTGTGTGGAGTAGAGGAAGAAGCAGCCTTTTTATAGGCGCGAGAGAGGGAGGCCGGTCGGCCTGGGTGGTGCCGACCGGCCCCATGTGGGGCCCACTCATCCATCCCTTCCTCCACTAACTTACTTGCTTCGTTATTAAGAGATGCCTTCACCTGCCGATGCTCCATGTGATGTGGTGGTTGAAAAAGAATGAAGGAGAGTGAAGGTGGTGGAGTGAAGTGATGTGAAGTGATGTGAGGTGATTGAGGTGGGTCACATGGGTCCGTATGTCTCCTGTATTTGTACCGTATAATCACACAAGTATGCAAAGAAAAAATTACTTTTATGTATCTATGAAAAATTAGAATTCTAATGATGGTATTTTTATTTTTCTGCCACCACAGTGATTATTATGTACCAAAGGTTTTCACGCTCATTAAATATTAATTATATGGGGCTTTAACAATTATGCCAGGAGATTGATTTTTATTATTTTTTTTCTATGCATGAGTAAGTAAATATGCTATGCAAAAATTAAATGTAGATAAATACCGAGTTACCTCCCAGCGATGGTTCAGGATTTTTAAGTCCACCGAATCGGACTACTCTAGCTAGATTTATTCTTCGGAGGTCATAGTCATCCCTATGAGTGGTGACTATGTGACTCCTTCATCTATCATCTTCACAGTAGAGCTTAACTTAGGTCTTGGTCTGAATGGAAAACACTATTCTCGTCCATCAATGTTGAATTTGACTTCTCCAATTTCGACGTTGATGTGGGCATTTGCGGTACTCAAAAAGGGTCTCCCAAGAATGAGTGACACTCTTGAGTCAGGTTGCATGTCCAAAACCACAAAGTCAACTGGTATGAAGAATTCTCTGATCTTGACTAGAATATTCTCGATGATTCCCACAGGGTAACGGAGTGACTGGTCCGCTAGCTGCAGGCACATCGAGGTTGGATCGAGCTTTGCATGTGGAAGTTTATCGAAGATTGCCTCGGGCATCACACTAACACTTGCTCCAAGGTCGCACAGCGCATTGTCAAAATGTTGATCTCCAATTGAATAGTCGATAGTGGGGCATCCTGGATCCTTCTTCTTGATTGATGTGTTGAGGATGGCCGCACTACACTCTTCTGTTAGCTTGATCACTCTAGTGGTAGGCAGTGGTCTTTTATTATTGAGGATGTCTCGAACATACTTTGCATAGGTGGGAACCTGCAACGCATCTAACAAAGGGACATTGATATATAATTTTTGAATAATCTCAACAAACTTACTGAACTGTGCATCCATCTTGAGTTTTCGATCTCTGCATGGGAAGGGTAAGATATTGGTGTCTTGAAAATCTTGCACTTGTGGTTGAACTTCTTCTACTTTATCATTCTTTTCTTTCTGTCATTGTGGGTATCACTGGTACTGGTTTTCTCTGACCCCTTCTGGATAAGGTGGGTCTTTAGTAGTTTTACCATGTCTGGTGGTTATACCCTTGACCTGCTCATTGTTAGTGGTAAAAGAAGCAGCTAACCGTGATAATTGAGTTTCTACCTTTTTATTATGATCAAGTTGGTCTTTTATAGCAGAAGAAAAGTCATCCATTTTAGTATTTATATCCTCTAGAATTTTATCATTAGAAACAAGTTTCTTAACAATAGTATCATTAATTCTAGCTTGTTCCAAAATTAAATTTCGTAGAGGGGGTTGCTTAAAATTGGAAGAATTATTAAAATTGTCTGAGTACTTAGCTGGATATGTAGTATGTTGCTTTTGATTCCATCTTTGCTTTTGCAGCGTGGAAGAGTTGTTGATGATGTTTGCATCTTCTTGATTCTCCAGAATTTCCATTCCTAGGTACTCTTCACATCTGGTCTAAGCATCGAATGCATCTTGAATTGCTTGACGATCTTTCTTGAAATTGGCTCTTTAGTCAAGCCAGTTCAACAGTGTATCCATCTTTGTTGATAGTGCACACACTTCTTCTAGAACTTCTTCAATCTGGCGACAGCGTTGAGTGTTGTTTTGTTTCCAACTCTGGTTTTTTGCTATCTTCTCTATCAGATATTCTGCTTTTCCAAGAGTGAGTGACATGAATGAACCTCCAGCAGTAGCATCTAGTTGCTCACGTGATCTTTGGGTTAATCCATAGTAGAATCTGTGCATGAGTAACCAATCTTCAATTCCATAGTGTGGGCATTCCAAGATGTTCTCTTGAAAATATTCCCATGCCTCTGAAATGGTTTCTTCTTTTTGCTGCTAAAAATTATAAATCTTTCCTCTTAAGGCATGAGTTTTGCCTATAGGGAAAAACTTTGATAGAAGGGCCTTCGAACATCTATCCCATGTGTTGATGTCTTCTTTGTTGGTGTAGAACCATTGCTTCGCTCTCCCTTCTAGTGAGAAGGAAAGAGACAAAGGAGTATGATGTCTTGAGCGACGTCCTTGATGATGATAGTGCTTCCAATCTCCAGAAAATTCTGCAGATGTTTAGTGGCATCTTCTTCTTCCTTTTCACCAAATGTAGTAGCTTTGCACTAGGTTGATTAGACTTGGCTTGAGCTTGAATTCAAGGTTGTCCATCTGGAGTGTTGGTCTGGTACGAATGTTCCTTACACTTGGAGCTGAACATTCAAGTAAAGTCTTATTAGTCATAGCTTCACTACTGGTGTTGATCTTCCTCTAGATTTGGTTGACTCTTGGATTAGAAATTGATAAGTCACAACCAAACCTGTATTACCCCGCATAAGATATGAACAAAGATGAAACAAGGGTAAGCCTATCAAGACAGAGGTACTAGTTGTGATTTTTATTATGAGTAAGTGGTATTGATTAATCTCTTATTGCCATAAAGGTAATTCCCATGAAAAGTAAATCCCTATGACATCTTGTGTCGGAAAGTGAAGTTTTCCATCTCCCCGGCAACGGCGCCAGAAATGCTTGTTGACACTTCTTAACGTCACTCGTGTTAGGTTGTCATGCCCAACATGACACCAAGAGTGTGGTTGTGTTATACTTATGGCATTTAACTAAATAAAGATATTATAGTATATATCCGCAAGCGCACAGATAAATACACCCATTGTAGCATTTCACCCAGGTTTTTCTAAGTATCGTTATTTATAATTTTACTAAGGAAAGGAAAATCAAAACGGGACTATATAAATAGTTACAATGGTAGTAGAGATAATCATTTACACTTACTCAATAATAAATATCAAAACAACTAATCACTTGTCATGAAAGGGGTAAGACAAATAAGATAAATGGTAAATGATAATCATGGGTATTCTAGAGATAAGAGGGAGTTAACATTATTCAAGTCAAGTAGTCATGGAGATTAATTTAGAGATGTAAATCATAAGTATTTCTTATTCAATCAGTCTATTAATCAATCTAGCTATACACAATCATCTATGATATAATCAACATGTCATCTATGAATAAGGAACATTACTGAGAGAAAAGTCAAGAATAGAGTAATGATCTCTTCCCAGTAACCGCGTTCTACTAAGTTCTATACTCGAGGAGTGGACTACACAGGACTCAACAGGAATGTCATACCCGTGATCTACCACATGGCCCGGAGCATAGAGTGCATTCGCAGACAAGCATAATCTAAGCACCACGCCTACAATATGCTAGCCACTCAATCCTATCCAGAATTGGATCAAGCTTTCTATGAACATATTCATAAACTCTCTACTAATCATATTCATATCAAGATGTAGAATAAGAACAATCTCAAGAATAGAATAAAGTTGAAATATAGAAATATATTGAAGTAGCATAAAGTCAAATGATGATTACAACGAAATTACCAAGTCTCCGACGAACGATCCTGATCCCAAGCAATTGCTTGCCTCTACTTGAATCAATCTAGACTAAACTCTAAACTTGAAATAGAACTCTAACTCTCTTTCTCTCTGGAAACCCTAACTTCTGGCCTTGCCTTCACAAATGAGGAAGAGATGATCTAATTCTTCAACTGATTTTCTTAAGAGGGGATCCTGGGGGCTGTTTATATAGCCCAGGGCATGGAACCGCAGCCCTTGGATCAAACCGACCTTAGCATGGGGTTTAGATGCATCCTTAGAGGCGGTATAGGTAGCTTGCAAGAGAAGGAGCCGAGGCGGCACAGGGGAGGGCCGGTCGGCCTAGCCCTAGGGCCACTCGGCCCCACCTGGCGTTGGGTTGGCTCGTGTCACCTTGTGGAGTCGGTTTAGGTCTTCTAGAATCCCTATCCACATCCGTGATGTGGAGATTAGGCCGACTGCATCGGTTTCTTCCTTTGGAAGGAGGATAGTTCTGTATTATGCAGCTTAGCCCCTGAAAAACACAGAATCACCAAAACTCATGGAATTTGTTAGTTTAAACCTCTAAACTTACTATGGTGATCGTTTTATTATTTATTCCTCTTATGTTGATGGTTTAAAATGATAGTTAATTACCATCAACATGTGTCATATTACATAAATCCTATCATTTCATATATCATTTACCCCTGCTATAGTCTAGTTGGTTTACTAGGTTAGTAGATACATGATGGTGAATTATCAGATTCTTTAACCCTTGTTTCCTAGTGGTAAAATATAAATAACGATACCTGGTTTACTCCCGGTAAAATGCTACAATGGTATGTTCTGTGCACTTACGGAATCCTTCATATTTTAATTGCACTTAATTTATACCAACAAGCATTTTTTGGGAGGTGAAACGGGCCCTCCTCCTTGGGCGCCCTCCCCAGTGGCTCAGCCAATCAGGCTCCACCTCGTGGATCCTGCTTCCACCGCCTTTGAGGATGAATAAAAACCATAGATCAAGGTCGGTTTGATCCGAGGGCTGTGGTGTTTCCTAGAGGGCTATATAAGCAAGGCCCCTAGCCCCTAGAGGAGGCATCCCCCTAAACCCTAATTCATTATCTCCCAGCCGGGATCAGGTGAGAGGTGTCCCATGAAAGGATGATCTCTCTAGGGGATTAGGTCTAGCTTCTTCAATATAGTAGATTAGTATCTTGGGAGAGAGGGTCGAGTTGAGATCTTGCTCAAGGTTCTAGATCTAGTCATGGAGGCTTAGTAAAGCCTTGTATCTTCACTTCAACATTCTGTAAGACTTATACTTATTCTCTTATTTACATGCATATGCTTACTTTGAATATATCTTTCTAGTTGAGTTTATCATTGCTTTTGTGTGCTAGTTCATAGAGCGCTTAGTCTAGGCTTTACCGGTTGGCCTAAGTAGCCAAGCCTCGTGTAAGCATGGTGTTTATACGATGCTCTGCCTATGAGTACACCCTGTTCCCTAGCTGTATGGTAGTTACAGGAGGTGATAGACCCATCCATATCTATTGAGCAGGTTCTTAAATTGTAGGACCGTAGTCACGTCAGTAGAGGTATCCTTTGTGGTGCTCTCTCCTGTCTAGTGGCATTCCGAAGTGCACAAGAGTGTGGTAAATCTTACCATAGTTGGGTATACCTTTACCGTGTGATAAGAATATCATAGGAATCTACCTCACCCGTTGACCTCCCAAGTTAACTAGTTGCATATCCTTTGTGACCTATTTCATGTGTGTCATATTACATAAATCCTATCATTTCATATATCATTTACCCCTGCTATAGTCTAGTTGGTTTACAAGGTTAGTAGATACATGATGGTGAATTATCTGATTCTTTAACCCTTGTTTCCCTGTGGTAAAATATAAATAACGATACCTAGTTTACTCCCGGTAAAATGCTACAATGGTATGTTCTGTGCGCTTGCGGAATCCTTCATATTTTAGTTGCACTTAATTTATACCAACAAGCATTTTTGGCACTGTTGCCGGGGAAGAAGTTGGCGTAAAGTTTTTGATAATGATCATGATGTCTGCTAATTTAGTATCATTAGCTTTAGAAGGATTACCCCTTGTTCTGTTGAGTGTGGAATAGACAGAACAAAAGATGTCGTTTCGACCTTTTGGCAAGTTTCCACAAGAAAAGAAAAAAAGACACATTAAAGACCTAGGGTGCCTGAACATTCATGATTCATCAACTTTGGAACCCTGCCATCTCATAGGTTTGTGTATACATATATATTATTCTAACCATGTGCAGATTGGAGAAAATGGTCGTCGTCACAAGAATTCAAATCACATCTCAAGTGACGAACATGGATGTTGCAGTACTCACAAATCCCAAATTGTAAGTCATGGTAAGTTTGATCAATAAAGGTGAGATAGTCTTGCTCATGGACTTTAAAATTCATGGGTAGTTATCTTTTAAATTGTGCATCTCACAGCATGTTTACTTTATATTATTCATGCATCCTTTCTATTTAGTTTATTATGTTCTCTCATCCATTGCATGTTCACTACTAAATTTTGACCCTGTTGCACCGGCCAATTTTTGATGTTATAGGTCTAAAATAGATGCGATAGTTCGGTGTCGCATCAATTTCTTGTTTGATGCCAGCCGATGCAAGTGGTCTTGATGCAATAGCCTTTCGCATCGGTTACTTGTGGTTGATGCGAGAAGTAGCCATTGCATCATCCATCCGTTGTCTCTTGCATCAAAATTGAGAGATGCAATAGCTTATTGCATCCAAATCATGTTGATGCAATACATCTATTGTAACGGCTATCGTTCGATGCAATAGACTATATTGCATCCATATTAGGTTTGATGCTATATAATCTATTGCATCACCATTTTGATTTGATGCAAGAGGTTCTATTGCATCACCATTTTGGTACGATGCAATACGAACTATTGCATTGACGTTATGCTCGATGCAATTCAAACTATTGCATCGACATGAGGTTGGATGCAATTCAAACTATTGCATCGACATGAGGTTGGATGCAATTCGAACTATTGCATCAACATGAGGTTGGAAGGACAACCAATTATTGCATCGAATAAATTGCACAAAATTCATAAAATTACAAAATTCAATGGCACAAAAAGGCAATCATATTAATAACTTGGATCATAAGCATTCAATAGTTTGTACAATGTAATGAAGTGAAATGCCTTCCTATTTCCAAATGGGTAATTGCAAAGTTGAACTGCATTACAAACCACTAACTTATGCTACAAATAGGCAATCATGAACAAAAATACATGTCTCTTAGCACAGATCAACATGACATCTTTCTCGTTGCACAATATTTAATTCATTTCAGCTTGCCGAGACTCCCTCAAGGTTGATCTTCCTAAAAAAAGTCAAAATGACATGCATTAGTAATATATATAGTTGATCACACAGTTGAACTCAAACATAGACAAGACATGTATAAGTGAACAAAGTTCATGTTAATAATCTGGACAACAACTTAAAATGACACCTGATTGCTCATACCTTTCCTCCTTTCTTTCTGCATTGTCGCTTTTTATTTGCAGCAGTATTCCTCAGTGTTTGTATTGTAATAAATGTCACTATCTCATTACTATCTTTATCATTTGGGAAAAGTGATCTGTTGGCACTGCTTCTGAGAACTCTAGGTAGGATACTATTCTGTTTGCTCAACAATACACTGTATGCTACAGTCTGTAAAAACCAGAAGATTTGAAGGGAGCAATCACCACTTAGCAATTCTAAGAATCTATTCAACTACAGGTGATAATTTTGAAGTATATTACCTGTTGCACATGTTCTGATCCTTGGATGGGAGTGGGAACAGCAACGGGTTCATTATGTGTGGGCAGGACAGATTCTGTACTAGCCTTCATATTTAAAAAAAGATTCAAACTTTATGTAAGATTAAATGTAGGTATCCATTACATTGCAGTTTGTATTTATCAAAAAATAATACTTTTGCTAAATCTGCACCTTTATTTCCACTAACCATATTTTCAATACCAGTAGCATTAGTTGTGAGTTCGGAAGGATGAGTGACTATTTCTGTAGGCTGAGAGGCTGTTGTGGTTGGTGCAGCATTCTTGCATTGGAGTTATAAGGAGAAACATTAGCAATCAAGCTTAACTAAAATCAATGATGTTGGTAACAATTAAGTAGTATTATTATCAAAGGCGGTGCTTGATTTTGTTGTTTGATTAGTGAAAAAAGCTCTTACCTTAGTTCTTCTCTAATCTTGCTACTTGTACTCTCCAGTTGATGTTGCAGTTGCTGAATTTTTTCCTTGTCGCTCTCCCTCTCAGCGGCTTGAACAGTAAGCTGTTCTTTTAACTTCTCTACCTCAGCTTGCATCTCACTATTCTTCTGTTGGGCTACTGCTGCTAATGCAGATGCACGAGCTTGCTCTTCAATTCGTTCATTCATAAGTTGGCTTCGGGTCGGATACTTTGCCAAGTATCCATGTCCAGGACCTTTCTTGCTCCTGCATCCAGTGGTTTCCTTATAGGTTTCATAAAGAATGTGCTTTTCTTGTTCTTTTGAAATCATAGAAGCTTCCAACTCAATTCTCTTTTCAATTTTGAAGAAGGCGCTTTCCTATATTTAAGAAAACAATTAGTGTTTTCAACTATAGCAAGAGCAATAGCAGTTCTAGTTCAAGTATAATAAGAATTAGGTAAAATGGATACTTTGGAAATCAAACTGTATCAGTTAGATTCATGTACTAATTACTTCCTCAAAAAAAATCCAAGTCCATCTTAATCATGCAAATATGATTCCTAGCAAAGCATGTTGAGAGGTAAAAAGCAATGGACAATTGAGCGCTAGCATTTCAGAGATATGTATGACATTAGAGATAAATGAATAAAACATGTTATGAGAACATACATCACTGGACACTCGTTTACCGAGTAGCCCAGCTCTATTCAAATCACTTAAAGAACATAACTTATAACTACATAAAGCATCTAACATAAGCACCTTGCTTTCCAGCAAGTTCCCAGAAATCTGGGCATGCAACAGCTGTATAGAAAAAATCATATATGGAGATATAAAAGTCCAAATGACTTGAAAGAGGACATTCTGGAAAGCTTACAAAATTCTCCAGAGTTCATCTTCAGACATAAAAGCATGATTCAGAACTTAAGTACTTCAAAATAGCAGAATTACAGAAACTACTCTGCTGAAACAGAGAGCACCCAAAAACTGGGAGGTAACTTCAAATAGCTGTAACTTTCAAACCAAACCACTAGGCCAAATGACCTCAAATTTGAGCAGCAGCTAGATATGACAATTATCATCGACTTTGGTATTCACAAGTTTCCTAGGAAACCAACTTATCAAGGTGAACTTCTCTAAGTCCCCAGATCTGTCCAAATGAGACCAACATCTCACTTAAAGAATTAACGATGTTCCAAACTTACATTTGGACCATACCAACCATATCATGGCACATACATAACTCATGGACACCAGAAAATATGATGGACATCATAAAATAAAATTATTTGATGCTTTTCTCAATTTAAATAGATATAAGGATGCATAAAAGACCATATACAAGACTTGCATAGAAAATTCTACAAAAATTACAGCAGCTACCATATGCTATCAGGAGACCACAGAAAAAGTTTGGGAGCATTTGGCTTATCCAATCTTGCTATACCAAAAAGAATAGGTGGCACAACTGAAAACTAAAAATAGCATAAATAAGAAACTAAAGATAGGATTGCCAAACCGAATACAAGGACAAGGAGATGATGACCTTTTATCACCCAATCAGGGCATGTACAACCATCAATATAATAATTATGTTATATATAATTGCAACATCACTAAGTATTGATGAACAAAGTAGCACTTACATATATTTCCTTAGCAGCATCAGAAGACCATCGGCCCTCCTTGGTGCGTGTACTCCTCCAAAATGTCAAACCATCTGGCTCTTCACCAGTCTCCAGGTTTCTCTAAGATGTGAAAATTGAACATTGTTACTGTTTAGGTAAAAATAAAAGAAGAAGATTAGGTTTCGTATCATTACCTGCTCATAACTAACTTGTGAAAAAGGTTTTGGTCCTCTAAGATGTATTGTTTGTCGATGCTGGGAATTGCTAGAGTTTGTGGTGCTCATTCGCTAATATAAACACAAATATGTTAGATGCACTACAAAAATACAGACAATAAACACATATATGTCAGAGGCTTGGAACCTGGAATTTGTCACTTCCAAAATACAACACCAAGTAGTGCCACTCCACAATGTCCAAATCATCTGGCTTATGTCTCATTCTTTCATGATAACTGTTGTATGCCTTGTATGTGGCACTCAATTGAGCTCGCCATCCTTTGTAACGATACTTTGCAACCTTCCATATCCGATTCTTCTCATCATCATTGTTCTCCATCTTCCACCTAACCTGTAGAAAAGGGATACCAACAAACTGTGAACAAATAAGATATTACAAAGAATTAATTTATCATATGCGGGAGCAAGACTATAACGTACAATTATATCTCGTGCTATTTTATCTTTAACAATCTGCTTGACATCTCGCCACTTTTTAACTCCAATAAGTGGAGTCCTTTTTCATGTAAACCGAACTATTTCATCAACAAACGAGCGATATTTATCTCCTATAGGACCGCCTTTCGTGGATGAGAAATCGATACTAAGTTTCTCAGTGCCAAGTTTAAATCTCTTAGCTTTGACCGATAAACCTTTTATGGTTCCACGCCCAATCTTTCTCTTGTCGCCAACCCCTACTGTAAAATTGATGTTATAAAATGGAACGTATGTTAACATTATAAATCAGCATTTTTATGTTTTTTTAATGTATGAACACTCTGAACCATTGCATACCTTTGTGAGAGACCTTTGGCCTACGAGCATGGGCTGGAAACTGCATTGGTGTTGTGCTGTTGTCACCACTTCCGTCTTCTTCAATGGTTTCATCATCTAAATATGCATCTGCACATACAAAAAAGTGAAAGTACACAGTTACAATATATATATATAATGCTTCCACTAATGCCAAGATAAAACAAAATCAGATTACATATATCTTGAAGAAGCCCTTCCCTCCTCAACCATTCTTTATATGTTGCAACAGTATTCAGCCGGGTGTCATCCTTAAATTCTGCGAGATGCATATATAGATGTTATATATATAGTGTCAATTTTAGATCAGTAACTAAAAATCATTGCGATGTATTTTTCTAGTACATTAGTACCTAGGTTGTTTTCATCCTGTGGCAGCTTATTGAGCCACACCTTGTACGCGTCAATGTCTTCATCCTGAATTCCTTTCCACTAACTTCCTCATGTGTACTACATTGCTTAATCGGTGTGATTGCATATTCTCCTTCCTAATCTACCTGAGTTGTTGAAACTGCTATCCTAGTTGTCTTGATAGCCTAGTGAGCTTTGAATTCTAATTTCACTGGTAAGTGACAAGTCTTCCCATACACCAATTGATAAGGAGACATCCCAATGGGTGTCTTGTATGCCATTCAGTATGCCCAGAGTGCTTCAGGAAGCTTGTCCTTCCATCCAGTACCCATCTCATTTACTGTCTTCTGCAGAATATTCTTGATTTGCTTATTGGATGTTTCTGCTTGTCCACTTGTCTGAGAATGATAGGGGGTAGCAACGTTGTGACGTATTCCATGCTTAGACAAGTAGTGCTCAAAGCGCTTGTCAATGAAGTGTGATCCTCTGTCACTTATCACTATCTTCAGGACTCCGAATCTTCGAAATATTATCTCTTTAAACATCTTCTTGGAATTTATGTTATCAGCATTCTTGCATGGTAGAGCTTCGACCCACTTGGAGACATAATCTACTGGCACCAAAATATACTCGCATTTCTTTGATGGTGGGAATGGTCCCATGTAGTCAATTCCCCAGACATCAAAGAGTTCGATCTGAAGATTGTTGATGAGTGGCATGACATCTCTTGTATTGATATTGCTATGCCTTTGACATGGTCCACATCTTTGGATAAATTCTCTTGTGTCTTTCATACATTGTTGGCCAAAAGAATCCGCATTGCCAAATCTTTGCATGTGTGCGGAATGCCCCATAATGTCCTCCATATGGTGATGAATGGCATCTCTCAATGATTTTTATTCCTTCTTCAACAGGTACGCATCTCCTGAGCAAGCCATCTGAGTAGACTTAGAAGAGGTACGGTTCATCCCATATGTGAGTATGACTTTCCTCGACGAGTTTCCTTTTGTTTGCTCCTAGTGGTACATATCCTGAAACTATAAAATTAACAATATCTGCATACCAGGGGTCAGATCTATTGATCCCGTAGAGCAAGTCATCCCGGAGTGAATCATTGATGGGTAGTTCGTGTAAATTCTCAAACTGCATTCTAGACAAGTGATTGACAACAAAACTTTCTACTCCTTTTTTATCTTTTATTTCTAAGTCAAATTCTTGGAGTAACAAAATCCATCGTATTAAGTGAGGTTTAACATCTTTCTTAGTGAGCAAATATTTTAGAGCAGCATGATCAGAATAAACAATTACTTTAGCTCCCACTAAGTAAGATCTAAACTTATTGATAGCAAAAACAACAGCAAGGAGCTCTTTTTTAGTAGTTGCATAATTAAGCTGAGGCCATGTTAAAGGTTTGCTAGCACAGGCTATTGCATGATTCTTTTTATCTTTAATCTATCCTAAAACTGCCCCTACAGCATAATCACTTGCATCACACATAATTTCAAAAGGTAAAGACCAATCAGGGGGTTGAATGATTGGTGCTGAGATGAGCGCTTTCTTTAAAATTTCAAAAGATCTTAAACATGCATCATCGAATTCAAAAGGAACATCCTTGTCTAGCAGATGAGTAAGAGGTCTAGCAATAAACGAGAAATCTTTATAAACCTACGATAAAAACCAGCATAGCCAAGAAAACTTCTAATTCCTTTCACATTCACAGGTGGAGGTAGCTGTTTAATTACTTCAATTTTAGCTCTATCTACCTCTATACCTCTTTCAGACACTAAGTGTCCTAACACTATTCCTTCTCTAACCATAAAATGGCATTTCTCCCAATTAAGGACTAAGTGCTTTCTTCACATCTTTGCAAAACTCTATCTAAATTTTCAAGACAATCAGCAAAAGTGTTTCCATAAATAGAAAAGTCATCCATGAAAACTTCCATAATCTCTTTAATCATTTCAGAAAATATAGACATCATACATCTTTGAAAAGACGCTAGAGCATTACATAACCCAAAAGACATTCTACGATAAGCATATGTTCTATAGGGACATATAAAAGTGGTTTTGCTTTGATCATCAGGATGTATATGGATTTGCTGATACCCCGAATATCCATCAAGGAAACAGAAGAAAGAATGATTGGCTAACCATTCTAACATCTCATCAATAAAAGGCAATAGAAAATGATCCTTCTTAGTAGCTTTATTAAGCTTTCTATAATCTATGCACATCTGTCATCCTATGACGGTACGCTAAGGGATCAACTCATTCTTCTCATTCTTAACAACAGTCATGCCTCCCTTTTTAGGCACAACTTGGATAGGGCTTACCCACTCACTATGAGGCATAAGATAGATAATCCTGGCATGTAATAGTTTCAAAACTTCCTTTTTAACAACCTCCCTCATCGCATTGTTGAGTCTACATTGTGGTTCTCTAGAAGGTGGAACAGTGGGATCTGTAGGAATGCGATGGGTGCAAAGGGCATGACTAATTCCTTTAAGATCTTGGAGTGAGTAGCCAAAAGCTAATCCATGTTTCTCTAAAATAGCCATTAAGCGAAGAGTTTGTTCCTGAGTGAGTTTATCACTTATGATCACAGGGAACTCTGGATCATCATTTAAAAAAGCATATCTAAAACCGGTTGGTAAAGGTTTAAGCTCTATAGGAGGTCTAGGTGGCTCTGCAAACTCATCTAAAGGTTCAGGCTCAGAGTAATCAGCCTCTTCTTCTATAAAGAATTGAGCATCATCCTCTAGACCTAAGTTGGATAAAAACTCTAGAGAAGCAGCCTTAAATTCCTCTAGCGGGTCAGAATCTAGATAAGATTCGGTCATAGTACTTAGAGAATGAGATATGGACACTGGGAATTGGAGTTTCTTTCCAAAACAAATGTTTAATTTTCCTGTTTGTCCTTCTAAAGGGTTGTCCTATCAACGGGTCGAAGTCCCATATGGGGAAGACATAAAAGCTCAAATGAACCAAAGTTCCTTCTACCTAGATTGGTTGGATATGTAAAATTCCTAAACTGAGGACAATATGTCCTGAAAGACTCTTCATCAATTTGGTAGTTGGGGTTAATGTCATGTGTTTCATTAGATGTTGTGCAAGTGAAGCAGACATGATATTAATACCCACAACTGGATTATAGAGAGCGTCTATGTGGTCGGAATCAATTGAGCAACGTATTGGAAGAGGGGGTGAATCCAAACGGATCACATCAGAGGAAAGCTCTGATTCCTCTAACCATTCACTACTTATGATCAACACTAGCTCTGTTGAAGTGCTTCTATAAGAAATATCCTCAGAAGATGTCACACCCGGTTTTAAGGACAAAACCAGACATACACCATATGTGAAATAAAGAAGACAAATCTCACATATAGCCACAGATAAGTATAATATCAAGAGACAAATGCTTAATATACATAACATAATAGTATAAAATATACCTTAAAGAATAACACAGCGGAAAGACAACTCCGAACACTGGGTGCAACCTTCACTCCAGGATCAAACTAACTGGTTGATCACAAGCCTAACAATTCCAGAATCTAGAAATCTGGTACCCTTCCTGAGATGTGGGGAAATAGCAAGAGTGAGTCCATGTCGAACTCAACAAATATAACATGGGGTTCATGAAGCTCAAAAAGTTTGACACGGTTTTACTGCAATAGCTTTTAGTGAGTCATCTTTTTAGCAGTTGAGTAGCAACAAGTTTAACATAATCCCAAATAACCTCATGATCATGTAAACAAGAATAATGTATAGCAAGAAACAATAATCATTAGTGAGCTTTTATATCATCAGTATTATCATTATTATCAGTGTTCATCATTTATTCTGTAAGGGTCCAAGGCCACTCGTGACCGTGAGCACGGCTGATATACCAGTTTTACACTCTGCAGAGGTTGTACACTTTCACTGTGAGTCGTGATTTACCCTTTCGCCCGAGGTAGCTAATCTCTTGACCCACTTCCAAGGAAGGTCGACAGGGTTCACTATGAAGCCTTTCAAAGGTTCGTCTAACAAGTTAGGGCCATTAGATTCACTCGGCAAACAGATGTAGAGCCCCCCTTCCAAATGGCACAATAACGCGCAGCCTATACACATAAGGACAGAGGCCGCACTATACCCGATTCGTCAAGCCGTTCTTACGCCATGAAGGAATACCTCTAACAAGCTAGAAAAGGTCCTCATACTTGACTAAAGCCAGAGCCATATAGCCCTCACAGTTGTACTGTAAGTCCCGGATGTTCGCTTACAGATAAGTCCTTATGGAGAGAAACTAGAGCACCATAAAAACAACCAAATATGCTCTAGCCCTCTTGAGCCATATTGCTTTAAAGCATCTTTTAAACGTTTATTGCATATATCATTAGTCAAGTTACAGATCATGATTATTCATCTTGAGCACTAGCATAAATACTATCCAATGCAATATCCCATAGGTGTCAAGGTACAAGATACAAAAACTAGGATATCCTTAGTGGTAACAAGGTAGACACATGCACATGAATTAAGTATATTAAAGGTGAATAGGAAACAAGGATAATCCCATGCTATACTTGCCTTAAACACCGATCCTTCGGTAAGCTTTAATCTTCAACGTTCTTCAACTTCTTCTTGATAACCACGTATATCTCACCGACTGGACTTGATCAATAAATCACCACACACACATCGAGCAATCATACACAAAGCAAACAATAGATCTAAATTAGAACAGTACACCAAACATATAAAACAATATGTGAAAAGATTTTAAAGAGGTTCTACGCATTGCTATGAACACACAGGCTAGGCGCGAAAAACACTCTAATCGAAGCTACGGTTGAAAAGATACATCTACCGAAAGATTTGCTCATAGAAGAAAATATAAAACTATTAGCTTCATGTGTTTTAATTATATAATAACATATATAAGATATTTTATAGATACTATATATGGAATTAAGTCAAATTTAGATTCAAATTATGAAACTAAAGTAAAACAAATCATATTTTATTTACAAAACCCAGTTACATAATTATTAATCAAGATATGATTTAAACCATAAAATTTCAGAATTAGTAATATGGCAAATACTGTCACTAACGCGTAAATCTCGTTGCTATGAATCTAACGCAACTCGAATGAGCTAAAACGGATCTAAAACGTAGAAGATATGATTTAAACAAGATCTACTTTATTAAAGTAATAGATTAAATCTCACATCGGAACTTAAAGATAGAAAACCTAACCAACAGTAACACTAATAGTACAACAAGTTTGTAAAACTCTTCTACACGTTACTACGATCACATAGACATAAAGATCACGAAATTTGGATTTAAAACGTAAAATTTATGAATTTTCTAAGATTTCCTATAGATAAATAATTACTTTAATATAAACTCGAAAATAAATTATCTCAAACCTACTGTACAGTTCTATCATCATGTAGAGCTCGCAAATACGAATCTAACACAATTTGAATGGATCAAATCAGAGTTAAAACGGATAATTTATGACTAAAACAAACTCAGTGGCAAAACTGTACATATCATAAAACGTATTTTTCTTTTTCCGAAACGAATTACGTTTTCAATTAATCAAAACGTATTTTCCGAAGTTACGCGATCAAAATACGCTTTACGGAAAAGAAAACGTAAACCGGGAATACGCTTTGGACTGCGGGTTAAGAACTTAAAAACTTCAGGGGCTCTTTAGCAAAAACGTCGGCCGAACCGGTATCTTTGATTTACGATCGTCGGATTCAAAACGAACGGCCTAGATCTAATCGGGGGAGAGGCCGGCGGCGCTCCGGCCGGAATCGGGCCCGACGGCGACTCTCCGCGGCGGCGCCATGGCCGGGAAACGCCATTTTGCTCTACGGTGCACGAAAACGCGAACGGAGAGCACCTGCGGGTAGACAACTCGAATGCGAACTCACCTAGGGTAAAACCGTAGGCGAGGACGAAACGAGAAACGCGTGCGGCGCGGAGGGGCGGACGGTGGAGGCGGTGCTTCAACGGTGGCGGCACTAGGCGATTGCGGCTGCTCTAAAAGGGTTGGGATGGGGCGGAATCATGCGGGGGCTCCGTTTTTATAGCCCAAAAGCACGCGGAAGCAAGGAAAGTGCGGAGATTTGCGGCGGCTTCGGATCGGAGAAGAAGGAAAGCGACGGTGTCCGTTTTTGGAAAGCGCCGGAGGAAGGAGAAGGAAAGGTGGGAAGAGACACTGACAAGCGGGACCCACATGTCAGCGGCTCAGGGCAGAAAACGCGGCCGCTGCGGAACGCATACGCGCGCGCGCGATGACGGGCCGACAGGCCGTGACTTGGGCTCGGCCCAGGAGGAGGATGCGGGCGCGGGGAGGTAAGCGGACCGCATGCTGAGCAGGCCGAGGCGGCGGGCTGCGGCTGTGTTGGGCCAAAATCCGAATAAAGATAAATTTCTTTTCTTTTTCTTTTTCCCAATTTTTCAAAGCAAATTTTCAAATGATTTTCAAATCCAAATTGAATTTGATCAAACCACTCATCTCAAAATCCCAGATGCAACAGCATGAATGCTCAATCATGTTCCTACCCTTATATTAAATTTAAATTTATAAAAATTATTCTTATTCTAAATTTGCATGCTCACAAAAATACATAAAAAACATATTTTTCCTATTTTTCTTCTTTTCAAATTTTTAGGGTGTTACAATTCTACCCCCCTTAAAATGAATCTCGTCCCGAGATTCGGAAGATGATGATAAAAGAGATAATGACACTTTGTCTTTATTTGATCCTCATTTTCCAAATTACTCTTTCGTGCAGAGTAATGAGACAGTTTCTCATATACTGACTAACTAATCTGCCTAAGCATGATCATCTCTCCTATTGAGCTCCTCCAAAGTTATTTGTTCCTCTGCTATGACTTCAGTAAACTCATGGTCCACTTTGCTATCCTTGGTGTACCTATCTTCTAATTGATCATTCTCATCTTCCTCAGGTAAAAGTCGACCACCTTGATACTCAATTCTTTTCCCTGACGGTGTTGTTAAGAGCATTGTGCACCGAGTACCATGAATCACTCCTTTGTGTGCACAGAGCCATCCATTACCAAGAACCACGCGAATTTTAAGTGACTCCAACACAATGAGTGTCGCGGTGAAGTTTTCCTTATTTATGACAAGACTGACATTCGGGCATATCTGATCTGTCTGCATTTCTCCCACTGGGGTTTGAACTAGCAAAGGCCTCCTCATTGGACACTTCACCATCTTGCACGTCTCTTCCATGTCGGCGGAAATGAAAGAATGCGAAGCACTAGGGTCAAATAAAGCAAAAACTGGTACTGAGCTTACTTGAATATAACCACCCACTACTTTGGTAACTCCATGAATTTTATCCATATCCACATTGCTCAGTCTTCCATTGACATAGTTTTGCTGCGCTTTGCTTCCTTGAGCAGGCTTCTTATGGGCTTTCCTTTTTCGCTTTCGTTGTTGTGGATTCTGACTTAGTTCACTCCCAACTTGCTCTTCAACATTGTTGTTTTGATAGTGCTCAGCTTCATCATACCCATAACATCCTTCAATGGCAGAAACATTAATCTTTTCCCACATATCAGTGCGAGACGTCATATAGGGCTCCTGAGTCATGAGACACTACACTTCCTGTCATCAAGTGACCAATATCAGCAACACAAGCAAGTATAGATGATCATAATCATGAACTATCCAAAAGGACAACTCTTGTCTCCATGGATCCAAAATTATCAACCTTGTTCACAGAACATTTTTGCTCAAGAGTGGCAACTCAATCATGGAGACTAACCAATACTTCCAACTAAAGAGTTCAATCTTAATAATCCTTCTTTACATTGGCTACCCCCCTTAAAATAAGGGACACCAAATAAGGTAGCTTTGAACCCTTTTCTAGATGAGCTACTTAGCATAAAAGTGTTCTGACATCCCAATAATACTCTTGTGTATGGGTAAGAACAAGAAATCTGAAATTTCTCACGAGCAGAAAATCAGCAGTGCAGTAAAACAGCTGTAACTCTCATTCTGTTAATCCAATGAAGCTGTAGTTTACACCGATGGAAAGCTTATAAAATTCTCTACAACTTTCTTATAGAACACTCTTCCAGATTCTGCAGCTAACTTGACCGAAAACAACACATAACAGATTCTGTTCCAGGTTTCAGACAGCACAGTTGCATCGTCTTGTGATTTTTGTATCTCCCAATCCAAAATAGCTATGAGGGTAGTTCTTGCATTTAGAGAGAGATGTTGAAGTCCACTCTTGTCCAGAATTCTCTCATGATTTTTGGTCTTTCAAGAACAGAGATATAAGTTGATAAAGACAGGCTGCTCCGAAAGACAAGATATAGAAAGCAGGAGATAACCAAAACTCAGCTATTTATTTCATTAATCCTTATACCTTATACATATAAACTAAATGAAATCATGGTCAAAGCCCACGAGATCATTCCACTCATTACAAAATTCCAACTCAAGCATAAACATAAGCACAAAGCAACTAAACACTTAAATGTTCATTAGCCACACATTAAGATGACTCAACTTGGCTACTAACGGTTTTATTACACGGGACATAACTCCTATTCCTTAAACATGGTGTGATTGTAGCAGCTTCCAGAGTAGATAACGTCTCTTACATTCCTTATTGCTTCATATGGACATCTGAATCTCTGCATCTCTCTTTACCATTCTTATAACTCATACCTTAAGATGGGTCAACCTGGTATCCCTCAGGTATAGATTTAATACCCTCATACTTAATCCTTTCTCCTGAAAGTGTAGTTAGAAACACTGAACATTGGGCATACTCAATCACTCCTTTACAAGTAGATAACCAGTCTATTCCAAGGATAACATCAATACCCATTAATTCCAAAACAATGAGGTTTACCTTAAAATTTACCCCCTTTATGTCCAGACTAACTTTTGGGCATATGCGGTCTGCCTTTATTTCACCTCTTGGAGTTTCAACCATAACTGTTTTCCCCCTTGGAAGCATAAGTATGTTATGATCTTTTGCATATTGTCTAGATATGAACGAATGTGAGGCACTGGGGTCAAACAAAACCTTGGCATTTCCTGAACTTACTGGAATTGATCCAAACACGACCTCCTTAGCTCCAGGAATGGTGGAAATATCCACATGTTTCAACCTTCCATGGATGTAATTTCTTTTTAATTTATTTCCCTGCACATGCTCCTTTTGGACATCCTGTCCTGGGTCTTGCTGTTGTTGATTCTTCTGTGGGCAAGATTTGACATAATGTCCTTCCTGCTGGCAATGATAACACTTTCTCTTAGCTGGATCTTTTGTGATGTCATACTCCACAGAACTGTTGTTTGGTATGCTGCTATCCTGCTGGCCATAAAAGTTCACCTTCGTCCCTTTGGCTTGTTTCCTAGCTTGTTTGGCCTTTCGGGGTTGATACTCCTTATAGGTAATTGTCCACCCATCTATGACTACTTCATGGGGAGTAGTTTTAGCGGGAGGGGCTTCTAACTCTTCAGGGTTTGGATTTGTTTGACAGGGGATCAGGGCTGCATGTGACAATGTAGTAGAACTCGCTTGCTGATTGCTTTCCACAAGTGGTTCTAATGAGATTGCATTTCTCTTCTTGTCCATGTTGATCTCAAAATTTGGATCCACCTTGACTTTCCCCTTATTAGACTTGTTTCGAAGACAGGGAAAACCATAATGCTTACAACAGTGACATTGTTCCTGCTCTCCAAATGTCTTACTGTCAACATCTTTATTGGATTTCATATTCTTCCAAGCTTCTGCTACTTGTATCTTCTCTGACCCCTTGGATATGTTGGCTTGACCTTGAGATAAGCATCGTTGAGAATTCCCATGTTGAGCCATTTCTTCTAGTAATTGGTTTTGCATCGCTAATGGTTTCTTGTCAAAAGTGAGCAAGAGCGACACAATTCAGTCCTCTTAACATCTGAAATCCATAGTCTTCTCGTCACGAGCCGTCTAATAGACAAGGAGAAAAGGTTCAAATAGAGACAAGGTTTTTATAACAGAATGGGGATAGAATTAAGCATAACTTTGAGAAAATAACAAAGTTAAAGAGAAGCAAGAAATAGGCAATAATGAGAACATGCTAAACGTCCAGTTCTAACTAGGCTTGCGTCCTACAGTCAGCATTGCTCTGATACCACTCTGTCACACCCGGTTTTAAGGACAAAACCAGACATACACCATATGTGAAATAAAGAAGACAAATCTCACATATAGCCACAGATAAGTATAATATCAAGAGACAAATGCTTAATATACATAACATAATAGTATAAAATATACCTTAAAGAATAACACAGCGGAAAGACAACTCCGAACACCGGGTGCAACCTTCACTCCAGGATCAAACTAACTGGTTGATCACAAGCCTAACAATTCCAGAATCTAGAAATCTGGTATCCTTCCTGAGATGTGGGGAAATAGCAAGAGTGAGTCCATGTCGAACTCAACAAATATAACATGGGGTTCATGAAGCTCAAAAAGTTTGACACGGTTTTACTGCAATAGCTTTTAGTGAGTCATCTTTTTAGCAGTTGAGTAGCAACAAGTTTAACATAATCCCAAATAACCTCATGATCATGTAAACAAGAATAATGTATAGCAAGAAACAATAATCATTAGTGAGCTTTTATATCATCAGTATTATCATTATCATCAGTGTTCATCATTTATTCTGTAAGGGTCCAAGGCCACTCGTGACCGTGAGCACGGCTGATATACCAGTTTTACACTCTGCAGAGGTTGTACACTTTCACTGTGAGTCGTGATTTACCCTTTCGCCCGAGGTAGCTAATCTCTTGACCCACTTCCAAGGAAGGTCGACAGGGTTCACTATGAAGCCTTTCAAAGGTTCGTCTAACAAGTTAGGGCCATTAGATTCACTCGGCAAACAGATGTAGAGCCCCCCTTCCAAATGGCACAATAACGCGCAGCCTATACACATAAGGACAGAGGCCGCACTATACCCGATTCGTCAAGCCGTTCTTACGCCATGAAGGAATACCTCTAACAAGCTAGAAAAGGTCCTCATACTTGACTAAAGCCAGAGCCATATAGCCCTCACAGTTGTACTGTAAGTCCCGGATGTTCGCTTACAGATAAGTCCTTATGGAGAGAAACTAGAGCACCATAAAAACAACCAAATATGCTCTAGCCCTCTTGAGCCATATTGCTTTAAAGCATCTTTTAAACGTTTATTGCATATATCATTAGTCAAGTTACAGATCATGATTATTCATCTTGAGCACTAGCATAAATACTATCCAATGCAATATCCCATAGGTGTCAAGGTACAAGATACAAAAACTAGGATATCCTTAGTGGTAACAAGGTAGACACATGCACATGAATTAAGTATATTAAAGGTGAATAGGAAACAAGGATAATCCCATGCTATACTTGCCTTAAACACCGATCCTTCGGTAAGCTTTAATCTTCAACGTTCTTCAACTTCTTCTTGATAACCACGTATATCTCACCGACTGGACTTGATCAATAAATCACCACACACACATCGAGCAATCATACACGAAGCAAACAATAGATCTAAATTAGAACAGTACACCAAACATATAAAACAATATGTGAAAAGATTTTAAAGAGGTTCTACGCATTGCTATGAACACACAGGCTAGGCGCGAAAAACACTCTAATCGAAGCTACGGTTGAAAAGATACATCTACCGAAAGATTTGCTCATAGAAGAAAATATAAAACTATTAGCTTCATGTGTTTTAATTATATAATAACATATATAAGATATTTTATAGATACTATATATGGAATTAAGTCAAATTTAGATTCAAATTATGAAACTAAAGTAAAACAAATCATATTTTATTTACAAAACCCAGTTACATAATTATTAATCAAGATATGATTTAAACCATAAAATTTCAGAATTAGTAATATGGCAAATACTGTCACTAACGCGTAAATCTCGTTGCTATGAATCTAACGCAACTCGAATGAGCTAAAACGGATCTAAAACGTAGAAGATATGATTTAAACAAGATCTACTTTATTAAAGTAATAGATTAAATCTCACATCGGAACTTAAAGATAGAAAACCTAACCAACAGTAACACTAATAGTACAACAAGTTTGTAAAACTCTTCTACACGTTACTACGATCACATAGACATAAAGATCACGAAATTTGGATTTAAAACGTAAAATTTATGAATTTTCTAAGATTTCCTATAGATAAATAATTACTTTAATATAAACTCGAAAATAAATTATCTCAAACCTACTGTACAGTTCTATCATCATGTAGAGCTCGCAAATACGAATCTAACACAATTTGAATGGATCAAATCAGAGTTAAAACGGATAATTTATGACTAAAACAAACTCAGTGGCAAAACTGTACATATCATAAAACGTATTTTTCTTTTTCCGAAACGAATTACGTTTTCAATTAATCAAAACGTATTTTCCGAAGTTACGCGATCAAAATACGCTTTACGGAAAAGAAAACGTAAACCGGGAATACGCTTTGGACTGCGGGTTAAGAACTTAAAAACTTCAGGGGCTCTTTAGCAAAAACATCGGCCGAACCGGTATCTTTGATTTACGATCGTCGGATTCAAAACGAACGGCCTAGATCTAATCGGGGGAGAGGCCGGCGGCGCTCCGGCCGGAATCGGGCCCGACGGCGACTCTCCGCGGCGGCGCCATGGCCGGGAAACGCCATTTTGCTCTACGGTGCACGAAAACGCGAACGGAGAGCACCTGCGGGTAGACAACTCGAATGCGAACTCACCTAGGGTAAAACCGTAGGCGAGGACGAAACGAGAAACGCGTGCGGCGCGGAGGGGCGGACGGTGGAGGCGGTGCTTCAACGGTGGCGGCACTAGGCGATTGCGGCTGCTCTAAAAGGGTTGGGATGGGGCGGAATCATGCGGGGGCTCCGTTTTTATAGCCCAAAAGCACGCGGAAGCAAGGAAAGTGCGGAGATTTGCGGCGGCTTCGGATCGGAGAAGAAGGAAAGCGACGGTGTCCGTTTTTGGAAAGCGCCGGAGGAAGGAGAAGGAAAGGTGGGAAGAGACACTGACAAGCGGGACCCACATGTCAGCGGCTCAGGGCAGAAAACGCGGCCGCTGCGGAACGCATACGCGCGCGCGCGATGACGGGCCGACAGGCCGTGACTTGGGCTCGGCCCAGGAGGAGGATGCGGGCGCGGGGAGGTAAGCGGACCGCATGCTGAGCAGGCCGAGGCGGCGGGCTGCGGCTGTGTTGGGCCAAAATCCGAATAAAGATAAATTTCTTTTCTTTTTCTTTTTCCCAATTTTTCAAAGCAAATTTTCAAATGATTTTCAAATCCAAATTGAATTTGATCAAACCACTCATCTCAAAATCCCAGATGCAACAGCATGAATGCTCAATCATGTTCCTACCCTTATATTAAATTTTAAATTTATAAAAATTATTCTTATTCTAAATTTGCATGCTCACAAAAATACATAAAAAACATATTTTTCCTATTTTTCTTCTTTTCAAATTTTTAGGGTGTTACAGAAGAATTCAAAGATTCTCTACGGTGATTCTGATTCTGTGGTTTCTTTATAGAATGATGGTTCATCATGTTTCCAAAATAAAAAAAAGATCGGGTTCGATATCAAGCATAAAATTAGGAAACGTAATTTCTTCTTCTTCTTGCTTAGAACTTGGAATAGCTGAAGTAGATGGTATATCTGGCAAAGAATTTGCTTTATCTACTTGAGGTTCTTCTTCTAGGAGATTATCTAATTCAAAGGATAGGATGTCACACCCGGTTTTCTAAAGAACAAAACCAGGCTAATCATATGTGTGCCCAGGAAGTCCACACATATGCCAGAATGAAAAGATATCAGAAACAATGTTATTATATAACGTATACATAGCTATATTAACACTTACATCAGAGTATCACGGAACGGTGACTAAACTTCGGGCTCCATTCTTCTCAGGGACGGCTGACTGGGGGTAACATATGCCTAGCACTTCTACTAGTCTTCTGAAAACTCCACTACACCTTTGTCCTTCTTCCGAGTAGCATCTTTTTACACACTGGAGTGTTGGGGAAATAGCAAGAGTGAGTCCATGTCGAACTCAACAAGTATAACACAGGGTTCATGAGGCTCAAAAAGGCTAGACACTGTTTGACTGCGTTTAGCTTTTAATCATCATATAATTAGCAATTGAGTAGCATCAAGGTATTCCAATTCCCATTAATGAATCAATGATCAATTGTAATAAGGATAATGAATAGCATTAACATGAGCAAATAATAACCAACAATAATTAAGCATGATATAACAGTTATGATCAACTATTCTGTAAGAATCCCCAAGGCCGCTCGTATCCGTGAGCACGGCTAGTATACCAGTTTTTAACTCTGCGCAGAGGTGTACACTTTCACTGTGAGTCATGATTTCCAAATGCATGGGTTTGCAAGGCCCAAAACATCAGAGACCATATAAAGCCATTCAAAAGTTCGTCTAACAAGTTAGGGCCATTAGATTCACTCGGCAGGCAGATGTAGAACCCCCCTTCCCTGTGGCACAACAACCGCAGCCTATACACACTAGGCCAGGGGCTCGCACTACACCCAACGTGGCAAGCCTTTCTTACGCCATTTAAGGTAACCTCTAACAAGCTAGAAAAGGTCTCTTGAACAACTAAAGCCAGAGCCATATAGCCCTCACAGCTGTACTGTCAATCCCGGTTATCACTTACAGGTAAGTCCTTACGGAGAGTAACTAGAGCATCAAAATAACCCACATGCTCTAGCCCCCTTTTCAACAGTAATAAAATCATCTTAATGGTTGGTTGCATAATCCATCAGTCAAATTACAAGATCATTGTTCATAATTAAGCACTAGCAATAGCTGCCCAAATGCATAACCCATAGGTGACAAGGAAACAAGATATCAATAGCTAAGTTATAATCTCTATGGTTGTCAAGGAAGACACATGCATATGTATGATAATTTCAGTGAATAGGACAACAAGGATGGTCCCATGTTATACTTGCCTTAATCAAAGCTTTCCAAGTGATACTGCTGACTTGGCTCAAAGTAATACTCCGAATCGTCCAGATACTGCTCACCAACACACATGCATCCAATCAAACAAACACGAAGCAAACAAAGAGATACAATTAGAACAGTACACCAACAGTAACAAAACAGTAATAAAAGTTTATAAAACTCTTCTACACGTTTCTACGATTACACAGACGCAAAGATCACCAAATTCGGAGTTAAAACGTATAAGTTATGAATTTTCTAAGATTTTCCATAGATAAATAAATACTTAATTATAAACTCGAAAAATAAATTATCAAAACTAACTGTACAACTACACTAACATGTAGAGCTCGCAAATACGAACCTAACGCAACTTGAACGGATCAAATCGGAGTTAAAACGAAGATTTTATGACCAAAACAGTCCTAGTGGCAAAACTGTAAATATCAGAAAACGTAGTTTTGACTTAACCGGGAGAGAATACGCTTTCCAAACACAAAAACGTATTTCAGACAATACGCTAAGGATCGCGGGTTGATTACTAAAAAGCTGAGGGTCTCTTTATGAATTTTACCCGCGAAGGGGTAAGTTCTAATCTCGACCGTCGATCCAAGATCAGACGGCCGAAATCGTTCCCAGCAAAAGAGAGAGAGGGAACACGGCTTCTTTCTCCCCTCCGGCCGGCGGCTACCATGGCCGGTCACTCGAGCTCGCCGGAAAAACTCGGTTTTCCCGTTCCCGACCACCAATCAACCCGCAACCAACACCAATCGAAAGAGGAGGTAAACCCGAACTCATCTAGGCGGTTTAGGAGCACTACGACGACCCGAGGAGAGAACACGGCTCGGGGATGAATGGCGGCGCCATTGTTGCCCACGGTGAGCTCCAAACCCACGATTCAAAGCACAAAAACTCAAAAGAAGAGCATTGGGAGGGAGAGGAGAAGATGACAAACTCACCCAAGCGAAGAAATCGACCTTGAATCCACCCTAGAACCCCCTAGCCGACCGTCCGCCCGCCTCTACCAACTTGAAGCCCTAGAACTCGATTTCACGTGGTGGAACTCGCGGTTTAGATGAAAAACAGAAAGTGGAGGGTCACGGCTTCCTATTTATGGCTTCTATTGGCCGTGTTCGGGTAAGACTCTCCGGGAAATCACGAGAAAGGCGGCGGCGGTACTCCAGTTCGGAGTCCGGCTCGAACACGGGAGGAGGAAGACGACTGACATGTGGGGTCCAGCGGTCAGCGACCTGATGAACGCGTGGCTGCAGACTTGGGCTGGCTCGGCTGCTGGGCCGGGATGCTGATCGGCCCATGCGGGCAGGCGCGGAGGTAAGCAGGTCGTCCGACGGCCTTCGGGCCAAGAAGGTAAGAAGGTAAGTTGTTTCTTTTTTTTCTTTTTTTTCTTTTCTTTTTATAATTTTCCAAACACATTTTCAAATCAAATTTTCCTAAACCAAATCAAATAAAACAAATATATCCACACCACAAAATAAAATAAATGCAACAGCATGAATGCATCACCAAATAGTTTTAAAATTTTAATTCTCTTTCTCTAAATTATTTAAAATTTATTACTCCTAAAATTTGGGTGTTACATAGGATTGATCTTGCTTTTTTGACGAAACATGCAAGAATGATCCTCCAGAAGTTGTATCAAGCAATTGCTTACTCTTTCTATGAAGACCTTTATAAAACTATTGAAGAAGAATAGGGTCTTGTAAACTAAGATCCGAGCCAGATGCTAAAAGAGTAGTAAAATAATTCTAGGATGAGGCCAAAGATTCACTAGGTTCTTTCTTAAAAGTTAGAACCTTGACTCTAAGGTCGACGATTTGGGAGATAGGGTAGAAATCTTGGCAAAAAATAGAACATAAGGATCCCCAATCTCCTTGTTGCTTACCTACGGCTTTATCATACCATTGTCTAGCTTTTCCCTTTAAAGAAAAAGGAAATAGCTTCCAATGTAAAGTTTGATTAGACATGCCTTCTATGCGAAGACAGTCACATGTTTGCTCAAAGTCTCGGATATGAAGGTAAGGGTTTTCGTCTACTCCTCCTGAAAAAGATAGGCTTTGGACCATTGCAATAAACTGTGGACTTAGCCTATAGTTAGGGGTTTTGATAGCTTGTAATGACTCCCATGGCACTAGGCTGGTCTCCATGGGTGCAGCAAATTGAAAGATAGGAATTGAATTTATGTTATCCATAAGGATAGAAAAAGGCAAGAAGAATAAGGTAAGAAAAAAGGAAAAGATAAAAGTATAGGTACAAGGTAAAGCAAGACTTAAGGTTAACTCAGCTAACGTATTTCTCCCCGGCAACGGCGCCAGAAATGCTTGTTGATACTAGATACGCACACGAAGGAATTCAAGAGAAATAATTCGCAAGCGCACGGATATTGGTGAGAGCTTCACTTGGGAGATAAGTCCAAGGTATCGTATTTGTTTTATCCGCAAGGAGAAAGCGTGCGATGACTAACCTAGTCTTTACTATTACCCTTGCATCGTACTACAAGGTAGTGAAGATATAAGCGATTAGATAGAACTACGACGATAGTCTGGTTCCAACCTATGGCAAGCTATGATACTATTGTTCTAAGGGAAAATACCGATGGAAAAGAGACACCACAGAGGATGCTTGACCAGGGTACTTAAATCCTACCAAACCTTCTGATGGGAGGAGGGCTCCAAAGGTAACAATGGGATTATCACTTCTCATGCTACTACACAACGATCTGGCCAGATAAGGGGTATCTATGAGTATTCCTAGCCCAAGCACCATGCTTATGCTATGAATGATTACTCTATTCCCTACGCAAAACGAATAAAGTAAACTCGTAAACCAAAGAATAATAATAACAACATACTTACTTAGTATTAGAAGTTGAATTACCGAAGAATCCTAGAACTAAGCCTAGGGTTAGGAGACTTGACCCCGTAGATACAAGTTTGGAGAGGAGACACCGATAGGCCAGGATTCCTCTAATCTTCTACCTCCACTCTAACTCTCTCAATCTAGAAGAATAACTCTAATCTCACATAGAGACTACAAAGCTAAACTCTCTTGTATGTGCCCTAGAGAAAGATCCCTTCAATGGACCCCTCTCAGTCGAATTCTCTATGGAAAATATGAATTAGGGTTTCTGAACTCTCTTCTCCAAGGACCAGGGGCCTTGCTTATATAGCCCCCTAGGAAGCACCATAGCCCTCGGATCAAACCGACCTTGATCAACGATTTTTATTCATCCTCAAAGGCGGTGGAGGCAGGATCGGCGAGGTGGAAGCTAATTGGCTCCCTAGGTGGGGTGGCCGCCCCTGGGGCTGGGCGCCCGCTCCTGTCATAGTGACAGGTAGGTCCCACCTCCTAGGGTTTGGCTTCTCGAACCTTCTAGATTATACTTTTTCCATCTATGGCCCTTCTCTCTATGTAAACCTGACGTGTGGGCCATCTTTGATTATTTTCAGCTAGTACCCTGTAGAAATAGATATTCACCAAAACTCGTGAAATTCTATTAGCTAAACACCTAGTCTATGGTGGTAATTAATTTTGTAACATTCTTTTATTTAAGTTGATGGTTAAAAATGATAGTTAATTACTGTCAATAGTCAATCGGATTGGAAGATAAGGAAGGAAGAAAATACGGGTTTTAGTGTATTTTCAAGGTGGTATTGGTCAGCTCCTCGATCATTTTGAATCGGCACTGCTGTGCATGGCCGACTGAACATAGGAAGCCACTGCCGTGTGGCCTCATGCTCATTCGCATGCGTGCCACGGCGCCCTGCTCGCTCGCCTTGACAGCCCAAGCACCCTCCCACCTTTCTTTCACTCTCTCATTCACTTGCTCTCGGTCTTTCTATCGAGAATGCCGAACAGCCGAAGTAGAGCTCCCATGCCACCGTTCCTCTTCATCCATGCCTCCTCATTCTTAGCCAAGCGCAGCACCACCTTCCCCTCCTCGAACTGTCTCCGACACACCCCTCTACCGGTTCCACCTGCCGCCGATTAGCTCCGTCGATGGGGCCACCGTGAGTAGCGCCGCTGGAGCGCGTGGCTAGACCTCTATGAGCCGCCTTGGGTCACTCCCCGATCGCCGGCGTGGCCTCCTCCGGCCAGAGCAGCGAGCTCCCGTTGGCTTCCCTGTACAAATCCCGTCAAGGACCTTGGGCAGCAATTCGACAAAAGACAGGGACCTTTCTGCTCACTTGTAGACTCAGTTGAATAGTACCAAAAGGACCTATTTGTGGTAGTTTTTGCTGATCTTTGAAATTATATAGTAAATCATAGAAAATTCATAAAATAGCAAATGAGGACTTTTTGGAATCCTTATGAAATTGTCTATGTAGTGGATCTATAATATGTCATGTTTCAGTTTAAATTTTTAGTTCTAAAAATAGATCTATGCTTCTAGGTTTTCAATGCTAGATGTATTTGTCTTTTTCATAACTACAGTTGTAGGACTCCAAATGAATTGAAATTTTTTTTGTCATGCTACTCATGTGATGTTTGATGTGTGGTAAAAATTTCATGAATTTTGGTTGTAATATGAGTGAGTTATTGATTCATCTTGCTCTCACATGATTTATTGCAATAGCGATTTGTCTTTTTCATAGAGGTTGATATACTTGTCCAAATGACTTGAAATTTGGACAATAGACTATTGGAAGCATATGTAGGACACTGTAATTGTGGTAGAATTTATTTTGCACTTTTTATATGTGTTCATAATTCCACCTAATTATCGAGATAAATTTAGAAATGTATTAAAATAATTTATTTAGCAATGGACACTATGTTTTCTGGTGTTCATTAGTCATGTGTGGCATGTTGGTGAAGTTGGTTTTATCCAATTGTATGTTTGATAAGTTAATAATTACTTCTTGCAAATGAGGTTTTTGGATAGATCTGGGAACTTAGCAAAGTCCTTCATGATAATTTACTTTGTTGTAAAACTTCTTTATATAAAAGTTGTAGATAATTTATGTATCTAGCTGCTGTTAAAATTTGGTGGAATTTGTCCATGTAGTTTATGAGTTATGCATGTTTCAAGTTGGAGATCAGAGATGGCTGCTCTCTGTTTGTCAGGAACATATTCTGGAACTTTATAATTTCCACTTATTTAATTTATGAACCATGCTGTGATGATATTAGATGAAATGTAGATAATTTCATAAGCTTTTCCGAATGTCTTCTTTCAAGTCATTTGGATTTGTAGATCTCCAGTTATGATTAAATTACTCAGCTACTGTTCTGATGTCTAGAAAATGGCAGATTCTAGTTTTAGTGCTTTGATTCACTTTGCCATGTTTGTGTGGCCTAAGTGTGACTCATGGATTTGATGAAACTGAGTTGATATACCTAAGATCTTGTGTGACTTGGTCATGATTGATGTCCTTATTATCTCCTATGTTGTACTTTAGTGATGATTAAGTTGCATAGCTCTAGGTGCTTATATTAAACTTGGTGTGCTTGCATAAATGGTTGCTTGTGGTATTTCTATGTATTCATACATACGTATTATTGCACCTCATTTAGGTATACTAGCTGAAACACGTGAAGGACAAGATGTGGAGCCTAACCCGAAGACGGTGTTTGGTGAAACTATCCCGAAGATGGAAGTACGCAGTGAGTGTCATCTGACAACCACTGACTTATGTCGGATCCCAGGCAAGCTCTGGAGCATTATAAGACTCCCTACTTTTCAAAGCAAATACTATATATGTGTTATATGTATTGTTGCATTGCATATAGGAGTTGGGTGAAAACCTTGCTGCATCGATATCACTCCTTGTCCAGATATATGAACCTAAATCCTATGTAGAACAGGATCGTATCTATGCTTAGCCTTGCTTAATTAGCTCGGTAGAAGTCGGGTGATTCCCCGTCACCTATGAGATATAGGGTTGTACATGGTCTTGGTTGGCTATATTTGCTATCGTGGAAAAGAACCATGTGTTAATAAAATGAAATGAGATCGGGCGGGATGACGATAGTGAAGCAACAAGGCATGGAGGTCTTGGGTGTGGATCTATCCCCGTCTGAGTCATTTAAGGATCAATTCGCTATATGTCCTTGAGTCATGTTGAACGCAGTCTAACACTTAGCTGGCTGGATAAGTCATTCCGACCGTGAAGCCGGGTAATACAGTTCAGGCCGGAAATTGGGGGGTCAAGTGCGCATTCTAGAGGAAGTAAGGATGTGCTTGGGGACATTGGCATGAGACCAAGGGGTTAAAGTCCCTATCACCTGGCAGAGTGTTGACCTTGGGGATGCGGCATCAGTTGAACCCGCAATTCCTGAACTGTACCAAAGGTGACTTGTGCGACCCTGGCGCGGGGTCTACGTGGTTTGTGTTAGAAATATCCCTCCAGCTGGATAGGAATTCTATTCGAATCGCCATCACTCCTGATTAGTGAGCACTTGACTTGAGCAGTGGCAATGTAGATTCAATTAAATAGAATGGATGGTTAATTGGATGATGATTTAAATATTGCCTCAATTTATACCTACTATTTTTTAATATTGTTTGCTCCTAATCAAGTGAGTGCTCTAGTGCAGGTTCTAATATAGATGATAGGTTAATGATTATTAACTTGATGCTTAAGCATTAATGGTTACTTAATCTATGCAAGCTTTTACACAAAATGTGTCAAGCTAGCCCCACTTTATATCAACCTTGCATGATCCTTGGTGTCACTTTATTTCTGGTTTATGATGGGTAAGTCTAGCTGAGTACATTCTCGTACTCAGGGTTTTATTCCCACTTGTTATAGGTTGTTGAAAGGTCCTTGTTTGGTTTTGGTAATTGAGTGATAACTTAGGTGGATTAATTGTGTTTTATGTGAGATACATAGGTGATTAGTCCACAGGTACATGTGTGTGAGCAACATATGCCATGAAGGTGAAAATGGCTTGGAGATGTTGAAAAGCTTTCACATGTGATGATGGAGGAGCCCATTGCATATGAGACATGACATGGAGTCATGTGATCAAGGTGGAAAAGATCAAGACATGACTTGGCTCGACAGACCGGTTGCAAGTGTGAAGGGAAAGTCAAAGGCTTTGAAGCGAGGGACCGCGTGTGACGGTGAAGTTTGAGCAAGACTTGGCGCCGATAGACCGACGCAATGATTAAGAGCAAGTGAGGTCAAGATTAATGAACCAATATGGTCCTGTGATGATATGAAGTGGATCATATCATTTGGTGATTGGTTGGTGCATGTGTTGCATCAACATTGGAGGAGATGGAATGGAATGCGCAAGGCAAAGGTATAACCTAGGGCATTTCCATTTCACCAGTCATAGGTGTGTAGAGAAGTTGATGACCATGTTTAGGATAGATGGCCATACTATTAAGAGGGGAAAACTTGTTTGCATATGTCACACCCATTTTTAAGGACAAAAATAGGATGTATAAAAGACTCATGTGCGCCCCAGGTACCAGTCGCACACATAAGTTGACAAATTACAAAGTATCATCACAGTGCTTATTACATAACGAATAAGTATTTAAGACATAGTCTTGAACGATAGAAAATAATAACTAATAATAATTCTTCAGCGGAAACTCCACACAGGGACACGGTTGACTGGTTGACATCAAGACTAGTACTCATTCCGATAATCTTCCTCATTATCTTCATCTGTTATGGTGGAAATAGCAAGAGTGAGTCCATGTCGAACTCAACAAATATAACACAGGGTTCATGAGGCTCAAATGGCTAGACACTGTTTAACTGCGGTTAGCTTTTAATCTTATAACTTTCATTTGAGTAGCATCGAAATAAAACACTTCCCATTAAAGAACCAATGATCAATTGCAATAATGATAACGAATAACATTAACAAGAGCATAATAATAACAACAGTAATTAAACATGATATAACAATGGTGATCATCTATCTGTAAATGTTCCAAGGCCGCTCGTATCCGTGAGCACGGCTAGTATACCAGTTTTTAACTCTGCGCAGAGGTGTACACTTTCACTGTAAGTCATGATTTCCAAATGAGTGGGGAGATCAAGCCCAAACACCCGAGAACCATATAAAGCCACTCAAAAGTTCGTCTAACAAGTTAGGGCCATTAGATTTCACTCGGCAGGCAGATGTAGAACCCCCCTTCCCTGTGGCACAACAACCGCAGCCTATACACACTAGGCCAGGGGCTCGCACTACACCCAAAGTGTCAAGCCATTCTTACGCCATTTAAGGTAACCACTAACAAGCTAGAAAAAGTCTCTTGAACAACTAGAGCCAGAGCCATATAGCCCTCACAGCTGTACTGTATATCCCGGATGATCACGTACAGATAAGTCCTTACGGAGAGTAACTAGAGCATCAAAAATAATACACATGCTCTAGCCCCCTTTTAACAAAAATTAAATCATCTTAATAATTGGTTGCTTGATCCATTAATCATATTGCAAGATCATTGTTCTTAGTTTAAGCACTAGCCATAGCTACCCATATGCATACCCAAGGTTGACAAGGAATCAAGACATCAAGCACTAAGTTATAATCTCTAAGGTTGTCAAGGTAAGCACATGCATATGTATGATCATTTTGATGAATAGGTAGCAAGGATAGTCCTGTGTTATACTTGCCTTGATCAAATCTCTCCAAATGATACTGCTGACTTGGCTCAAAGTAATACTCCGAATCGTCCAAGTACTGCTCACCTTCTATACTCGATCATCAATCAACAACATACATGCATCCAATCAAACATACACGAAGCAAACAAATAGATATAATTAGAACAGTACACCAACAGTAACAAAACAGTAATAAAAGTTTATAAAACTCTTCTACACGTTTCTACGATCACACAGACGCAAAGATCACCAAAATCGGAGTTAAAACGTAAAAGTTATGAATTTTCTAAGATTTCCTATAGATAAATAAATACTTAATTATAAACTCGAAAAATAAATTATCAAAACTAACTGTAAAACTATACTAACATGTAGAGTTCGCAAATACGAACCTAACGCAATTTGAACGGATCAAATCGGAGTTAAAACGAAGATTTTATGACTAAAACAATTCCAGTGGCAAAACTGTAAATTGCTGAAAACGTATTTTTGATTTAACCGGATGAAAATACGTTTTCAAAATACAAAAGCGTAACCTCCTGGAATGCGCCAAGGACCGCGGGTTGTTTACTAAAAACCACAGGGTCTCTTTAGAAAGTTTACCCGCGAAGGGGTATCTTCTAAACTGGGCCATCGATCTCGAATCGGACGGTTCGGGTTCATCTGCAAGTCTACAGTATAGAATCCAGTCATCTTCTCCATCACCGACCGCCGGCCGCCATGCCCGCCATGGCCGCCTCGCCGGAGAGTTTCGGCCCCGCCGTTCCCGACCGCCAAACAAACCGCAACTAGGTCCAATCGAGAGAGGAGGGCAACCCGCACCCATCTACGCGGTTTTGGAGAACTACAACCGCACGAGGAAAGAACGCGGCAAGAAGAGAACGGCGATCTCCATTGCCGGTTCACCCGAGCTCGCTAAACCGTAATCCAAAGCATCTCAACCCAAAAGAATAGCACGGGAGGAAGAGAAGGAGATGACGAACTCACCAACGCGAAGAAATCGAGCCCGCACCGTCCCGCAAGACCCACCGACGACCAACCGTACCCGACGAACTCCTAAACCCTAAAAACCCCGATTTCTTATGGCAACCCTAACGTTTTAGTTGAAAAACGGAAACTAGAAGATCCTCTCTTCCTATTTATAGCCTCAAGTGACCGTATAAGGATAGGAGATCCCGGATTTGCGAGTCGGTTGTTGCGTCCACCTCCGGTTCGAAGTCCGGCTTGATCACGGGAGGAGGAAGAAGCTTATGACATGCGGACCCCACCGGACAGCGACTCAGAGAGAGAGGAAGGCGCAGCTGCCGGACCCTGGGCCGAGCTGGGCCATGACACCGAGTTGGGCCGCGTCTATGATGCAGCCGATCGGCCCACCAAGCTAAGAAGAGGAGCGGGCCGCATAGCAGGCTTCCAGGCCGCCAGATAGGTAAGCTTCTCCTTTTTCTCTTTTTTTTTTTATTTACTTGTTTCCAAAAATATTTCAAATACATTCTACTCCAAAATAAAATAAAATAAAATAAAACAAATACAGCACCACACAATAAAATATATGCAACAGCATGAATGCAACACAAAATTTATTTTATTATTATTTTAAATTGGACATTATTTGTTATCTAAATCATTTCAATTTTTGTTATCTCTAAAATTTGGGTGTTACAAATTCTACCCCCTTAAAAGAATCTCGTCCTCGAGATTGGATTGCTTACTCAAACAACTGCGGATATGATTTCCTCAATTCATCCTTTCTTTCCCAAGTTGCCTCTGCCTCTGAATATCGATTCCACTGTACTTTACACATCTTAATAACCCGACTTCGAGTAACCCTCTCAGCAGTCTCTATAATCTTAATCGGAATCTCTTCATATGTAAGATCCTCCTTAACAGTCAATTCTTCCAAAGGTATCTGCTCCTCAGGCACCCTCAAACACTTCTTAAGTTGTGAAACATGAAACACATCATGCACCCCAGATAAATTCTCAGGCAACTCTAATTGGTAAGCAACTTCCCCACGTCTAGCAATAACTTTAAATGGTCCAACATACCTTGGTGCTAGTTTACCTTTCATGTTAAATCTCTTCACACTTCTCATAGGTGACACCTTCAAATAGACATAATCACCTACCTCAAAAACTAGATCCCTTCTCCTATTATCAGCATAACTCTTCTGACGAGACTGTGCCACTCTCAAATTCTCACGAATCACTCGCACTTGATCTTCTGCGTTTCTAAGAACATCTGTACCAAACACCTGAGATTCACCTGTCTGATCCCAAAACAATGGAGTTCTACACTTTCGTCCATACAAAGCTTCAAACGGTGCCATCTTAAGACTCTGTTGATAACTATTATTGTAAGAAAATTCTGCATAAGGCAAACTCTTATCCCAACTAGTTCCATATTGCAATGCACAGGCTCTCAACATATCCTCTAATACCTGGTTGGTCCTTTCAGTCTGTCCGTCTGTCTGTGGATGATATGCTGTACTAAAGTTCAATTTAGTTCCTAAAGATTCATGCACAGCTTGCCAAAAGTGCGATGTAAACTGCGTACCCCGATCAGACACAATTTTCTTTGGTACTCCATGCAAACATACTATCCTTTCCATATACAAGGTAGCTAATTGTACTCCCGTGTAATTAGTCTTGACTGGAATAAAATGAGCAACTTTAGTCAACCTATCCACTATCACCCAAATAGAATCATAACCTCTCTGAGTACGCGGTAACCCCACTATAAAGTCCATACCAACTTCCTCCCACTTCCATTCAGGGATCTTCATTGGTTGCAACAATCCAGCAGGTCTCTGATGCTCTGCTTTCACCCTCTGACAAGTATCACACAAAGCCACATACTCAGCCACATCTCGCTTTAGTCCAACCCACCAATATTTCTGTTTAAGATCCAAATACATCTTAGTACTACCAGGATGAATAGAATAAGCTGACTCATGAGCTTCACGAAGAATTGCCTGTCTAATAGCTTGATCCTCAGGTACACACAGCCTCTTTCCAAACCACAAAATTCCATTATCATCCATTCTAAAGCCTGGTGACTTACCAATCACTATATCTTCCGCTATCTTCTTTAGTTTCTCATCCTTCAACTGACCCTTATAGATTTCTTGCTCTAAGGTAGGCTCTATCACTAATTCCATTGTATTAGTAACAATTCCCAAATTCAAATATTCAAATTCAGCACATAACTCACTAGTCATAGACAACGTCTGTATCTCATTGACATAACTTTTCCTACTAAGAGCATCAGCTACTACATTAGCCTTACCAGGATGATAGTGTATCTCAATATCATAATCCTTAATCAACTCTAACCATCTGCGTTGCCTCAAATTCAGATCTGACTGAGTGAAAATATACTTCAAACTCTTATGATCAGTGTATATATCACTCTTATGTCCAATCAAATAATGTCTCCAAATCTTTAAAGCATGAACTACAGCTGCTAACTCCAAATCATGTGTAGGATAATTCAACTCATGCTTTCTCAACTGTCTAGATGCATATGCCACAACTCTGCCTTCTTGCATAAGAACACATCCCAAACCTTGACGAGAAGCATCACAATAAATAGAAAACTTCTTACTCAAATCTGGTAAAACCAAAACAGGCGCTGTAGTCAACCTCTTTTTCAACTCCTCAAAACTAGCTTGACATTTATCTGACCACACAAACTTAGCATTCTTCTCTAACAGAGATGTCATAGGTTTAGCAAGTTTAGAAAACCCTTCAATGAACCGTCTGTAATATCCAGCTAATCCCAAGAAACTACGAATCTCGCTAACATCAATAGGTGGTTTCCAATTTAATACATCCTTTACTTTACCTGAATCCACTGATATCCCTCCATTAGAAACAATGTGACCAAGGAAAGAAACTTCCTTCAACCAAAACTCACATTTACTTCGCTTCGCATACAGTTTATGCTCTCTAAGTTTCTGCAATACCAACCTCAAATGTTCAGCATGCTCTACCTCTGTCTTGGAAAATACCAGTATATCATCAATAAACACTACCACAAACTTATCCAAATATTCCATGAACACCTTATTCATCATGTACATAAAGTATGCAGGTGCATTGGTCAATCCAAATGACATAACAGTATACTCATACAATCCATACCTTGTAGTAAAAGCTGTCTTTGGAATATCAGAGGCACGAATCTTCAACTGATGATATCCAGAACGTAAATCAATCTTAGAGAACACACAAGCACCTCTCAACTGATCAAACAAGTCATCAATCCGGGGCAAAGGATACTTATTCTTGATAGTTACTTCATTTAGTGACCGATAATCAACACACATCCTCTGACCACCATCTTTCTTATCAACAAAAATAACTGGTGCTCCCCAAGGTGATGAACTAGGTCGAATAAAACCTTTTTCTTGTAATTCTTTAATTTGTTTCTTAAGTTCTTCTAATTCATCTACTCCCATCCTATATGGTCGTTTGGCTATAGGTGCAGTTCCAGGTAATAATTCAATAAGAAATTCAATGTCTCGGTCAGGTGGCATACCTGGCAATTCATCAGGGAAGACATCCGGAAATTCCTCAATCACTGAATTCTCCTTAATAGTATCTTCAATCTGATTCACCACCGCGGTTGGTTGCTTCTGCATTGCTACATCCACATTGATTTTATCTCCATTAGGCGCAGTCACAACTACCACTTTCTGCTGACACTGAATCTCTGCCTGATTTTGCATCATCCAGTCCATACCCAATATCACATCAATCCAGATGTTCTCAACACTATAGGAGTTATCTTAAACTCTACCCCCCTTAAAACCATACTAATCGGAAGACAACGATTACTAGTTTGCATGGTACCTCCAGGTGAATTTACTAAGAGAGGTTCTTTCATAGCTAGCATGGGTATACTATGCATTTTAACAAAAATGTTGGATATGAATGTATGAGATGCTCCAGAGTCAAAAAGAACAGTTGCGGGAGTGGAATGTACATTGAACGTACCAATCATAACTTCTGGTGCATTATGAGCTGTATCAGAAGACACGTGATTCACCCTTCCAGCACCGGATTGCCTTTGCTCTTCTGGCTCTGAGGAGTCTGTTGGTTCTGCTTCTCAGGACAATTATAAGACAAATGACCCTCTTTACCACAGACAAAGCATCTAATAGGAGTGCTGGGAGTACTATTCTTTATGGGGGTAGCATTGGGATTTCCAGTGCGAGGAGTCTGTTGCCCAGTCTGCTGATACTGTTGACGCTGTGGATATGATGAACGCTGTTGCGACTGATTGTTTTGCCAATTTTGGGACCACCTCTGATTTGAATTGCGATTCCACTGGCTAACCGGTCCCTGAAACTTCTGATGAAAGCCATGCTGAGAATTTGTGCGTTGACGGTTGTTGCTTCCTGAGCCTTGCACCTTCATCTTCCTCTTTCTATCCATCTCCCTACGCTCATTATCCAGCACAATCGCTTTGTTCACCAGCTCTTGAAAACTAGCATAGTTATTCCCCTTCAGCTGCAAGCGAAGATCATAATATATTCCCTTCAAGAAAAGACGCTGCTTGTCTGCATCTTCCCTAACTTCATTGGGAGCATAGCGAGCCAACTGGGTAAACCTGTCATGATATTCACTCACACTCATCTGTCCCATCCTCAGGTTTCTGAATTCTTCCTGCTTCAGCTCAATTATACCTTCAGGAATATGACGAGCTCGAAAATCTCTAACAAACTCATTCCAAGTGATAGGAGGAGCATTGTCAGGGCGTGCAGCCTGGTACGACTCCCACCAAGTCTGAGCTGTCCCTTGTAACTGACCAGATGCATACAACACCTTTTCCATATCATTGCATATGAGCTATTATTCTGCTGTTTTCTCCACTGCCCTTACCCAATCATCTGCTTCTAAAGGATCAGCAGCATGAGAAAACACTGGAGGGCGTCCCTTCAAAAATTCTCCACGCTTATCCCTTACTTGAACAGGTGGTGGTCCTCCAACAGGGGGATTGTTCTGCATATGCTGCATAAACATCTGCATCATCAGCTGATTCTGGGTTTGCATGAGTTCCTCCATAGTAACGGGTGGTGTTAGCACCCCCACGACCTCTGCCACGACCTCTGCCTGACATCTGTTTCCAAAACACAGAAGATGGAATTCAGTACAATCCGAGATGATGTATACAATAGATAAACAAAATCTGATTTTTCTGGGCGAACTCCAATTTCAGCAACTCAGTAAAACTGTCATATCTCGAGCTACAGATGTCCAAATCAGATGATCTTTACATGGTTGAAAGCTTATAAAATTATCTACAACTCGTATTCACAACACTTTTTCTGATTCTGTCAATAAATTGGTCAAAAACTGAACTTAACAGAAACTGTTCCAGATTTCCAGACTGTGCAGTAACTCCAACTTGAAACAGGTATATCTCTTAACTCATAATAGATATTAAGGTGATTCTTGTGGGATTGGAAAGATATAGAAGTCTAATTATTCCCAGTAAAATTTCTTAAATTTCTCATGAACGGATTTTAAGTTATTTCTAAAACATCCCAGACTGATCCAAAAATCAGCAAAGGACAGAACTAATTTAACCTCATATTCAACTAATATATCTTGATCAAACTTAATATTCTTAACCATGGAATTTGTAGACATGTCTACAAAACTCCAGCACACATTACAAAGATCCAAATCACACATTATCATAATAACAATCCATCAATCACACAATTGTTCACACCACAAACTGACTCTTAAAACAATCCAAACTCGAAATTAACTCGCAACTACTATCGTTCTTATTGCATAGGGATTTTTCCTATTTCCTAATTAAGCTTCTCATAAATCTTAGGACGACCTAACTCCGCCCTTAATTGGTCAATCTCCTTGTAAGCTTGCTCCTTAAGTTCTTTTTCCTTCAGCAACTCATCCTTCAAGTCCGCCTCATGAAGAGCCAATTCACGAGCTAATGCCACCGTAGCTTGCAAAGTCAAGGAGGAATCATCTGCAAGTGGCACGGTCCAAATTCCCTTGTCATGCAAGAAACAAGGAAAGTGCCGAAGTGCACCCTTTAGCGTCTTGTCCGAGCGTAGACCATGGTAGTAAACAAATGCATTGAAAGCGACATCCTCCATGCTTGTCTCCACGGTTGCCCGGCTCACTCGGGTAATGAACTTTGACTCCACCTTAGGCTCCTTAGTGGTAGGATCCCTTTTTTTGACCCATAATTCCGTCTTCCAATAGGAATCCATCCATGGATGACTATACTCTGCACTGCGATACTCTAAAGTAGCCTCCCAGTCGTAGTAGTAGTTATCCAAGGTTCTTGTCAACATATCATGGAAGAAAGCATCAGCCTTAGGAACCATGATATGAAACTTCGTAGTCCACCCCATAACTACATCCTCCATAGGTGTATCACCAACTCTTGATTCAGCATCGGATAGCTCTTGATCGCCCTCTCTTCCTTTGGCTCCTGGGGTTTGAAACGGGCAACATATTGTGCAGCTGACAAACGGGGATGAGGAGGCATCTACAAGATTTAGACATAGATTAGATAGAATCAATGTATTTTCGCAATAGAATAAAGTAGAGGAAGCATAAAACTTTAGTAATTAACAAGGTGAAAGACGAAGCATGAATTAAGTGAGGTATGGATGCTATCAACGACCATTCTAACTAGGCTTGCGTCCTACAGTCAACACGGCTCTGATACCAATCTGTCACACCCATTTTTAAGGACAAAAATAGGATGTATAAAAGACTCATGTGCGCCCAGGTAACAGTCGCACACATAAGTTGACAAATTACAAAGTATCATCACAGTGCTTATTACATAACGAATAAGTATTTAAGACATAGTCTTGAACGATAGAAAATAATAACTAATAATAATTCTTCAGCGGAAACTCCACACAGGGACACGGTTGACTGGTTGACATCAAGACTAGTACTCATTCCGATAATCTTCCTCATTATCTTCATCTGTTATGGTGGAAATAGCAAGAGTGAGTCCATGTCGAACTCAACAAATATAACACAGGGTTCATGAGGCTCAAATGGCTAGACACTGTTTAACTGCGGTTAGCTTTTAATCTTATAACTTTCATTTGAGTAGCATCGAGATAAACCACTTCATTAAAGAACCAATGATCAATTGCAATAATGATAACGAATAACATTAACAAGAGCATAATAATAACAACAGTAATTAAACATGATATAACAATGGTGATCATCTATCTGTGTTCCAAGGCCGCTCGTATCCGTGAGCACGGCTAGTATACCAGTTTTTAACTCTGCGCAGAGGTGTACACTTTCACTGTAAGTCATGATTTCCAAATGAGTGGGGAGATCAAGCCCAAACACCCGAGAACCATATAAAGCCACTCAAAAGTTCGTCTAACAAGTTAGGGCCATTAGATTTCACTCGGCAGGCAGATGTAGAACCCCCTTCCCTGTGGCACAACAACCGCAGCCTATACACACTAGGCCAGGGGCTCGCACTACACCCAAAGTGTCAAGCCATTCTTACGCCATTTAAGGTAACCACTAACAAGCTAGAAAAAGTCTCTTGAACAACTAGAGCCAGAGCCATATAGCCCTCACAGCTGTACTGTATATCCCGGATGATCACGTACAGATAAGTCCTTACGGAGAGTAACTAGAGCATCAAAAAATACACATGCTCTAGCCCCCTTTTAACAAAAATTAAATCATCTTAATAATTGGTTGCTTGATCCATTAATCATATTGCAAGATCATTGTTCTTAGTTTAAGCACTAGCCATAGCTACCCATATGCATACCCAAGGTTGACAAGGAATCAAGACATCAAGCACTAAGTTATAATCTCTAAGGTTGTCAAGGTAAGCACATGCATATGTATGATCATTTTGATGAATAGGTAGCAAGGATAGTCCTGTGTTATACTTGCCTTGATCAAAGCTCTCCAAATGATACTGCTGACTTGGCTCAAAGTAATACTCCGAATCGTCCAAGTACTGCTCACCTTCTATACTCGATCATCAATCAACAACACATACATGCATCCAATCAAACATACACGAAGCAAACAAATAGATATATTAGAACAGTACACCAACAGTAACAAAACAGTAATAAAAGTTTATAAAACTCTTCTACACGTTTCTACGATCACACAGACGCAAAGATCACCAAAATCGGAGTTAAAACGTAAAAGTTATGAATTTTCTAAGATTTCCTATAGATAAATAAATACTTAATTATAAACTCGAAAAATAAATTATCAAAACTAACTGTAAAACTATACTAACATGTAGAGTTCGCAAATACGAACCTAACGCAATTTGAACGGATCAAATCGGAGTTAAAACGAAGATTTTATGACTAAAACAATTCCAGTGGCAAAACTGTAAATTGCTGAAAACGTATTTTTGATTTAACCGGATGAAAATACGTTTTCAAAATACAAAAGCGTAACCTCCTGGAATGCGCCAAGGACCGGGTTGTTTACTAAAAACCACAGGGTCTCTTTAGAAAGTTTACCCGCGAAGGGGTATCTTCTAATCTGGGCCATCGATCTCGAATCGGACGGTTCGGGTTCATCTGCAAGTCTACAGTATAGAATCCAGTCATCTTCTCCATCACCGACCGCCGGCCGCCATGCCCGCCATGGCCGCCTCGCCGGAGAGTTTTCCGCCGTTCCCGCGACCGCCAACAAACCGCAACTAGGTCAATCGAGAGAGGAGGGCAACCCGCACCCATCTACGCGGTTTTGGAGAACTACAACCGCACGAGGAAAGAACGCGGCAAGAAGAGAACGGCGATCTCCATTGCCGGTTCACCCGAGCTCGCTAAACCGTAATCCAAAGCATCTCAACCCAAAAGAATAGCACGGGAGGAAGAGAAGGAGATGACGAACTCACCAACGCGAAAGATCGAGCCGGCACCGTCCCGCAAGACCCACCGACGACCAACCGTACCCGACGAACTCCTAAACCCTAAAAACCCCGATTTCTTATGGCAACCCTAACGTTTTAGTTGAAAAACGGAAACTAGAAGATCCTCTCTTCCTATTTATAGCCTCAAGTGACCGTATAAGGATAGGAGATCCCGGATTTGCGAGTCGGTTGTTGCGTCCACCTCCGGTTCGAAGTCCGGCTTGAACACGGGAGGAGGAAGAAGCTTATGACATGCGGACCCCACCGGACAGCGACTCAGAGAGAGAGGAAGGCGCAGCTGCCGGACCCTGGGCCGAGCTGGGCCATGACACCGAGTTGGGCCGCGTCTATGATGCAGCCGATGGCCCACCAAGATAAGAAGAGGAGCGGGCCGCATAGCAGGCTTCCAGGCCGCCAGATAGGTAAGCTTCTCCTTTTTCTCTTTTTTTTTTATTTACTTGTTTCCAAAAATATTTCAAATACATTCTACTCCAAAATAAAATAAAATAAAATAAAACAAATACAGCACCACACAATAAAATATATGCAACAGCATGAATGCAACACAAATTTATTTTATTATTATTTTAAATTGGACATTATTTGTTATCTAAATCATTTCAATTTTTGTTATCTCTAAAATTTGGGTGTTACAGCATATTGGTC
>CM036176.1:36171235-36384779 GCA_020631735.1 Saccharum officinarum | reverse complement strand
GTAGCATCTTTTTACACACTGGAGTGTTGGGGAAATAGCAAGAGTGAGTCCATGTCGAACTCAACAAGTATAACACAGGGTTCATGAGGCTCAAAAAGGCTAGACACTGTTTTGACTGCGTTTAGCTTTTAATCATCATATAATTAGCAATTGAGTAGCATCAAGGTATTCCAATCCCATAATGAATCAATGATCAATTGTAATAAGGATAATGAATAGCATTAACATGAGCAAATAATAACCAACAATAATTAAGCATGATATACAGTTATGATCAACTATTCTTAAGAATCCCCAAGGCCGCTCGTATCCGTGAGCACGGCTAGTATACCAGTTTTTAACTCTGGCGCAGAGGTGTACACTTTCACTGTGAGTCATGATTTCAAATGCATGTTGCAAGGCCCAAAACATCAGAGACCATATAAAGCCATTTCAAAAGTTCGTCTAACAAGTTAGGGCATTAGATTCACTCGGCAGGCAGATGTAGAACCCCCCTTCCCTGTGGCACAACAACGCAGCCTATACACACTAGCCAGGGGCTCGCACTACACCCAACGTGGCAAGCCTTTCTTACGCCATTTAAGGTAACCTCTAACAAGCTAGAAAAGGTCTCTTGAACAACTAAAGCCAGAGCCATTATAGCCCTCACAGCTTGTACTGTCAATCCCGGTATCACTTACAGGTAAGTCCTTACGGAGATAACTAGAGCATCAAAATAACCCACATGCTCTAGCCCCCTTTTCAACAGTAATAAATCATCTTAATGGTTGGTTGCATAATCCATCAGTCAAATTACAAGATCATTGTTCATAATTAAAGCACTAGCAATAGCTGCCCCAATGCATAACCCATAGGTGACAAGGAAACAAGATATCAATAGCTAAGTTATAATCTCTATGGTTGTCAAGGAAGACACATGCATATGTTATAATTTCAGTGAATAGGACAACAAGGATGTCCCATGTTATACTTGCCTTAATCAAAGCTTTCCAAGTGATACTGCTGACTTGGCTCAAAGTAATACTCCGAATCGTCCAGATACTGCTCACCAACACACATGCATCCAATCAAACAAACACGAAGCAAACAAAAGAGATACAAATTAGAACAGTACACCAACAGTAACAAAACAGTAATAAAAGTTTATAAAACTCTTCTACACGTTTCTACGATTAACACAGACGCAAAGATCACCAAATTCGGAGTTAAAACGTATAAGTTATGAATTTTCTAAGATTTTCCATAGATAAATAAATACTTAATTATAAACTCGAAAAATAAATTATCAAAACTAACTGTACAACTACACTAACATGTAGAGCTCGCAAATACGAACCTAACGCAACTTGAACGGATCAAATCGGAGTTAAAACGAAGATTTTATGACCAAAACAGTCCTAGTGGCAAAACTGTAAATATCAGAAAACGTAGTTTTACTTAACCGGGAAGAGAATACGCTTTCCAAACACAAAAACGTATTTCAGACAATACGCAGGATCGCGGGTTGATTACTAAAAGCTGAGGGTCTCTTTATGAATTTTACCCGCGAAGGGGTAAGTTCTAATCTCGACCGTCGATCCAAGATCAGACGGCCGAAATCGTTCCCAGCAAAAGATGAGAGAGGGAACACGGCTTCTTTCTCCCTCCGGCCGGCGACCTGGACCAAGCGGTCACTCGAGCTCGCCGGAAAAACTCGGTTTTCCCGTTCCCGACCACCAATCAACCCGCAACCAACACCAATCGAAAGAGGAGGTAAACCCGAACTCATCTAGGCGTTTAGGAGCACTACGACGACCCGAGGAGAGAACACGGCTCGGGATGAAATGGCGGCGCCATTGTTGCCCACGGTGAGCTCCAAACCCACGATTCAAAGCACAAAAACTCAAAAGAAGAGCATTGGGAGGGAGAGGAGAAGATGACAAACTCACCCAAGCGAAGAAATCGACCTTGAATCCACCCTAGAACCCCCTAGCCGACCGTCCCGCCCGCCTCTACCAACTTGAAGCCCTAGAACTCGATTTCACGTGGTGGAACTCGCGGTTTAGATGAAAAACAGAAAGGAGGGTCACGGCTTCCTATTTATGGCTTCTATTGGCCGTGTTCGGGTAAGACTCTCCGGGAAATCACGAGAAAGGCGGCGGCGGTACTCCAGTTCGGAGTCCGGCTCGAACACGGGAGGAGGAAGACGACTGACATGTGGGGTCCAGCGGTCAGCGACCTGATGAACGCGTGGCTGCAGACTTGGGCTGGCTCGGCTGCTGGGCCGGGATGCTGATCGGCCCATGCGGGCAGGCGCGGAGGTAAGCAGGTCGTCCGACGGCCTTCGGGCCAAGAAGGTAAGAAGGTAAGTTGTTTCTTTTTTTTCTTTTTTTTCTTTTCTTTTTATAATTTTCCAAACACATTTTCAAATCAAATTTTCCTAAACCAAATCAAATAAAACAAATATATCCACACCACAAAATAAAATAAATGCAACAGCATGAATGCATCACCAAATAGTTTTAAAATTTTAATTCTCTTTCTCTAAATTATTTAAAATTTATTACTCCTAAAATTTGGGTGTTACATAGGATTGATCTTGCTTTTTTGACGAAACATGCAAGAATGATCCTCCAGAAGTTGTATCAAGCAATTGCTTACTCTTTCTATGAAGACCTTTATAAAACTATTGAAGAAGAATAGGGTCTTGTAAACTAAGATCCGAGCCAGATGCTAAAAGAGTAGTAAAATAATTCTAGGATGAGGCCAAAGATTCACTAGGTTCTTTCTTAAAAGTTAGAACCTTGACTCTAAGGTCGACGATTTGGGAGATAGGGTAGAAATCTTGGCAAAAAATAGAACATAAGGATCCCCAATCTCCTTGTTGCTTACCTACGGCTTTATCATACCATTGTCTAGCTTTTCCCTTTAAAGAAAAAGGAAATAGCTTCCAATGTAAAGTTTGATTAGACATGCCTTCTATGCGAAGACAGTCACATGTTTGCTCAAAGTCTCGGATATGAAGGTAAGGGTTTTCGTCTACTCCTCCTGAAAAAGATAGGCTTTGGACCATTGCAATAAACTGTGGACTTAGCCTATAGTTAGGGGTTTTGATAGCTTGTAATGACTCCCATGGCACTAGGCTGGTCTCCATGGGTGCAGCAAATTGAAAGATAGGAATTGAATTTATGTTATCCATAAGGATAGAAAAAGGCAAGAAGAATAAGGTAAGAAAAAAGGAAAAGATAAAAGTATAGGTACAAGGTAAAGCAAGACTTAAGGTTAACTCAGCTAACGTATTTCTCCCCGGCAACGGCGCCAGAAATGCTTGTTGATACTAGATACGCACACGAAGGAATTCAAGAGAAATAATTCGCAAGCGCACGGATATTGGTGAGAGCTTCACTTGGGAGATAAGTCCAAGGTATCGTATTTGTTTTATCCGCAAGGAGAAAGCGTGCGATGACTAACCTAGTCTTTACTATTACCCTTGCATCGTACTACAAGGTAGTGAAGATATAAGCGATTAGATAGAACTACGACGATAGTCTGGTTCCAACCTATGGCAAGCTATGATACTATTGTTCTAAGGGAAAATACCGATGGAAAAGAGACACCACAGAGGATGCTTGACCAGGGTACTTAAATCCTACCAAACCTTCTGATGGAGGAGGGCTCCAAAGGTAACAATGGGATTATCACTTCTCATGCTACTACACAACGATCTGGCCAGATAAGGGGTATCTATGAGTATTCCTAGCCCAAGCACCATGCTTATGCTATGAATGATTACTCTATTCCCTACGCAAAACGAATAAAGTAAACTCGTAAACCAAAGAATAATAATAACAACATACTTACTTAGTATTAGAAGTTGAATTACCGAAGAATCCTAGAACTAAGCCTAGGGTTAGGAGACTTGACCCCGTAGATACAAGTTTGGAGAGGAGACACCGATAGGCCAGGATTCCTCTAATCTTCTACCTCCACTCTAACTCTCTCAATCTAGAAGAATAACTCTAATCTCACATAGAGACTACAAAGCTAAACTCTCTTGTATGTGCCCTAGAGAAAGATCCCTTCAATGGACCCCTCTCAGTCGAATTCTCTATGGAAAATATGAATTAGGGTTTCTGAACTCTCTTCTCCAAGGACCAGGGGCCTTGCTTATATAGCCCCCTAGGAAGCACCATAGCCCTCGGATCAAACCGACCTTGATCAACGATTTTTATTCATCCTCAAAGGCGGTGGAGGCAGGATCGGCGAGGTGGAAGCTAATTGGCTCCCTAGGTGGGGTGGCCGCCCCTGGGGCTGGGCGCCCGCTCCTGTCATAGTGACAGGTAGGTCCCACCTCCTAGGGTTTGGCTTCTCGAACCTTCTAGATTATACTTTTTCCATCTATGGCCCTTCTCTCTATGTAAACCTGACGTGTGGGCCATCTTTGATTATTTTCAGCTAGTACCCTGTAGAAATAGATATTCACCAAAACTCGTGAAATTCTATTAGCTAAACACCTAGTCTATGGTGGTAATTAATTTTGTAACATTCTTTTATTTAAGTTGATGGTTAAAAATGATAGTTAATTACTGTCAATAGTCAATCGGATTGGAAGATAAGGAAGGAAGAAAATACGGGTTTTAGTGTATTTTCAAGGTGGTATTGGTCAGCTCCTCGATCATTTTGAATCGGCACTGCTGTGCATGGCCGACTGAACATAGGAAGCCACTGCCGTGTGGCCTCATGCTCATTCGCATGCGTGCCACGGCGCCCTGCTCGCTCGCCTTGACAGCCCAAGCACCCTCCCACCTTTCTTTCACTCTCTCATTCACTTGCTCTCGGTCTTTCTATCGAGAATGCCGAACAGCCGAAGTAGAGCTCCCATGCCACCGTTCCTCTTCATCCATGCCTCCTCATTCTTAGCCAAGCGCAGCACCACCTTCCCCTCCTCGAACTGTCTCCGACACACCCCTCTACCGGTTCCACCTGCCGCCGATTAGCTCCGTCGATGGGCCACCGTGAGTAGCGCCGCTGGAGCGCGTGGCTAGACCTCTATGAGCCGCCTTGGGTCACTCCCCGATCGCCGGCGTGGCCTCCTCCGGCCAGAGCAGCGAGCTCCCGTTGGCTTCCCTGTACAAATCCCGTCAAGGACCTTGGGCAGCAATTCGACAAAAGACAGGACCTTTCTGCTCACTTGTAGACTCAGTTGAATAGTACCAAAAGGACCTATTTGTGGTAGTTTTTGCTGATCTTTGAAATTATATAGTAAATCATAGAAAATTCATAAAATAGCAAATGAGGACTTTTTGGAATCCTTATGAAATTGTCTATGTAGTGGATCTATAATATGTCATGTTTCAGTTTAAATTTTTAGTTCTAAAAATAGATCTATGCTTCTAGGTTTTCAATGCTAGATGTATTTGTCTTTTTCATAACTACAGTTGTAGGACTCCAAATGAATTGAAATTTTTTTTGTCATGCTACTCATGTGATGTTTGATGTGTGGTAAAAATTTCATGAATTTTGGTTGTAATATGAGTGAGTTATTGATTCATCTTGCTCTCACATGATTTATTGCAATAGCGATTTGTCTTTTTCATAGAGGTTGATATACTTGTCCAAATGACTTGAAATTTGGACAATAGACTATTGGAAGCATATGTAGGACACTGTAATTGTGGTAGAATTTATTTTGCACTTTTTATATGTGTTCATAATTCCACCTAATTATCGAGATAAATTTAGAAATGTATTAAAATAATTTATTTAGCAATGGACACTATGTTTTCTGGTGTTCATTAGTCATGTGTGGCATGTTGGTGAAGTTGGTTTTATCCAATTGTATGTTTGATAAGTTAATAATTACTTCTTGCAAATGAGGTTTTTGGATAGATCTGGGAACTTAGCAAAGTCCTTCATGATAATTTACTTTGTTGTAAAACTTCTTTATATAAAAGTTGTAGATAATTTATGTATCTAGCTGCTGTTAAAATTTGGTGGAATTTGTCCATGTAGTTTATGAGTTATGCATGTTTCAAGTTGGAGATCAGAGATGGCTGCTCTCTGTTTGTCAGGAACATATTCTGGAACTTTATAATTTCCACTTATTTAATTTATGAACCATGCTGTGATGATATTAGATGAAATGTAGATAATTTCATAAGCTTTTCCGAATGTCTTCTTTCAAGTCATTTGGATTTGTAGATCTCCAGTTATGATTAAATTACTCAGCTACTGTTCTGATGTCTAGAAAATGGCAGATTCTAGTTTTAGTGCTTTGATTCACTTTGCCATGTTTGTGTGGCCTAAGTGTGACTCATGGATTTGATGAAACTGAGTTGATATACCTAAGATCTTGTGTGACTTGGTCATGATTGATGTCCTTATTATCTCCTATGTTGTACTTTAGTGATGATTAAGTTGCATAGCTCTAGGTGCTTATATTAAACTTGGTGTGCTTGCATAAATGGTTGCTTGTGGTATTTCTATGTATTCATACATACGTATTATTGCACCTCATTTAGGTATACTAGCTGAAACACGTGAAGGACAAGATGTGGAGCCTAACCCGAAGACGGTGTTTGGTGAAACTATCCCGAAGATGGAAGTACGCAGTGAGTGTCATCTGACAACCACTGACTTATGTCGGATCCCAGGCAAGCTCTGGAGCATTATAAGACTCCCTACTTTTCAAAGCAAATACTATATATGTGTTATATGTATTGTTGCATTGCATATAGGAGTTGGGTGAAAACCTTGCTGCATCGATATCACTCCTTGTCCAGATATATGAACCTAAATCCTATGTAGAACAGGATCGTATCTATGCTTAGCCTTGCTTAATTAGCTCGGTAGAAGTCGGGTGATTCCCCGTCACCTATGAGATATAGGGTTGTACATGGTCTTGGTTGGCTATATTTGCTATCGTGGAAAAGAACCATGTGTTAATAAAATGAAATGAGATCGGCGGGATGACGATAGTGAAGCAACAAGGCATGGAGGTCTTGGGTGTGGATCTATCCCCGTCTGAGTCATTTAAGGATCAATTCGCTATATGTCCTTGAGTCATGTTGAACGCAGTCTAACACTTAGCTGGCTGGATAAGTCATTCCGACCGTGAAGCCGGGTAATACAGTTCAGGCCGGAAATTGGGGGGTCAAGTGCGCATTCTAGAGGAAGTAAGGATGTGCTTGGGGACATTGGCATGAGACCAAGGGGTTAAAGTCCCTATCACCTGGCAGAGTGTTGACCTTGGGGATGCGGCATCAGTTGAACCCGCAATTCCTGAACTGTACCAAAGGTGACTTGTGCGACCCTGGCGCGGGGTCTACGTGGTTTGTGTTAGAAATATCCCTCCAGCTGGATAGGAATTCTATTCGAATCGCCATCACTCCTGATTAGTGAGCACTTGACTTGAGCAGTGGCAATGTAGATTCAATTAAATAGAATGGATGGTTAATTGGATGATGATTTAAATATTGCCTCAATTTATACCTACTATTTTTTAATATTGTTTGCTCCTAATCAAGTGAGTGCTCTAGTGCAGGTTCTAATATAGATGATAGGTTAATGATTATTAACTTGATGCTTAAGCATTAATGGTTACTTAATCTATGCAAGCTTTTACACAAAATGTGTCAAGCTAGCCCCACTTTATATCAACCTTGCATGATCCTTGGTGTCACTTTATTTCTGGTTTATGATGGGTAAGTCTAGCTGAGTACATTCTCGTACTCAGGGTTTTATTCCCACTTGTTATAGGTTGTTGAAAGGTCCTTGTTTGGTTTTGGTAATTGAGTGATAACTTAGGTGGATTAATTGTGTTTTATGTGAGATACATAGGTGATTAGTCCACAGGTACATGTGTGTGAGCAACATATGCCATGAAGGTGAAAATGGCTTGGAGATGTTGAAAAGCTTTCACATGTGATGATGGAGGAGCCCATTGCATATGAGACATGACATGGAGTCATGTGATCAAGGTGGAAAAGATCAAGACATGACTTGGCTCGACAGACCGGTTGCAAGTGTGAAGGGAAAGTCAAAGGCTTTGAAGCGAGGGACCGCGTGTGACGGTGAAGTTTGAGCAAGACTTGGCGCCGATAGACCGACGCAATGATTAAGAGCAAGTGAGGTCAAGATTAATGAACCAATATGGTCCTGTGATGATATGAAGTGGATCATATCATTTGGTGATTGGTTGGTGCATGTGTTGCATCAACATTGGAGGAGATGGAATGGAATGCGCAAGGCAAAGGTATAACCTAGGGCATTTCCATTTCACCAGTCATAGGTGTGTAGAGAAGTTGATGACCATGTTTAGGATAGATGGCCATACTATTAAGAGGGGAAAACTTGTTTGCATATGTCACACCCATTTTTAAGGACAAAAATAGGATGTATAAAAGACTCATGTGCGCCCCAGGTACCAGTCGCACACATAAGTTGACAAATTACAAAGTATCATCACAGTGCTTATTACATAACGAATAAGTATTTAAGACATAGTCTTGAACGATAGAAAATAATAACTAATAATAATTCTTCAGCGGAAACTCCACACAGGGACACGGTTGACTGGTTGACATCAAGACTAGTACTCATTCCGATAATCTTCCTCATTATCTTCATCTGTTATGGTGGAAATAGCAAGAGTGAGTCCATGTCGAACTCAACAAATATAACACAGGGTTCATGAGGCTCAAATGGCTAGACACTGTTTAACTGCGGTTAGCTTTTAATCTTATAACTTTCATTTGAGTAGCATCGAAATAAAACACTTCCCATTAAAGAACCAATGATCAATTGCAATAATGATAACGAATAACATTAACAAGAGCATAATAATAACAACAGTAATTAAACATGATATAACAATGGTGATCATCTATCTGTAAATGTTCCAAGGCCGCTCGTATCCGTGAGCACGGCTAGTATACCAGTTTTTAACTCTGCGCAGAGGTGTACACTTTCACTGTAAGTCATGATTTCCAAATGAGTGGGAGATCAAGCCCAAACACCCGAGAACCATATAAAGCCACTCAAAAGTTCGTCTAACAAGTTAGGGCCATTAGATTTCACTCGGCAGGCAGATGTAGAACCCCCCTTCCCTGTGGCACAACAACCGCAGCCTATACACACTAGGCCAGGGGCTCGCACTACACCCAAAGTGTCAAGCCATTCTTACGCCATTTAAGGTAACCACTAACAAGCTAGAAAAAGTCTCTTGAACAACTAGAGCCAGAGCCATATAGCCCTCACAGCTGTACTGTATATCCCGGATGATCACGTACAGATAAGTCCTTACGGAGAGTAACTAGAGCATCAAAAATAATACACATGCTCTAGCCCCCTTTTAACAAAAATTAAATCATCTTAATAATTGGTTGCTTGATCCATTAATCATATTGCAAGATCATTGTTCTTAGTTTAAGCACTAGCCATAGCTACCCATATGCATACCCAAGGTTGACAAGGAATCAAGACATCAAGCACTAAGTTATAATCTCTAAGGTTGTCAAGGTAAGCACATGCATATGTATGATCATTTTGATGAATAGGTAGCAAGGATAGTCCTGTGTTATACTTGCCTTGATCAAATCTCTCCAAATGATACTGCTGACTTGGCTCAAAGTAATACTCCGAATCGTCCAAGTACTGCTCACCTTCTATACTCGATCATCAATCAACAACATACATGCATCCAATCAAACATACACGAAGCAAACAAATAGATATAATTAGAACAGTACACCAACAGTAACAAAACAGTAATAAAAGTTTATAAAACTCTTCTACACGTTTCTACGATCACACAGACGCAAAGATCACCAAAATCGGAGTTAAAACGTAAAAGTTATGAATTTTCTAAGATTTCCTATAGATAAATAAATACTTAATTATAAACTCGAAAAATAAATTATCAAAACTAACTGTAAAACTATACTAACATGTAGAGTTCGCAAATACGAACCTAACGCAATTTGAACGGATCAAATCGGAGTTAAAACGAAGATTTTATGACTAAAACAATTCCAGTGGCAAAACTGTAAATTGCTGAAAACGTATTTTTGATTTAACCGGATGAAAATACGTTTTCAAAATACAAAAGCGTAACCTCCTGGAATGCGCCAAGGACCGCGGGTTGTTTACTAAAAACCACAGGGTCTCTTTAGAAAGTTTACCCGCGAAGGGGTATCTTCTAAACTGGGCCATCGATCTCGAATCGGACGGTTCGGGTTCATCTGCAAGTCTACAGTATAGAATCCAGTCATCTTCTCCATCACCGACCGCCGGCCGCCATGCCCGCCATGGCCGCCTCGCCGGAGAGTTTCGGCCCCGCCGTTCCCGACCGCCAAACAAACCGCAACTAGGTCCAATCGAGAGAGGAGGGCAACCCGCACCCATCTACGCGGTTTTGGAGAACTACAACCGCACGAGGAAAGAACGCGGCAAGAAGAGAACGGCGATCTCCATTGCCGGTTCACCCGAGCTCGCTAAACCGTAATCCAAAGCATCTCAACCCAAAAGAATAGCACGGGAGAAGAGAAGGAGATGACGAACTCACCAACGCGAAGAAATCGAGCCCGCACCGTCCCGCAAGACCCACCGACGACCAACCGTACCCGACGAACTCCTAAACCCTAAAAACCCCGATTTCTTATGGCAACCCTAACGTTTTAGTTGAAAAACGGAAACTAGAAGATCCTCTCTTCCTATTTATAGCCTCAAGTGACCGTATAAGGATAGGAGATCCCGGATTTGCGAGTCGGTTGTTGCGTCCACCTCCGGTTCGAAGTCCGGCTTGATCACGGGAGGAGGAAGAAGCTTATGACATGCGGACCCCACCGGACAGCGACTCAGAGAGAGAGGAAGGCGCAGCTGCCGGACCCTGGGCCGAGCTGGGCCATGACACCGAGTTGGGCCGCGTCTATGATGCAGCCGATCGGCCCACCAAGCTAAGAAGAGGAGCGGGCCGCATAGCAGGCTTCCAGGCCGCCAGATAGGTAAGCTTCTCCTTTTTCTCTTTTTTTTTATTTACTTGTTTCCAAAAATATTTCAAATACATTCTACTCCAAAATAAAATAAAATAAAATAAAACAAATACAGCACCACACAATAAAATATATGCAACAGCATGAATGCAACACAAAATTTATTTTATTATTATTTTAAATTGGACATTATTTGTTATCTAAATCATTTCAATTTTTGTTATCTCTAAAATTTGGGTGTTACAAATTCTACCCCCTTAAAAGAATCTCGTCCTCGAGATTGGATTGCTTACTCAAACAACTGCGGATATGATTTCCTCAATTCATCCTCTCTTTCCCAAGTTGCCTCTGCCTCTGAATATCGATTCCACTGTACTTTACACATCTTAATAACCCGACTTCGAGTAACCCTCTCAGCAGTCTCTATAATCTTAATCGGAATCTCTTCATATGTAAGATCCTCCTTAACAGTCAATTCTTCCAAAGGTATCTGCTCCTCAGGCACCCTCAAACACTTCTTAAGTTGTGAAACATGAAACACATCATGCACCCCAGATAAATTCTCAGGCAACTCTAATTGGTAAGCAACTTCCCCACGTCTAGCAATAACTTTAAATGGTCCAACATACCTTGGTGCTAGTTTACCTTTCATGTTAAATCTCTTCACACTTCTCATAGGTGACACCTTCAAATAGACATAATCACCTACCTCAAAAACTAGATCCCTTCTCCTATTATCAGCATAACTCTTCTGACGAGACTGTGCCACTCTCAAATTCTCACGAATCACTCGCACTTGATCTTCTGCGTTTCTAAGAACATCTGTACCAAACACCTGAGATTCACCTGTCTGATCCCAAAACAATGGAGTTCTACACTTTCGTCCATACAAAGCTTCAAACGGTGCCATCTTAAGACTCTGTTGATAACTATTATTGTAAGAAAATTCTGCATAAGGCAAACTCTTATCCCAACTAGTTCCATATTGCAATGCACAGGCTCTCAACATATCCTCTAATACCTGGTTGGTCCTTTCAGTCTGTCCATCTGTCTGTGGATGATATGCTGTACTAAAGTTCAATTTAGTTCCTAAAGATTCATGCACAGCTTGCCAAAAGTGCGATGTAAACTGCGTACCCCGATCAGACACAATTTTCTTTGGTACTCCATGCAAACATACTATCCTTTCCATATACAAGGTAGCTAATTGTACTCCCGTGTAATTAGTCTTGACTGGAATAAAATGAGCAACTTTAGTCAACCTATCCACTATCACCCAAATAGAATCATAACCTCTCTGAGTACGCGGTAACCCCACTATAAAGTCCATACCAACTTCCTCCCACTTCCATTCAGGGATCTTCATTGGTTGCAACAATCCAGCAGGTCTCTGATGCTCTGCTTTCACCCTCTGACAAGTATCACACAAAGCCACATACTCAGCCACATCTCGCTTTAGTCCAACCCACCAATATTTCTGTTTAAGATCCAAATACATCTTAGTACTACCAGGATGAATAGAATAAGCTGACTCATGAGCTTCACGAAGAATTGCCTGTCTAATAGCTTGATCCTCAGGTACACACAGCCTCTTTCCAAACCACAAAATTCCATTATCATCCATTCTAAAGCCTGGTGACTTACCAATCACTATATCTTCCGCTATCTTCTTTAGTTTCTCATCCTTCAACTGACCCTTATAGATTTCTTGCTCTAAGGTAGGCTCTATCACTAATTCCATTGTATTAGTAACAATTCCCAAATTCAAATATTCAAATTCAGCACATAACTCACTAGTCATAGACAACGTCTGTATCTCATTGACATAACTTTTCCTACTAAGAGCATCAGCTACTACATTAGCCTTACCAGGATGATAGTGTATCTCAATATCATAATCCTTAATCAACTCTAACCATCTGCGTTGCCTCAAATTCAGATCTGACTGAGTGAAAATATACTTCAAACTCTTATGATCAGTGTATATATCACTCTTATGTCCAATCAAATAATGTCTCCAAATCTTTAAAGCATGAACTACAGCTGCTAACTCCAAATCATGTGTAGGATAATTCAACTCATGCTTTCTCAACTGTCTAGATGCATATGCCACAACTCTGCCTTCTTGCATAAGAACACATCCCAAACCTTGACGAGAAGCATCACAATAAATAGAAAACTTCTTACTCAAATCTGGTAAAACCAAAACAGGCGCTGTAGTCAACCTCTTTTTCAACTCCTCAAAACTAGCTTGACATTTATCTGACCACACAAACTTAGCATTCTTCTCTAACAGAGATGTCATAGGTTTAGCAAGTTTAGAAAACCCTTCAATGAACCGTCTGTAATATCCAGCTAATCCCAAGAAACTACGAATCTCGCTAACATCAATAGGTGGTTTCCAATTTAATACATCCTTTACTTTACCTGAATCCACTGATATCCCTCCATTAGAAACAATGTGACCAAGGAAAGAAACTTCCTTCAACCAAAACTCACATTTACTTCGCTTCGCATACAGTTTATGCTCTCTAAGTTTCTGCAATACCAACCTCAAATGTTCAGCATGCTCTACCTCTGTCTTGGAAAATACCAGTATATCATCAATAAACACTACCACAAACTTATCCAAATATTCCATGAACACCTTATTCATCATGTACATAAAGTATGCAGGTGCATTGGTCAATCCAAATGACATAACAGTATACTCATACAATTCATACCTTGTAGTAAAAGCTGTCTTTGGAATATCAGAGGCACGAATCTTCAACTGATGATATCCAGAACGTAAATCAATCTTAGAGAACACACAAGCACCTCTCAACTGATCAAACAAGTCATCAATCCGGGGCAAAGGATACTTATTCTTGATAGTTACTTCATTTAGTGACCGATAATCAACACACATCCTCTGACCACCATCTTTCTTATCAACAAAAATAACTGGTGCTCCCCAAGGTGATGAACTAGGTCGAATAAAACCTTTTTCTTGTAATTCTTTAATTTGTTTCTTAAGTTCTTCTAATTCATCTACTCCCATCCTATATGGTCGTTTGGCTATAGGTGCAGTTCCAGGTAATAATTCAATAAGAAATTCAATGTCTCGGTCAGGTGGCATACCTGGCAATTCATCAGGGAAGACATCCGGAAATTCCTCAATCACTGAATTCTCCTTAATAGTATCTTCAATCTGATTCACCACCGCGGTTGGTTGCTTCTGCATTGCTACATCCACATTGATTTTATCTCCATTAGGCGCAGTCACAACTACCACTTTCTGCTGACACTGAATCTCTGCCTGATTTTGCATCATCCAGTCCATACCCAATATCACATCAATCCCAGATGTTCTCAACACTATAGGAGTTATCTTAAACTCTACCCCCCTTAAAACCATACTAATCGGAAGACAACGATTACTAGTTTGCATGGTACCTCCAGGTGAATTTACTAAGAGAGGTTCTTTCATAGCTAGCATGGGTATACTATGCATTTTAACAAAAATGTTGGATATGAATGTATGAGATGCTCCAGAGTCAAAAAGAACAGTTGCGGGAGTGGAATGTACATTGAACGTACCAATCATAACTTCTGGTGCATTATGAGCTGTATCAGAAGACACGTGATTCACCCTTCCAGCACCGGATTGCCTCTGGTTGCTCTTCTGGCTCTGAGGAGTCTGTTGGTTCTGCTTCTCAGGACAATTATAAGACAAATGACCCTCTTTACCACAGACAAAGCATCTAATAGGAGTGCTGGGAGTACTATTCTTTATGGGGGTAGCATTGGGATTTCCAGTGCGAGGAGTCTGTTGCCCAGTCTGCTGATACTGTTGACGCTGTGGATATGATGAACGCTGTTGCGACTGATTGTTTTGCCAATTTTGGGACCACCTCTGATTTGAATTGCGATTCCACTGGCTAACCGGTCCCTGAAACTTCTGATGAAAGCCATGCTGAGAATTTGTGCGTTGACGGTTGTTGCTTCCTGAGCCTTGCACCTTCATCTTCCTCTTTCTATCCATCTCCCTACGCTCATTATCCAGCACAATCGCTTTGTTCACCAGCTCTTGAAAACTAGCATAGTTATTCCCCTTCAGCTGCAAGCGAAGATCATAATATATTCCCTTCAAGAAAAGACGCTGCTTGTCTGCATCTTCCCTAACTTCATTGGGAGCATAGCGAGCCAACTGGGTAAACCTGTCATGATATTCACTCACACTCATCTGTCCCATCCTCAGGTTTCTGAATTCTTCCTGCTTCAGCTCAATTATACCTTCAGGAATATGACGAGCTCGAAAATCTCTAACAAACTCATTCCAAGTGATAGGAGGAGCATTGTCAGGGCGTGCAGCCTGGTACGACTCCCACCAAGTCTGAGCTGTCCCTTGTAACTGACCAGATGCATACAACACCTTTTCCATATCATTGCATTGAGCTATATTCAGCTGTTTCTCCACTGCCCTTACCCAATCATCTGCTTCTAAAGGATCAGCAGCATGAGAAAACACTGGAGGGCGTCCCTTCAAAAATTCTCCACGCTTATCCCTTACTTGAACAGGTGGTGGTCCTCCAACAGGGGGATTGTTCTGCATATGCTGCATAAACATCTGCATCAGCTGATTCTGGGTTTGCATGAGTTCCTCCATAGTAACGGGTGGATTAGCACCCCCACGACCTCTGCCACGACCTCTGCCTGACATCTGTTTCCAAAACACAGAAGATGGAATTCAGTACAATCCGAGATGATGTATACAATAGATAAACAAAATCTGATTTTTCTGGGCGAACTCCAATTTCAGCAACTCAGTAAAACTGTCATATCTCGAGCTACAGATGTCCAAATCAGATGATCTTTACATGGTTGGAAAGCTTATAAAATTATCTACAACTCGTATTCACAACACTTTTTCTGATTCTGTCAATAAATTGGTCAAAAACTGAACTTAACAGAAACTGTTCCAGATTTCCAGACTGTGCAGTAACTCCAACTTGAAACAGGTATATCTCTTAACTCATAATAGATATTAAGGTGATTCTTGTGGGATTGGAAAGATATAGAAGTCTAATTATTCCCAGTAAAATTTCTTAAATTTCTCATGAACGGATTTTAAGTTATTTCTAAAACATCCCAGACTGATCCAAAAATCAGCAAAGGACAGAACTAATTTAACCTCATATTCAACTAATATATCTTGATCAAACTTAATATTCTTAACCATGGAATTTGTAGACATGTCTACAAAACTCCAGCACACATTACAAAGATCCAAATCACACATTATCATAATAACAATCCATCAATCACACAATTGTTCACACCACAAACTGACTCTTAAAACAATCCAAACTCGAAATTAACTCGCAACTACTATCGTTCTTATTGCATAGGGATTTTTCCTATTTCCTAATTAAGCTTCTCATAAATCTTAGGACGACCTAACTCCGCCCTTAATTGGTCAATCTCCTTGTAAGCTTGCTCCTTAAGTTCTTTTTCCTTCAGCAACTCATCCTTCAAGTCCGCCTCATGAAGAGCCAATTCACGAGCTAATGCCACCGTAGCTTGCAAAGTCAAGGAGGAATCATCTGCAAGTGGCACGGTCCAAATTCCCTTGTCATGCAAGAAACAAGGAAAGTGCCGAAGTGCACCCTTTAGCGTCTTGTCCGAGCGTAGACCATGGTAGTAAACAAATGCATTGAAAGCGACATCCTCCATGCTTGTCTCCACGGTTGCCCGGCTCACTCGGGTAATGAACTTTGACTCCACCTTAGGCTCCTTAGTGGTAGGATCCTTTTTTTTGACCCATAATTCCGTCTTCCAATAGGAATCCATCCATGGATGACTATACTCTGCACTGCGATACTCTAAAGTAGCCTCCCAGTCGTAGTAGTAGTTATCCAAGGTTCTTGTCAACATATCATGGAAGAAAGCATCAGCCTTAGGAACCATGATATGAAACTTCGTAGTCCACCCCATAACTACATCCTCCATAGGTGTATCACCAACTCTTGATTCAGCATCGGATAGCTCTTGATCGCCCTCTTCCTTTGGCTCCTGGGGTTTGAAACGGGCAACATATTGTGCAGCTGACAAACGGGGATGAGGAGGCATCTACAAGATTTAGAGATAGATTAGATAGAATCAATGTATTTTCGCAATAGAATAAAGTAGAGGAAGCATAAAACTTTAGTAATTAACAAGGTGAAAGACGAAGCATGAATTAAGTGAGGTATGGATGCTATCAACGACCATTCTAACTAGGCTTGCGTCCTACAGTCAACACGGCTCTGATACCAATCTGTCACACCCATTTTTAAGGACAAAAATAGGATGTATAAAAGACTCATGTGCGCCCCAGGTACCAGTCGCACACATAAGTTGACAAATTACAAAGTATCATCACAGTGCTTATTACATAACGAATAAGTATTTAAGACATAGTCTTGAACGATAGAAAATAATAACTAATAATAATTCTTCAGCGGAAACTCCACACAGGGACACGGTTGACTGGTTGACATCAAGACTAGTACTCATTCCGATAATCTTCCTCATTATCTTCATCTGTTATGGTGGAAATAGCAAGAGTGAGTCCATGTCGAACTCAACAAATATAACACAGGGTTCATGAGGCTCAAATGGCTAGACACTGTTTAACTGCGGTTAGCTTTTAATCTTATAACTTTCATTTGAGTAGCATCGAAATAAAACACTTCCCATTAAAGAACCAATGATCAATTGCAATAATGATAACGAATAACATTAACAAGAGCATAATAATAACAACAGTAATTAAACATGATATAACAATGGTGATCATCTATCTGTAAATGTTCCAAGGCCGCTCGTATCCGTGAGCACGGCTAGTATACCAGTTTTTAACTCTGCGCAGAGGTGTACACTTTCACTGTAAGTCATGATTTCCAAATGAGTGGGGAGATCAAGCCCAAACACCCGAGAACCATATAAAGCCACTCAAAAGTTCGTCTAACAAGTTAGGGCCATTAGATTTCACTCGGCAGGCAGATGTAGAACCCCCCTTCCCTGTGGAACAACAACCGCAGCCTATACACACTAGGCCAGGGGCTCGCACTACACCCAAAGTGTCAAGCCATTCTTACGCCATTTAAGGTAACCACTAACAAGCTAGAAAAAGTCTCTTGAACAACTAGAGCCAGAGCCATATAGCCCTCACAGCTGTACTGTATATCCCGGATGATCACGTACAGATAAGTCCTTACGGAGAGTAACTAGAGCATCAAAAATAATACACATGCTCTAGCCCCTTTTAACAAAAATTAAATCATCTTAATAATTGGTTGCTTGATCCATTAATCATATTGCAAGATCATTGTTCTTAGTTTAAGCACTAGCCATAGCTACCCATATGCATACCCAAGGTTGACAAGGAATCAAGACATCAAGCACTAAGTTATAATCTCTAAGGTTGTCAAGGTAAGCACATGCATATGTATGATCATTTTGATGAATAGGTAGCAAGGATAGTCCTGTGTTATACTTGCCTTGATCAAATCTCTCCAAATGATACTGCTGACTTGGCTCAAAGTAATACTCCGAATCGTCCAAGTACTGCTCACCTTCTATACTCGATCATCAATCAACAACATACATGCATCCAATCAAACATACACGAAGCAAACAAATAGATATAATTAGAACAGTACACCAACAGTAACAAAACAGTAATAAAAGTTTATAAAACTCTTCTACATGTTTCTACGATCACACAGACGCAAAGATCACCAAAATCGGAGTTAAAACGTAAAAGTTATGAATTTTCTAAGATTTCCTATAGATAAATAAATACTTAATTATAAACTCGAAAAATAAATTATCAAAACTAACTGTAAAACTATACTAACATGTAGAGTTCGCAAATACGAACCTAACGCAATTTGAACGGATCAAATCGGAGTTAAAACGAAGATTTTATGACTAAAACAATTCCAGTGGCAAAACTGTAAATTGCTGAAAACGTATTTTTGATTTAACCGGATGAAAATACGTTTTCAAAATACAAAAGCGTAACCTCCTGGAATGCGCCAAGGACCACGGGTTGTTTACTAAAAACCACAGGGTCTCTTTAGAAAGTTTACCCGCGAAGGGGTATCTTCTAAACTGGGCCATCGATCTCGAATCGGACGGTTCGGGTTCATCTGCAAGTCTACAGTATAGAATCCAGTCATCTTCTCCATCACCGACCGCCGGCCGCCATGCCCGCCATGGCCGCCTCGCCGGAGAGTTTCGGCCCCGCCGTTCCCGACCGCCAAACAAACCGCAACTAGGTCCAATCGAGAGAGGAGGGCAACCCGCACCCATCTACGCGGTTTTGGAGAACTACAACCGCACGAGGAAAGAACGCGGCAAGAAGAGAACGGCGATCTCCATTGCCGGTTCACCCGAGCTCGCTAAACCGTAATCCAAAGCATCTCAACCCAAAAGAATAGCACGGGAGGAAGAGAAGGAGATGACGAACTCACCAACGCGAAGAAATCGAGCCCGCACCGTCCCGCAAGACCCACCGACGACCAACCGTACCCGACGAACTCCTAAACCCTAAAAACCCCGATTTCTTATGGCAACCCTAACGTTTTAGTTGAAAAACGGAAACTAGAAGATCCTCTCTTCCTATTTATAGCCTCAAGTGACCGTATAAGGATAGGAGATCCCGGATTTGCGAGTCGGTTGTTGCGTCCACCTCCGGTTCGAAGTCCAGCTTGATCACGGGAGGAGGAAGAAGCTTATGACATGCGGACCCCACCGGACAGCGACTCAGAGAGAGAGGAAGGCGCAGCTGCCGGACCCTGGGCCGAGCTGGGCCATGACACCGAGTTGGGCCGCGTCTATGATGCAGCCGATCGGCCCACCAAGCTAAGAAGAGGAGCGGGCCGCATAGCAGGCTTCCAGGCCGCCAGATAGGTAAGCTTCTCCTTTTTCTCTTTTTTTTTATTTACTTGTTTCCAAAAATATTTCAAATACATTCTACTCCAAAATAAAATAAAATAAAATAAAACAAATACAGCACCACACAATAAAATATATGCAACAGCATGAATGCAACACAAAATTTATTTTATTATTATTTTAAATTGGACATTATTTGTTATCTAAATCATTTCAATTTTTGTTATCTCTAAAATTTGGGTGTTACAGCATATTGGTCATCTAGTGCCACTCGAGTGATCTAACTTTGCATCGTTGCTAGAATCAAGTGGCATGGCAAGTTGAGTGGTTAACTCTTTTGGAAAAATGATTGAGAAAAAGCTAACACACTTGCACATGGTGATATACACATGGTGGTGTTGGCACATTTGCAAAGGAGGTGAAGTTTGAGCGGATAGAGATGGGTTTGGGGCCCTCTCTCCCTCCCGCCGAGCTTGTGAGGCGGGATTTGGTGCTTTTGTGGGAATGAAACGCTTATTTTTCTTTATGCTGGAGGCAAGAAAAGGAGGTGAAGTCACGGGAGAAACACTCGTCAGATGCTAGTTGCGGCTGCACCGGACGCTGGCTGCAGAGTCACCGGACACGTCCGATGACTAACCCTAGTTTCAGCTCAGAAGGGAAGTTGCACCGGCGTGTCCGATGGTGTCGCACCGGACGCTAGGTGATCACTGTTGATCATTCGATGCCTGTAGACGTGGTGCATGGCAGAAGTGCTAGAGAGCACCGAACGCAGTGGAACGTCCGATGGTGAGGCGTCGGACGCGTCTGATGCATGTTTCCGAGCTCAGGGAGCTTAATGGACCGCATCAGACGCCGCGGTGTGGTGCGTCCAATGAAGTGCACCAGAGCGTCTGGTGTGAACTTAACTGAGCATGTGCTGGGTCGACCATTGAGATCTAGCAGCTATAGTTGAACAAAGAGCGACACGTGGATGGCCAGGGAGCACCGAACGCTGGGCTGCATCCGATGCCTAGGCACCGGAGCGTCCGGTACCCCCAAGTCCGCTGTAACAGCTAGTTTAGCCCTTGGGGCTATAAATAGAAGTGGTGGCTAGCCTTGGGCTGGTTGCTGAGCACACTATAGTCTTGGTGGCTTATGTTGTAGTTCTTGGGAGCCCTCTAACTCACTCATGCTTGATAGTGTTCATCGGATCGAGTGAGAGAGCAATTCTAGTGCAATTGCATCGTGAGGTTGCATCAAGTGGCACTAGACGATCGTGTTGCAAGCCGGTGGTGCTTGTTACTCTTGGAGGTTGCCATCTCCTAGATGGCTTGGTGGCTTGTGGCTCCGTCGAAGCTCACAAGAAGATTGTGCGAGGCTCCAGAGAAGCTTTGTGAGGGGGATTGTGCTCACCCTGTGGGGATCATGAAGAGCAACTCTAGTTGAGCATGTCATTGAGCTACCACACTTGATGGTGGGTTCTTGCAGCGCTCTTTGGGAGAGCCCGGTTGTGGATACTGATTAGCCGTCGAACCACGAAGTGTTGATCGACACAACGGAGACGTACCTTGGTGGCAACCAAGTGAACCTCGAGAGAAAATCACCGTGTCAACATTGTCTACTCTTCTCGGTGGTTTGCCTTCGTGCAACACAAAATTGTACTTACTTTATATACTTAAGTGCTTGTGTAGTTGCTCTTGTAACTAGTTTGCTTGTGTAGCTAGCTAGTTACCTTCTTGCTTGTGTAGCTAGAAGTATCCCCTTTGCGTGACTAATTTGGTTTGTGTAACCTTGTTAGTCACATTGCTTAGTTTTTGTAAGCTAAGTAACTTGCGCTCTCTAATTTGGCATTGGTTGCCTTGTTATTGAGCATTGCTAGTGAGCTTAGGAGCTTTGTGCTTTTGCTTACTAGAATTACGTAGGAGCTCCCTGATGCTTGAAGTAGTAGTTGCATAGGTTTGTGTGACCTTACAAGCTAGAATTGTTTAGGTGAGCTCTTGCTAGGAAGGCACCTTATTTTCTTGATTAGGATCTTTTTGTAAGGTGCTAGAGTTATAGATAGAGGGGTGTAGTCTTGGCTAGACCAATAAGATTAATTCCGCATTTATTTCGGTTAGCCAGCGCAATTAAGTTTTAGAAAGGACTATTCACCCCCCCCCCTCTAGTCCGCCATCTTGACCCATCAGTTGTGATGTATCTTGGTACTACAAGAATTGGATGGCTCCTGCCATACTTCTGAGTTATCTTGTCTCTACTGCTTTTGTTGGAAGTTGATCTTGGTACTGGCATGTATTTGAAATAAGAACAATGTTAGTTTCAAATTACTTTGCTTCCACTACTTTTCAACTTAAGTTGTAATAACTATGTTGAACTCTGATGTATATTGAACTACTTGTGAAATGGATGTAACATGTGGCTTGTTATGTTGAATCACTACGATCTTGGCTTGTATGTTAGCTGGTTTGAAATCCCTCGTGATTTCATTGGACTACCGGAGTTATATGGGCTCAAGTGTAAGAATTTGATCACTTTGGTGATTGTTTTTATACTTATGCTCTTATAATTTGGATGGTTCTGTGATAGCGAACACTGGCTTCTGGTAATCAGTGCATTTGATAAGATCAAACTTCTGCTCCATGGTGCAGAGCCAGTCATCTGCTTACAGTGGTTCATCTGCCCTGGTGAATATTGTAGGACAAGTGTCAGTGAATTCCACATAAGTGTCTCATTTCTATTATTATAACGACTACGGTTGCCCTATGGTGCATTCTGATTATTCTGAGCCATTTCTCTCAGTAGTCGGGCATTTTTAGCAGTGGCATTGACCAGAGCAGCAATGGCCTCTGCCATAGTTGGTGGAACTGGTGGTGGATTAGGAGCATCACCCCTACCCTGGGAGGTTCCAGCACCATCAGTAGCACAAGTATGAGCAGGCATCTATTTATAACAAGCCAAACTTTATTCATAAACTTTTATTGAACTTGAAAAACTACTACAAGCACACACCACATAGGTTCACTTATTTATTACACAAGTCCACACTTAGGTAGGACTAGCCGGTTCAACTAAGGCTGACATAACAAAGCAAACTACTAACTCAACATAAACCCTCGACCACCTCAGTCCTCGTGGTCGGTGTCCATCCCTGAAACAGGACCTCCTTCATCATCACTTTCATCAACAAGTTCTAGCTCCTTAGGATCTTCTTCTTCTTCGGACTCCTCCTTAGATTCACCACCATTTGCTAGAATGACACCAGGATCTAACTCAGCAGCACCAGTTTGAGGATGCAATTGATAGTATAGATGATACACTTCCTCATGGAGAATCTGATTATCTCCCTCTAGATCATTGACATAAAACTCTAACTCCTCAGCACGATCCCTAGCAACATCTTCTCAGTGCCAAGTTTCATTTCTATCCTGAAACATGTCAATCATCTACTCATAGTTCTGATGAGCAGCCTCACTTTGCTTCAACTATCCCTTCAACTTCCCAATGCAGATAGCATCTAGAGCTCGGTCTCTTATGGCTCTTGCCAACTCTGCATTGAGCCTCTCAATTTTTGCTTGTGGATTGGAGTGGCTACTACTGGCATTATCGTTCCTTGGGGCGAGTTGGAGACACGGAACACCTTTAGGTCCTGACACCTTGCGAGGAGTTAACTTTGTATAGGTCATCCTGTAGAGGGTAAGATTAAAATTGGTAAGGATAGCTGGGGAGGATCTGAAGGTTAGCATGAATAGGATTAATGCTACTTAACCTAAACCACATTAACAGGGAAGGTAATTAATAGGTTCATTAAGCATGATGCATGAATCAAACTTACGAAACAAAGCATAAAAGATTTCTAGTAATTAATTACACAAGAGTAATGAACAGTAAACTTTATTCATAGGACAATTTTAGCATGCTATTCCACCAATAGTCTTTAAACATGACTAAAGAACTACAAGATGAATAAAGATAGGTCATAAGCAATTTGGACCAAAATAGCAAGTTAAATTCATTTGACCCAAATCATTTTGAAGTTTTGGTAAAGCAATACTACAATAGCCCTAACAATGATTGCTCTCATACCAGCTATGGCAGAACCTCCTAAATAATATAGCCCACATGCACATGTCATTGTCTTAAAGACCCCTGATGGCTATGCATGTGTACCATAGAACTTAAGAAGTATGTCGGGTGTCCTCGGGAAACCCGAATCATCCACGATCTTCCGAGCAGAATCACATTACAGAGGCATTGCAGTATTACAACAGTTTATATAACAAATTACATCAGAGTAAAAGTGCGGAAGTCTTACATATCATAATTTACAACCCATTTGTTCCAAACCTTACAAACCTTAAGTTTAGTTATTACAACCATAGTAGTGGAGTAGCATTAGTAACTTTATTACAGGTCACCAAAACGAAGTGCTCTACCCAAGAGCCACACATACTACTCGTGGTCGCTTACCACAAAGATGGCCATGCAACAGGGTCTGAAACAAACCTGCTCATGAGACGTACCTATAACAAGGGTTTAACAAACCCTGAGTACAAAAGTACTCCATAAGACTTAATCGACGAAAAGGGTGGAGAAGACTCAGGAATGTAGGCTTAGGGAATTCAAGATAAGGCTTTAGCAAGAATCCAAGTCTTTTTCCAGAAAAGCTCACTATTAGTGAATCCTTACTTTTAGTCTTTTAAACTTAGCATTTATTATGACTATCACTAGGTGAGCCTATACAATAGTATTCACTTCTTAACATCCATCTCATGATTCCAAGTCCAAAGTTCCATCCATTAACTACGATGCAGGGTAGTTGATCGAGTCTCCTTAATCGAGGAGCAATGATGATTCGAACCGATTATACCCAGCTGGGGATCCCTAACCGCACGACATATGCAGGACTCAAACCTATATATATCCACCTTCACTCAGATCCTCCAAAACATGACCGGGTCCAGCGCCACCTAAGAGTATAGTACACCTCTAATCTAGCCCTTAGCCATGAGGGTACACACTACTCTCACCATCTCTCCACTCCTAGTGCGCGGTCACCCATTCATGGGATACAATAGCCGAGGTCTTAGGCTTACTGGAGTATGCGATCAATTGCAAAGTCTCAACCAAGCAAGCCTACAATGAACGGTCTTTAACCGACACAATCGGAGACACTACATTGGGACTCCTTTCTCAATGCAAGTCCACTGACTGGTCTTAAATTAACCTCATCATTCATTCAGTTGTTCCACAACAACCCTTCAAACTTTGTTAAACATTTTCAAAGTTTTCTCATTAAGCAAGGCTAAGCATACTAAGTATTTTCAAATAAAACAATAACAAGGATAATATTGAAGTATCAAGGATGGTAGTGCAGTAATTAGGTTATCACTCAACTCCTGTCCCCTAATGCAACAAAGCATTAACATAAGTGAAGTAAAGCTTTTCAAAACGCAAGGAAGGTTTAAATGCATCCGGGGCTTGCCTTGGTCGATGGAAATTTCTAGTTCCGGGTTAGTCCCACAAATATCAAATCCAACCTCCACTAGCGACTGCTCTTCCTCTAGGACTGGTGCGACCACGTGTTGGTATAAATTAAGTGCAACTAAAATATGAAGGATTCCGCAAGCGCACAGAACATACCATTGTAGCATTTTACCGGGAGTAAACCAGGTATCATTATTTATATTTTACCACAGGAAAACAAGGGTTAAAGAATCTAATAATTCACCATCATGTATCTACTAACCTAGTAAACCAACTAGACTATAGCAGGGGTAAATGATATATGAAATGATAGGATTTATGTAATATGACACACATGGAATAGGTCACTAAGGATATGCAACTAGTTAACTTGGGAGGTCAACGGGTGAGGTAGATTCCTATGATATTCTTATCACACGGTAAAGGTATACCCAACTATGCTAAGACTTACCACAATCTTGTGCACTTCGGGACGCCACTAGACAAGAGAGAGCACCACAAAGGATACCTCTACTGACGTGACTACGGTCCTACAATTTAAGAACCTGCTCGATAGATATGGACGGGTCTGTCACCTCCCGTAACTACATATAGCTATGGAACAGGGTGTACTCATAGGCAGAGCATCGTATAAACACCACGCTTACATGAGGCTCAGCTACTTAGCCCAACCGGTAAAGCCTAGACTAAGCGCTCTATGAACTAGCACACAAAAGCAATGATAAACTCAACTAGAAAGATATATTCAAAGTAAGCATATGCATGTAAATAAGAGAATAAGTATAAGTCTTACAGAATGTTAAAGTGAAGATACAAGGCTTTACCAAGCCTCCATGACTAGATCTGGAACCTTGAGCAAGATCTCAACTCGATCCTCTCTCCCAAGATACTAATCTACTACATTGAAGAAGCTAGACCTAATCCCCTAGAGAGATCATCCTTTCATGGGACACCTCTCACCTGATCTTGGCTGGAGATAATGAATTAGGGTTTAGGGGGATGCCTCCTCCAGGGGCTAGGGGCCTTGCTTATATAGCCCTCTAGAAAACACCACATCCCTCGGATCAAACTGACCTTGATCTATGATTTTTATTCATCCTCAAAGGCGGTGGAAGCAGGATCCGTGAGGTGGAGCCTGATTGGCTGAGCCACTGGGGCGGGCGCCCAAGGAGGAGGGCCTGTTTCGCCTCCCGTTTGTTTCTAGAGTCTTCTCATACCTTCCACATTCTAGAAAAGTTATGCGTAGCCCCTTTGTCTCTATGTAAACCTGACATGTGGGCCTTCCTTGGTTCTTTTTAGTTGACACCCTACAGAAACAGACATTCACTAAAACTTGTGGAATTCTGTCAGTAAACCCCCTATATCTATGTGGTAATTATGTTTAGATCCTTTTTCATGTTTCTTTGACGGTTAAAATTGACACTTATCTACCGTCAACAACTTCCCCAAGCTTACCCTTTGCTCCTCCCTAAGCAAAGATAAACTCAGTGATGTTTCAGGAGTTGCTACAATGCTTTCACACCTCAAAGGTACACATGTGTTCAAACAAGAACTCTCCTCCGGTTTAGAGTGAACTATTCTGACTTTCAAACTTACCCATATTACCTTCCACCATGGGGCTTGTAGCCGTCTCTTGGGTCTTGAGCAGTTGAAAGATAGAACGGTCAAGTCAAGCGCTATGTCTCAAGCTCTTTGATCAACTATTATTCTAGAGTTTTGCAAGATTTTCAAATAAAACTCAGAGATTCCTGTGTATGACCATCTCAAGTCTCTCATTTGTAGTATTTGTGGATCCTTACCAACGTATTTATGGTGTATGCCTTCTCTCTTCTCTCAAGATATGTGGCATTTTTGGTATAAGGAATAGTATGCCTTCTCTCTCTCACCCTACTTCTAATAGGCTTATATGGAGCTCATAGGTGGGGAGACAAGGAATCCTTACTTGCAAACATTTATTGCATAGTCAGACCATGGATCTAGAGGGACAAGTCTGGCCATACAGTCAAATCAAGATGTGCATGTGTGTAAACCTAAATATGGGTTGAGTGGATATGTAGTGGAAATGATGGTGGATGTAAGATGTAAGTGGAAATAAGGGGGTAAAAGAATAATGGTGAACATCTAATTCTACTTTTTCTCCTTGAAGGAATTTATACCTCTCTTGAACTTTGAAGATCCTTGCTGAGAACTTGGGTTGCTGAAAATCTCTCTATGTTGGAACATTTGTCCTCTTTATTCTCTCTTTATTTTTTTCTTTCTCACTCTCCCCCTTTTTTCTCTCTCTTCTTTTTTTCTCACTTTTTTTTGAACAACTGAATACGGTGGAATAATTCCCAAGTATATTTTTGGAAACATAGATAAGAGGTAGCAATGGAAATACTAGAGCTTAAATAAAAGGGGCTAGCAATGGATGAAATGTTTTGTTCACTCCCAGTGTAGGAGCAGAACAACTTGTTGGGTTATGTCTAATGGAAAATATTTAGATGCGTACTTCTAGGGTAGAAGCAGCATAAATAGGTGGAGTGCACGTGAATCTTGATTTTAACCGCATGACTAATCCCCTAGGGTCAACACAGCTTGACCACACTCAATGCTTACAAGCAGCTAAGCTAACAAGTAAGAGTCTTTCCTAATCTAGTAAGCATGTATATATGGCTATGGTAGGAATTAAACTCTCATCATATAGGAACTCATCATGTAGTTTTTTTTAGATTTCCAAAAGATAAAATCTCTAGAACTCTAGCATCTCTAGGAACATGATAAACAACGGCTCAAAACCTTCCCATATCATATCCACCAACTACCTAGACTTAGATCAAGCATTCGCTACCCATAAGTTTTAGGTTCAGAGCAAATCTTAGATCAAAACAATTGTGTTCTAAAACTTGGGAGAGTTCGAGATTGAAACTATTCATCATTTCCATATAAGAGTTTATTCTAGGGGTTCATTTTAGCAAGGTAAAACTTTGCACACTCTCCTATATTTATTTAGCAAACTTAAAGATCATACATAAATATATAGAAAGGGAAACATTTATTTGGCTTTCTAAAGGTTATGCATCTTTTTATTTGTTTCATATATCAAAGAAGAAATATATAAGTAAACAGATAGGTAAGAAAATACTTAGCTGGATACATGGGGGATGCTCTCCCCCAAGCTGGATGTTGACGTAGTCGTGCTTGATGAAGTTGATAGGCATGGGAGATGTTCTTCCTCTGTTAGAGTGTTTATGTTGATGACGGTTGAGACAACACTCCTACAGGGGACAGATTGTCCTTCTGTCTGTTTGATCCTTTGAATTCTATGAAGCTAAAATAGACAACAAAGCTTATGGAACTGACTAAGTGTTAGCGATAAACCTCTAAGCCTTGATTATCTAGAACCTCTTAACATATGAGTCTCTTTCTTCAGTAGGATCTTTCTATTTTTGTACTTTTAGTTATATACTATGCAGAAGAATCAAAACTGTGATGAATGCATATTTATCTTATTTTTATGCCACCACAGCAAATAGACTTATGGGTTTTATGCCACAAATTTATTCACATGGGGCGTAGCAGTTTTGAGATGCAATGCAAGACATATTTATTTTCTTTTCTAATGCAAAAGTAAACATGAATTGATTATGCTAATGTGGATAAGTAAATATGCTAAAGGAAAAACGTATGCAATGCTAAAAAAGAAATATGGATAACTACCAAGTTTACCTTACTGGCGAGGGTTCGATGACTTAGGTCCTCTGAACAAGACTTCTCATCATGTTCACTCCTTAGGTGCACCATCTGATCCCAAAGGTAGGAACCTTGCACCTCTTGAGATGGTAACTGTGTAGGGTTCGGGAAATCAACTAATTCCCCTTTATTTTTTCTTGAAGTGTGTCCTGCTTGCAAAGACAAGGTAGAGATCAAGTGCATAGGTCCTGTTGGTGGAAAAACACCAACAGAACCATAACCCTATTTATTCTTCTTTAACCTTAGGCACATTGAACATGATGAGATTGGTGTGTGTTGTTCATTTTATGGGTGGCAAGATCAGAAGGATGAGCATGAATGTAGCATTTAAATACTTTTATCAAAAAGAGTGGAATTGCTTAACCAATGGAAGAATTATCAACTTTAAATTTATGTATCAAACATTTTCAGGATTAAGACAATCATCTCCCAAAGATGCAACATTTAGCTCATTTAATTATGTCTATGAAATCAAGAGTAGTGATGTTATGAACAAACTTAAGAAACAAGACATGTTGAGTTTAGTCAAATTGAATCAAGTAAGTTGTAATTCAAACATGTTTCTCCTTTCTTTATGTGCATACCAGAGTCAAGAAAAGCTTTTTAAATATTTACCACTTACCCTAAGATGTTACCTTTATCACTGGAGCACCCTATGATGAAGAGTAGATACTTATAGTGGTCCTTTCCTTCTTCTTAGGGTTTGTCTTGCTCGATTCACCTCTCTCCTTGACTTGTTCATAGTCCTCTAGATTTACACTCCTTTCTTCTTCCTCTTCTCTCTCTTTTTTTCATTATGTCCAGACCTTTGGCTCCACTTATTGTTTCTTCTCTGCAGAGGATTAGTGGACAACACATACCTGAAGGAATGTACAAACAATGAAAAGGGTAGTGTTGTTTATAGAGCTAAAGGTCATTTTCTATGCTACAAAAAAGTTGGTTTGAATATTTTAATTAGCATAGAATATTTACTCACCATTACTTCTTCTCTTAAGGATTGATTTTACTTTGTCTTAACTTTGATCTATGTATATGCTATCTATAGAAACATTCAAACTTATAGAAAGAAAGTAATTATGAGTGGAGGGATTGCAAACCGACGTGCCAGAGCGACGCGGGCTTGAGAAGATGAAGAGCATTGCTGGATCATTATTAGAGGAGTCAGCAACCTTTCTCCCCCAAGCTTGAGCCTTGTTGTCGCTCGTCACTTGAAGCCAAGTGTGAGTGTTGAATCATCCTTCAAAGTGTGTTGTAACTCCATGTCCTTAGACACTGTTCGTCCTCTGTTCTTAAATCTGTCGGAGAGGGCTCTTGATTCTAGGTCCATTGAGCAAATATCTCTCCTCTGCATTCTGCTTTTCTTTGGATTGTCCAATCCAGGAGATAACGATACAGACAGTTGCATGATCTTCTTTGATTTTTGTTGAGTCTTGGTTGACGAATTGATATTCATTGGAGATGTAGACTCGAGTTTTTTCTTGATGGTCTTAGTCTTCTAGCAGCATGGTGAAGAGTTGTTCAGTTAATGATACGCCATCTGTCTTGATGATCAAGGAAGGAGTTTCCTTAATATTTGTATGCAAGCTTCATCTCCAATGGCTTAGGAACATCATCTTGCAACCATAGTCATGGTCTTTCAAGGCTTGGTCGGTAGTCAACCCTTGATTGGTGATTGGTTGACACAAGGATGCATGCTATCATGTCATCCTTGTCCTCGCCGCTGACATGTAAGATGGTGTCTTCAAGAACAATGAGAGCAGGTCTTTGGTTGGCTAAAATGAGGTGAGTTGCCCTGCTCCTCATCGCTATCCTAGCTTGAGTTTTGGGCTCAATGCTATGATGTCTTCAAGGTTGCTTATGACATGCTGCTTCGTTCATCCACTTCCATTAAGTGAGTGCTTTTGTTGTAGATTCTTCATGTGGCACTCGTCTCTTCCTTCTTTGTTGATCACTGAAGTGGTGGAATTCTTCCTTGGACGATGAATGAGCTATGTCTTTTGTGCGAAGTTGTTGGAGTTCATCATATGCCTTGCTTCATCTTCGAAGTGAGTTCATCTCTTAACTTACCCAAATTGGATTTGAGAGTTTTCTACAGGGGTTAGTCTGACAAAATAACCATTGTCTACACTAGCAATTTTTAGTTCAATAACCAAACTAGACTCCATGTCTAATTGGATTAAGGAAGGCTATTTAACCTAAGCACCATGCTTAATTTAAAAGCCTTTAGAAGCACCCATACGACCATATGTAGCACTTCTAAACCAAAGCATACTATAGCAGACAAAGGTAACATGAAAGTGTTATAGAGATTTACTCAAATGGAGATGACAGAGCATGATCATGATGAGAAAAATTTTTAATTTTAGATGCAGGCGATATGAGTGCATGCAAAGAACTAAACCACTACTAATTTTTGACCCTATCGCATCGCTTCGCCTTGCATCAAACGCAAATCTAATGCAATAGGTGGCTCCTATTGCATCAATTTTGTAAATCTGATGCAATAGGTGGTCATTATTGCATCGAGAAGGAGTTGGATGCGATAGTAATTGATGTCGATGTAATAGGTATGATCTATCGCACCGATTTCATACAAAGAGATGCAATAGGTAGAAATTATTGCATTGGACAAATTTTGTTGCATTAGTATTGATTTTTGATGCAATATGTTGGTGGTATTGCACCGGTTTAGAATATGGTTGTAATTAGGAAGTACTATTACAACGGATTGATAGTGCTAAACTCTAATGCACTATATGATTTTTATTGCATTGGTTAACGAATGTTTTAATGCGGTACATTGTCGCTATTGGGCCATAAGTGCCTTGGCCTTGGAAAAGGCCAACATGGGCATGGGCCTATGAAGCATGGATACTTCACAGGGGTCATGTATCCCATATCCGGATACGCGTCGGATACTCCTTGGATACTTATCCCAGCCGTGCTCAGCAATCTGGATAGATACATGTACTAGACGCGGCCAGGCTGCTTTTGGAAACGGCCCAACACATGAATCAGCATCACTGGCCCATACTTCATCATGACTGAGTCCACGAGATGATGACAAGGTGGCCTAATCAAGCATTCAAAACATGTATCACAGCTACACACTTTTTTAACTAAAATGGAAAATGCTGCACATGCACAGAGCAATTGGTTCTGACATATTTATTGCACAACTAACATGACAACCCTAATTTCATTAATCTTTTTGAATCATATATCTCCAATCTCCATGCTGCATGGAATACTTCAATCAGATTAATTGCAAACTTTTCCAGGTACTCCAGCTTAATTGCAGCTAAGAGCAGGAAATTGCTCGACATCTTGAAGGGAAGCAAAAAACCAGACTCAAAATTGACACCAAGTCATGACAACTAGCAGACAATAGCATATATACATAGTGGTTCCATTACGTCTTACAAATTACCAAACACTAGCAGATACAGTGCTTTCATTAGTTCTTACAACCACCAGCACATAGAGTGCATCCATTAGTTCATACAAACACAGCACATACATAAATATAACAGTGGTTTATTCCAGTGACGATCAGCCACTACAAAAGATGACCACCAGGTCAGATTTGCATTTCAGACTTGCAATTCACTTCTTGCGAGCAGCCCTCTTCATGTTCTTCAGCTTGTACTTCTTTAGTGGTGCCAGGCTGCCAGCACGCCGTCCTTGATGTCACAGTATTGCCTATCAAACGACTCATCAACTTTACGGTCTGACTTCTCCGCACAGCGCTTGTTGGCTTTTTTGGCATTGGCCTTAGCTGCCTCAACTGTCACTTTCAGCAGGTCCATGTCGACAGGATCACCAAGTTCATCAAAGTCCGCAAGTTCATCACCGGAATCAGTGTAGAAGGCATTCGACGAAGAATTGTCTTCCTCGTTACTGCCATCAGGAACCTTTAATAAAAAAATATGGTTATGACTGAACATATCATTAAGGCATAGATACTAATTACTAAGAATTTCATCAGTCATTGGGTAAAAAATAACTGAAAATGCAAGAGGCAGATGAGAAGCTTTGCAAGGGTGATACACAATTTGTCGATAGGACCATGAATACATAACTGAAACAACTGAAAATGAGAAGAGGCAGATGAGAAGCTCTGCTATGAATCAACCATGAATACATAACTGAAACAATCTGCTTGCCTACCTGTAGATAGGACCACCATGCCTAAAGACATTGAATCAATCTACCATTCAGAAGTGGAGTCCCCTGTTTTATAAGAATAGTTCCTGAGTATGGCAACTTTTTGTATTTAAGACACATCATAGTAGAGATACAGGGATTATAATGCAATACAAGTACTACATAGACAGGTACACTTAATAATCAATATTGTCAAGCTTGTGAAAAAAATTGAAGTACTATTTGAACAACTTAACTGTAGGATCTTGTTGGAAGATGACACAACTTTAGGGATCCCTGCCTATATTTACACCACAATCCACTTTGCATGTTTAATAACTCAGTACCCTATATGTTTTTATATATTTTGACATACTCAGAGCTGAAGAATTATATAAGCTATGTCTACAATATCGCATAGAAGTAGCTACAAGGACACAAAATAAACAAAGATGTTAAAGCTTCTAAACCATCTGTGCAAGATTTTGAAAAGGAAAACGTGAGATTATAAGCTACTCTCATTTTGAATTTTACACAGAAGTCAATACCAGAATAGGCAGAGCAAAAGGGAATGTACTCACTAGTATATTTATCTTTTTCGAATTATAGTGCCATTTTCTCAAATCTGTGCTATAATATCTTGACACCACCTGGAATATATTGCTTCCTTATGGATAGCAAACAAAAAGTTCATGTTGGCTAATGTAGTGAATGCTGCTGCTCTTTGGTGCTTGTGAAACATGCGTAATAAAATCTGTTTTCAGGGGGATGTCTGGATGGGAATGAAAAAGGTGCTGACAGGGATTGCAAGAACATTAAGATGATGGAGGCCAATGTACAAGGCGGTGATGGAGGAGGAGCTGATGGTGATAATCCAAAAGATCGAACTGGAGGCAAGCAGACCACCAGGAATCAGCTGTAGTCCGCTACATTCTCAAGCATCGGTGTTACTGCCTTTGGTGACGGGTTGCATCGGTGTGAATCAGAAAAGTTCTGAGTCTGTAATGAGTGTTAATACTGCTGAGACTTCTGGCCTTTAGGCCTTCTGTGGGCGGGCGCGCCGATACGCTTTCTGAACTGAATTGTATGCTTGACGCTTTATGATGAAAAAAGCGGGGGAGACCTCTGTTTCTAAAAAAAATATCTTGACACCACATTTTTAATTTGAACCATGACATCTCATCCTTTATCATTTTTAATTATTAGCCTAAGTTACAAAAACTGTGTACTAATATATGCACCATGAAAATGGTCCAGTCATATATGTGCCATGGCCATTAATACTGTGCAGTCATATATCTACAGAACAATAATCCAAAATATAGTCTGCTTTCCTGGAAAGTGAGCACTTCAAAAACCATGTTCTGAAAACTTTCTTATAATAAGATAATAAAGTTGGTAGTGGTACCATAAACAGAGGCTATTCCGCTTGTATAGCTGAGAAGCATTAAACCTAGTTTCCTGGAAATGTAATGCTCAGATCGTGATACTAATCCTACATCTTTCCAAATTGTTCCAGGCAGTGCTTGGCTTAAAGCATATGAAGCCATAAACAGAGGCCATTCGACCAAGCTGGTGCCTAAGATTAAAGACCGAACCTCCAATTCCAACCGCCCTGCGGCCGGGTTGACGTCGTCGTCGGAGTCGGAGACGACGAGGACCACCTTGCGCGCGGGGGCCAACTGGCCGCGCGAGTTGCGCGCTTGGTTCCGGGCGTTGTGGCCACGCTTGCCGCTTCACAGGGTCGCCGCCATGGAGATTCAAGTCCGCCCTCGCTGCCGTCGGCAGTGGGAGTGAATGTGGGGAGACACGGCCACACGGGTGGGGAACGCGAGAAGAAGCGGCCGGTGCGGGCTTGTAGGGTTTTGAGGAAGGCCTCGTTTAGATGTTAAAATTGGGAGCCCAAATCTACATAGTAAAGGTCACGTCACACTGCAGCAATTTTATTTTTATTTAATAATAATTGTCTAAAAATTGATTAATTAGGCTTAAAATGTTCGTCTCGTAAAGTATAACAAAACTGTGCAATTAGTTTTTTATTTCATCTGTTTCGCAAAAAAAAAAGTTTTTTATTTTATCTATATTTAGTACTCCATATATATGCCGTCATTTTGATGTGATGGAGAATAGGAATTCTGCATAGTAAATTTGGGAGGCAAACTTTGGAATCTAAACGAGGCCGAAACGAATTGAGCCAGCCCAATAACGGGTTTGTGTTGGCTGTTGCCAAACGCTTACACATTAGTACCACCTCGCTAATTCATTGAACCAAAGCACAGGTTAAAAGCTCAAGATGGTACCAAAAGCATAGTTCCTTGTCATGGATAGCATTCTGAACACACTGCATTGACCTACTTGCGGCTGGGGCTTTGCTATGCTCCCGTATGTTGTGGTTGATCCCTGTACAGTGCTTCAATGTTAGTTTTATTTTTTGTTTAACCTTATAGATTGAACATTCCAACTGCATTTATAATTTTTGAAAACTTATTTGTATCATGGCCATGTGGATATGTTGTGGTTGAGCCCTGCGGGCTCTATATAGTGCCAGCATTTTTAGTTCTATTTTTTTGGAAATTTTTTGTTTAACCTTTTAGATTAAACATTACAACTGCATTTATAATTTATGAAAACTTATTTGTATCATGGTCATATGGATGATGAATGATGTAGATAAGAACCTATTAATTACTGAAAAAACTATTTATATTTTCTAAAACATACATGCACTCAATCATGTCTCACTAGTAGGTACATATCATGGTGTCATAGTGAGAGTTGTCTATGTCTCCCTATGTCGTGGTGTCGCATTGAGCATGCCACGTCAACTTGATATGTAGTCTCACCCTATCGAGTGCCATGTCATATGCCACTGAGTACAACTGCATTTATAATTTATGAAAACTTATTTGTATCATGGTCATATGGATGATGAATGATGTAGATAAGAACCTATTAATTACTGAAAAAACTATTTATATTTTCTAAAACATACATGCACTCAATCATGTCTCACTAGTAGGTACATATCATGGTGTCATAGTGAGAGTTGTTTATGTCTCCCTATGTCGTGGTGTCGCATTGAGCATGCCACGTCAACTTGATATGTAGTCTCACCCTATCGAGTGCCATGTCATATGCCACTGAGTGACATGTCATATGCCATCGAGTGCCTCATCGTGTCCAACTAGTAACTATTTTGTCATATTCCATAATATTGAGTGGCATGTCATTGCCTATGTCATCTAGTAGGTACATGTCGTGGTGTCATACCAAGCGTGCCATGTCGGCCAACAACTTGATATATAGTCATGTCCTATCAAGTGCCATGTCATATGCCTCCGAGAGACGCATGGCGTATCCCACCAAGTGTGTGATCATAATAAACAACTTGCTACGCATGTCATATCCCATCCGATGTCGATCAACAACTTTTCTTAATATACTTGTGCGACTCATGACCTTGATCACCAATATCATGTTGATCTAATTTATATAAATTAATAAATTTAATTTAACTTTGTTTAATTAATACTTATGTGATTTATTATTATTTATTTACAAGGTTAAGTTGTTTGGTTATTTTAGAAATTAACTAAAAGCTAATAAATGATTTTGCATTAGTAACCCTAAACTATTTTAAATCCATTTAGACTTCTCTATATTTTCTCTTTAGTTATTTATATCATCCGGAACCATTCCTTTTTTTATTTACTCCTGATCACATTTTTTTCTGCTTGGAGTGCCCTGTTTTTCAATTTATGAGCCAGCCTGGACCAGGGACACCACGACAGTGCTCAAAATTTATCCCCCGCCCCCGCGCGCCCGTGCCCGCCCCCGCCAAAACCCTCCACGTTAAGTCAAAATGGGCCTGGTAAATTTCCTCCCAAAAACGCAGTTTATAGATTCTAAAATCACGGGCCTCTGGGAGAGACGAGCCGTCACCCACGTTGCGGTTCGTCTCCTTCGGATCTACTATTCTACTCCAGTCCAAGGCAACGAAGAAACCCGCATCACCGGCGTCGGCGTTGCCATCTCGCTCGTACTTCCAGTAGGTCGCCGCCCAGTGGCGGATCCAGGAATCAAAACCTGTGGAGCCAGCCAGCAGAAGCTGTGGTACTAAACCATATATGCTACAGTAAAATTGCACTAGATTCGTCAAAACCTATGGGGCCGGGTGGCCCCACAGATTGTACCTACGTCCGCCACTGTCGCCGCCGCCTCCGCTAATTATAAGGAGGCCGTCTACTAGGAGATTGCTGTGTCTCCTCCGTCCAGGAGGTCGGCCCATCCTCCGTTGTCCAGCAGTCCAGGCGGTCCCGTGCAGCCGACGTAGAGTCGACCGAATGAAGGACACCTCCTCGTGGGCAAGATGAAAGCGAGAATGAAGACAACGACCAACCCAGGTACGCAGTCGATGGGTTAATTTGCTAACCCTGCTGCGTTGGGCTCCTGAACTGTACTCTGCAGTTCATCATCGTAGCCGTTCCTTTTAGATCCAACCGTGAGACTCTAAATGCCAATTTAACAAGCCTGCAGGCCGACCCATTTTAGCCCAGCCACTTGACTCCCCCAGTTTCCCCTGCGTGAGTGGCGCGCCGCCGTTGCGGACTCCCTGCGAGTCGCCTCTGCCGGCTAGTAGCCGCTGCTGCCTGGTCACGCCGGCGGGCGCAGAGCCGCGGGGCGCGCGTATAGGTGCGGGCCGCACAGGCACAAGGTCACGTAGGCATGCGTGGAGGCGACGGGGCCGCAACGGACCATGTCTCGCTTGTTCCGTTGTTCGCTATCAGGTGTCGCGCCACCACTTCTACACGCAGCTGGTACGGTGCCGCCATTGCCAGCCGGCCGGTCCGCTGCCGCCCGTCGAGGCCTGGCCATCGCGGACTACAGAAACCAGGGAGACGATACACATGCAAGCCCCCACTCCATCCGTAAGTTCTATTTTGCATCCTTCCCCCACTAGTGTTTGAATTAGGCATTGTGGACTAATCAACGACGGTACAGTATCCATGAAGATGTTCGACAAATGGCAGAGTTGAATGGCGCACTCATGGTCAAGCAATGCATCTGCACCAAGGTGCCTGGCAACAACAGAATTCTTTGATTCTTGTCAATTTAAGCTCCAAAAAGAAACTGTGTTACATTTGTGAGTGGATGCTTGTGGCACTTTGACCACACACTCCTTGTATCTGTAACCAGCTTGCCAAATTCCATCCCATGATTGTACAATGTCTGGTCCGCTCTTTTAAAAGTTACTTCAAGCTCGGTTTCCTTCACCAGATGTAGCTGGATACCAGAGCTTATATTTCTGTTTCAGGGAAAACAGAGAACTGACTCTTCAGCAAATTGTTGTGCGCCTACAATCTATAATATGCATTGATGAAGTACTAAGTGATGGCGAAGGAGGGAGGACAAGGGGAGGTTCGAGACGCCCGACGGCGAGGCCTTCATCCAGTACCACCTCCTCGACGGCAACAGGGGCGGCGGGGCTCCTATGGCGGCGGTGATGGACATGATGCTGTAAACTGAGTTCTGCAAGTGCTAGCAACCTATGTAAATTATGACTATTGCCAATGGATTTGTAAAGATTGCCATTGTGCAAGTGTGAGCAAGCTTCCCATTGTATTATAAATTGTTCTGTCATACTATTGCCGATAAAATACACAAAAGCTATTGCTGGGAATTGCAACTTCAGAGGCTACATCTAGTTTCAAGTGCATATGACATTACTGTGTTCTGTCATACTATTGCCGATGAAATACACGAAAGCTATTGCTGGGAATTGCAACTTCAGAGGCTACATCTAGTTTCAAGTGCATATGCTGAATATCTGAACATGATTCAAAGGACGCTGATGATCCATGTTCCATGATGCAGAGACTACATGATCTGTGCAATTAGAAGTCAGCGATAACACCATCTGTCATTGATCCCTAGAAAATAAAAGAGCAATAATTCAACATAGTGACCATGTTAAATTCAGAGGAAATGTCTATTACTTTTGAAATATTACCGTCAAAAGTTCAGAGAAGCTATTTATGGCCATGTATGGTTTAGACATCCCTTCCTTGGGTAAAGAAGTGCTAGGGAAAATATTTGGTGCTGCTGCATCATCATGGAATGCAACTTGTATATTTTCTTGTTCCTTCAGATAAAAGAGAAGCAAATAATCAAATACAATTGAACTGTTTTTCCAGTGAACTCAATATGTCTTCTGTTATGACATACCTTTGAAACCTTTTTCTTTTCCTTACATCCCTTCTTTGCAAAAGTTTGTTGTTCCTTCACATAAAAGAGAATCAAATAATCAAATACTGTTGAACTTTTTTTTAGAAAATACAATCAGAGAATTAAATATGATTTTTTTTGTTGTTACATACCTTTGAACCTTCTTCCTTTTTCTTACTTCCCTTCTTTCCAACCTTGCGTTTCTTGTCAAGCCAAGTTCTCTTACGTTTGGAAGTTTTAGTTTCCACGTCTTTTTTCTTTAGTACTGCTGTACTCACCAAATCAGTGTGGGGAGTAACATCTGTAGGAACAATGATAGGATCTGTAGAACTAGTAGAACCATTGAGTTCTTCTTCAACTTGCTTGCTAAGCTTGTCCAGTGTGTTGTTTACTAACAAGGTGCATCTAGGATGACTTGCAGCTCGATGTGCCAAATTTATAAATTTGCGAGTCATATCTTTGTAGCGAATCATGTCATCTAGTCTCGGATTCTCTATTATGCTTCGGCCTTGGTTGTCTTGGACTGTTCCACTACGTGCTTCTCGTGTCCACCGCTTTAACACATATTGTGTCGGTAGTGTTTTAATATTCATCAAGTCAAGAACTTTTAGACTATGGCCACACAATATTCCAATTCTGTTGAACTGTCCACAGCTGCATGTGCTGGTTTGCTGTACAAGATCACCAATAACTTTGTACTCCTTCTCAAAGGTAAAATTTTCATCAAGACTCCCAATTGTTACAAGATATTCATTTTTGCCTTCCAATGCAGTGGTGCATGCTACCATAGACCTCTCATACTCGCTTTGAAAAGCTTCAAAAATAGTTGGTGTGTACAACTTACTAGCTTGGATTAACATAGGTGTCCTCATTTTGATCCGGGGTAATTTTTTCCTTGATTCGAATTCAGATTTCAGTTCGTTATTTCTTTTATATTCCACAACCCTTTCAAAATGCTTAAGAAATCTAATAATATCAAAATCAGATTTGAAATGTCGTTTGAGATCACTATTTAGACTCTCACTGAGTTGTGTACTTCTCATCCCTAATGTGAACACATCCTTCATATAACATTCAGCCCATTTTTCTCTTACCTTGTATATACTATCCAACCAAGTTTGCTTACTCACCTTTGATCTCATGATGTCAAATGCATGTTCAAATGTTGCTTCATCTTCGTACTCATACATACATGCACTAAAATCTGAGAGAATACTTGCTTCGTTGTTGTTGTCTTCGGCTTCCTGTTCGGTAGAGGCACTTGATTCTTCATCGTCGGTTTCAGCTAGATGCTTGATAGCATTCTGCATAATGTGAAAAGTGCACAGACCATGCCATGCTTCTGAAAAGACTTCCTTTACAGCTTTTCCCATTGCATAATCTTGATCGGTATAGATTGTTTTAGGTTGCTTGCCATTATGTGCTCTCAGAAAGGTCTCAAATAGCCACTTGAAGGACTGAAATGTCTCATCATACATGAGAACAGCCCCAAAAACCACAGTTTCTCTAAAGTGATTGAACCCAACAAATACACCAAAAGGCCTACTCTCCTTATTTGTACCAAAAGTAGTATCAAAACTGATAACATCACCAAAATATGCATAGTCAGTGAGCATTTTAGCATCTACCCAGAATATATTTGCAATTTGTTCTTCACGGTTCATTTGCAATGCATATTGGAATGATGGGTTCTCAGCTATTTTTTCCTGAAAATACATAAGCACGCTTCCTGCTTGACCATATGTCATCTCTCTTTGGCGCTTGCCCCGTAAATAGTTCTTGTGGTCTTGAAGAGTGTAACTGAGATTAACTGAGCCACCAACTTGGATGCAAGCCAACTCATGTGCAGCTTTGGGTCCAATTCCTGCATCGTCAGCGGTCTCAATTTCGAAACCTTGTAACTCTGAAATTTTTCTTTGAGACACCATCAAATGTGAAGTTTGTGGTAACTGAAGGGTGTGATTGTGTTCCAAAACTAAATCATTCACTTTGTAATTTCCCTTGTCCTTGTCCATTACAAGTCCCATGCGAACTGCACAATTGGTTCTAGTTTCAGCTCTCGGACACTTCGTTAGATGATCCCTTTTATCTGGCAACCTGTGACCCTTATTTGCACAAACATATCTGCAGGAACTGATTTTTTCATCTGACTTTCTTTTGTTTGTGTATCGTTTTCTAACCTCAAAGCCTTTTTGACCCCCATAGGCCAAAACATCCAAGCCTCATCTATAGTACCGAATTCCATGCCAACTTGAGGTAATAGACTAGGAAGCAAACCCTCCCTACAATAAAAAAATAAGGATGTACATGGTATTATTTATGCTGTTCAAATAAATATTTGATTTGGTGATGAAGATGAACTGAACATCTAATCAGATGGACAGAAAGGAACGACAGTGGCATTACATACCTTTCTTCTTCCATCTTAAAATGTAGATTTTGTTTTGATTGCAAGCAAGTTTATATTTCCTTCAAGCTTCCATCTTGAACATGTTGATTTTGTTTTGATGCAGACTATATCCCAGATTTCCTTGAATCTATCATTTCAGCACAATCATATTAGACCTAGCAGCACCAGGATACGAAAGAGAGGACAAGTGCTGGGATTTTTGGAACCTGGAAGGAGACCGATCAGCACCAGGAGATGTCGATCACCGTCGCATGGGTTTTCACTCTGCACTTGGACCGAGCGGCACCAGGATACGTCGATCGCCGCCGCGTGACTGCGCTCGTGCTCGCGCTCGCGCCAAAAACGAGAGGAGCGGCGCCAAAACAGCAAGAAATCGCGCCAAAAAGGAAACGCCTCGGCTCTTTTCTACTGAAGCAGGCCGTGCTCTTGGGCCAAAGCCCAACGTGCAGAGGAGGGCTGCGCAGATCATCTGCTCACCGTCCGATCCGAGCTGAGTGGCCAGATTACTCCCGACTGCAGACGACAGTTCACGAAGCAACGTTAGACGATCTGATTCCGCTGAGTTTGCTAATAGCCCTGCCAAATGCCAAGTTAGAGCAGACGATGACCTACCATTTTACTAATACATAATGATGTTTCGAGAATTAAAAAGGAGAAAATACATAATCTGCAGCACAAGTAAAGCGACGACTTTTAGAAGAAAGGAAAGATGATCATTGTATGGAGAAACGTGGCCAAGTTCTTCATTAGCAAGTGAAATTCAGACCTAAAAATAACAGAGATGCCAGGCAAATACCAAATTCTTTAGTCAGGAAGCTTTAGATGAGATTCAGAACTGCTTGTCATTGCATTCAGCAGCCTACTATGTGGAGTGTGCTCACCTTGATATTTTTGCAGACTTTGAGGAATAGGAAGTCAATGCGAACCCTTGTGTCAACCATTTTTGTTCCAGATTTCACATGGTGCTCTACTGCTATGCAAATCAAAATTTTAGGGAAAACAACAACACTTTAGTTATAGGAATGCACCTGTGTAGCCAAAACTGAAAAGTAACCAAGAGAAAAATGAAATCCTATATATCTACGTGCATATACCTCGTGTACACAACAATCGGCGCCGCGCAGCCAAGAAACCAGGCCTGGTGGCGTGCTCGGCGAGGGCAATGGCGGGGCTGAAGCAGGCGTTGCAGGCGCCGACAGAGGGAGGACCTCGGCGATGGCTGCTGGACGGCGAGGTTGCCGCAAGGCAGTCAACAATGGTTGCAGCTGCCAAGCGTGGGTCGAAGAAGGCGTGGCCGCAGCTTCTACAACGCGAGCACAGGGCTGTCCACGGTGACCTGCGGAGTCTAGGAGGGAGAGGCGAAGGAGGAAGTAAGTAGAACGCGGATGGGGAAGAATACGAAAGGAATCACTAAAATCACAGAGGAGCGGATCTCATGAGGTGCGGATACAGTGGTGTTCACTCCGCCAGCGGCAATCGCGACGGTGTGGGGGCACGGGCGGGGGCTGGGGAGTCCGTGCCCTGCTTGATCCAGCTGAACGCCGACTCGTCGAAGCCCTCCGTGAACATTGCCGATCGGCCCAGTCGCCATGCCCAACCTGCCTTGTCGCAGCCTCCCCACGGTTTCTCTCTCTCTCCCCAAATGAATAGATATAAGAATCGGAAGAGAAGAAAATGAGCGCGGGATGGGATTCGAACCTGGATCCAGCGCTGCACGGGCATTTACAGAAGAATTTTTTTATTTGTAAATGCGTTAGCACAGGCATTATAAAAGCAGATTTTTTTTTATTTGTGATGTACAATATTTGATAATTTTTTATTTGTGATGTACAATTATTTGATATGCATTTCGTAATTTTAAGTGGTGTTTTTATAAACGTTTGTGACCCAGTGGCCCAACCAAACTCTACTTTATTTTGCCTCCGATGGCTTGACTATGACTACATTTTATTACTGTCATAATTGGCCTAGCACAGTTTTGATCATCTATTCACATATGCATATCAAAATCATCTATAAAGAGGTGTTAGCTTCATATCTGAGTTAATATATATCTCGTTTATTTCATTTGTGGTCTTTAGTGTACAACTCTGCTCTTAGGAACTGCTTACATATTTTTGGTCTAGAATTGCACAATTTCGAACTTTCTCTTGTTAGATTAGTGTTATGTTATCATTTCTACAGATTGAATGAAGTTAAAATATTTTGCAGGAAAACACACGAGAAAACGGGAGATAGATGGAAAGTATTTATTGATTTCTCGGGGGGACCCATGGACCAGAAACGTGCCATATTGGACATTGACCGTGCTAGAATTACCTTTGCCAACCTATTAAAGTACAAAGTTAAGATGGGTTATTCTGCGAGGGACTTCACTATATGAAGATGGAACATGGACCTTGATGCTGTCGGAGTAAGGAGGAAAATACAACTCTCAGAGCTAGATGAATGGAGAGAAAAAGCATATCACAATTCAAAGATTTATAAAGAGAGAGTCAAGAGATGGCATGACAAGAGAATCAAGAAGGAGTTCGCCCCAGGAGATAAGGTATTACTTTTTAATTCTAGGGTAAAGCTCTTCGGACATGGAAAGCTACGAAGTAAGTGGAAAGGACCATTTAAAGTGGTAGACGAATCTTCACATGGAGCGGTTACACTTCAAAATGACGAAGGTACGTTATTCAAGGTAAATAGTCAACGTCTTAAATTATTTTTAGAGCCCAATAAAGAATTAGAAGAATTAGATGTGATTAATTTCTTTATTACTTAAGTATTGTTGGGCCTGACCTTTTTAGTTTTTGTTTTTTTGGGGCCCAACATATTTTTCGAAATAACAAATATATTTAGAAAATATTACAAAAAAGTGGACCGGAGCCGGGCTCGTGGGCCGAGCACCCGCCCCTAGGGCTGGGCGGCCGCCCCACCCCCTGCGTCGTTTCACCGCCGCCTTTTGCCTTCGCGATTGTTCTATAATCTTCTTCCAGAAAAAGTTTATTCCTAGCTTATTCGGCCGTTTTTATCACGAGATACCATTTAGGTGCCATTTTGGTCCTTCAAGCCCTCCTATATAAACACCCCATGACGTCAGCCATCCTCATTCCATCAAATCATTCATCTTTTCCTTTTAGAACCTTGCTAGCTCTCCCTCCAAAGCTCCAATGGCCAACCACGACAAGAAGATCATCCCCTACAGACTCGACCTCAACTTCATTCCTGAGGAAGATCTAGATTGCAAAGCTTTTATCCCAGTTAGTGATTATACACCCCTCGCTGCCATTTCACCAAGGCCTCATAGCTATAGCCAATCCTACTTCGCTCAACCAGTTCTCACAGCACCTCCGCAGCCCCTCCTACTAGAAGATAAGCCGCTAAAGGGGCCCGTCAAGCTATTGGCCGGAACCAAGCTTTTGCCACCGAATTACAATGAGACGCTTGTTCGTGTGAAGACCAACAAGAGTGGCAAGATCATCTGCGCCAAGTATAGGACCGGGGAGCGCAGTCTGTGCTCATCCAAGCAAAGTCTAATTCCTTCCACCCAAGGAAGCTCCTAAGCATGCCCTTGCTAAATCTGAAACTCCACGCAAGCATCATAAGAATTTAGCCGATTTAGGGAAAATGATAGAGGCTCAGCAAGCGACTATCTCCTCTATAGAAGCCACTCTACGCCTTCAGGGTAGATGCTTTCTTCGCACGCATGAGAAACTAGAGGACATAGAGAAAGACAACAAGAAACTAGACAAGCGCTTAAGTGCCTTAGAGCCTCCTAAGTCGAAGAAGTAGATTGAGCCAGTCTAGCAGTTGATAAGGCACCTTCGAGATTAGTCACGAGATTGCTTAGATTCATTGCTTAGTTCAATTCCTTTATTTATAATTCATTGTAAACATGTGCCTTACATGATACTGAATAAAGAGTTGGTTTCTCTTATTATTGGATATATTCCTTGTGCTTTTGTTTTCACCATGTTTTATATAAAGGAAAGCAGGAAATAAGTGTGGGGGAAGTACCCGATGATATAACGAACATATTTTACTGCACGAATGAAAAATTTTGAAGATATATGACACAAGGACCCTGCACGTCGAAGCAGGCTTCGGAAAGCCACCCTGAGTGGGGCGGCCGCCTAGAGCATGGGACGGCTGCCCAGGGTGTAAGCCCTCCTTGCTCCATCCTTCGACCACGGTCAGGTTTACTCCCTACACGTTCCAAATTTTATATATATACACTCTTTGTTATGTTTTGCATTATGAATTCTTGAATACAACCTATTTAAATGCTGAATTGAAAAAGATAGATTATTCTAGTCATGATCTCTTTATAGACTCACACCATGATTCTTTCCTAGGAGTCCTGTTGCTGTTGGGAACTTAATTAGGGACCCCATATCATTTAAGTTATTGTGGAGCGAGAGATAGTAGAATCATGAGAACCTAATTTCTGATACTTTATCACTTGGAGAATCTTCTTTTACAAAATGTTAAAATTATTAGCTATGCTTCTCCTCTATGGTAAGAATGAAATGCCTAGTATAGCTTTATATGTATAAAACTAGCACATAAGCTATTTACTTTGCGTTGAGTTTGGTCAAGCTATGCTAGACCCTTGTTGAGAGGTGGGCCATGCCCCCAAGATCAGGATTCACACTAATCTTCGCACCCTTTGCTACTTCTACCCTAGAAGTACGCACCACCATATTACCTATTTAGATCCACTCAAAATGTGTTCTACTCCTACCCTAGGAGTAAACAATCAAAAATATATTCCCTATAGGTGTTTCTTGATTGCTAGCCATGATTCTAAAATGCTCCACAATGTTATTATATTCTCACAATGTTCTATCAAAGTTCAGTGTATCTCATTGTAAAAAAAGAAGAAAGAAAGAAGAGAGAGAGAGAGAGAGAGAGAAGAAAGAAGAAGAAAGCATTGGTCTTGCCTTTTGTGAAGTACAAGTTTAAGTTGCAATTCTTCAAATCAAAGTTGGATAATATATCTTTTGTAAAGGAGCATTGTAGAATTATCTTACACCCCTTCTATCTTCCACAAATATTTTCTACTACATTTATTCTTTTGAAACCACACCAGATGCAAGTCCTGATCTAGGGGTATGTCACTCCCCTCCTTGGATCCTGTTTTGACTGGGCAACATATGTAAGGTAAGTATGCTACATCCTTGAAATACCTTCAACTCTAGATAAGCTTTTGTAGAAGTAGGATGTGCTACAAGGCATTTCCTCATACATGCCTCAGAAAGATCCACAAATACCATACATATTGAGTGACTTGAGAGTGCCACATGAGGTAGAAGGTAAGCTATGCTTTTATTTCAAATCCATACAAAACTCCACGTGATAGGTTGAAAGGAGAAAGAGGCTTAGTTTCAAGCTGTTTCATTCCTCAACTGCCCCAAAATGGTATTGTAGACACTTGGAATCCCGCAGTGTAGGTATGACTAAGGAATAAATCTACTGTTGATGTCTTGTCTAGAGATTATGCCTAAGGTAATCCATTCTTTTCTCGAGGACGAGTAAAAGTCTAAGTATGGGGGAGTTTGTTGACGGTAATTAACTATCATTTTTAATCATCAACTTAAATAAAAGAATGTTACAAAATTAATTACCACCATAGACTAGGTGTTTAACTGATAGAATTCCATGAGTTTTGGTGAATATATATTTCTACAAGGTACCAGCTGAAAATAATCAAAGATGGCCCACATGTCAGGTTTACATAGAGAGAAAGGGCCACGGATGGAAAAAAGTATAATCTAGAAAGTTCGGGAAGCCAAACCCTAAGAGGTGGGACCCACCTGTCACTGTGACAGGGGCGGGCGCCTAGCCCTAGGGCGGCCGCCCCACCTAGGGAGCCAATCTGCTTCCACCTCGTGGATCCTGCCTCCACCACCTTTGAGGATGAATAAAAATCATTGATCAAGGTCGATTTGATCTGAGGGCTATGGTGCTTCCTAGGGGGCTATATAAGCAAGGCCCTGGCCCTTGGAGGAGAGAGTTCAGAAACCCTAATTCATATTTTCCAGAGATAATTCGACTGAGAGGGGTCCCTTGAATGGATCTTTCTCTAGGGTACATACAAGAGAGTTTAGCTTTGTAGTCTCTATGTGAGATTAGAGTTATTCTTCTAGATTGAGAGAGTTAGAGTGGAGGTAGAAGATTGGAGGAAGCCCAGTCTATCGGTGTCTCCTCTCCAAGGTTGTATCTACGGGGTCAAGTTTCCTAACCAGAGGCTTGGTTCTAGGATTCTTCGGCAATTCAACTTCTAATACTAGGCAAGTATGTTGTTATTATTGTCCTTTGGTTTACGAGTTTACTTTATTCGCTTCATGTAGGAAATAGAGTAATCATTCGTAGTGTAAGTGTGGTGCTTGGGCTAGGAATACTCGTAGATACCCCCTATCTGGGCGGATCGGTGTGTAGTAGCGTGGGAAGTGACAATCCCATTGTTACCTTTGGAGCCCTCCTCCCATCAGAATGTTTGGTAGGATTTAAGTACCCTGTGATAAGGCCATGACCATGCTTCGAGAATTACATGGAGGCCAAGGAGATCAGCAAGGGCATCCAAGTCGAGAAGGAAGCCCAAAACTTATCTGATTCGAGTCACCAAGGTGGAGGCCCAAATCAAGTTTGAGTCCACCTCAGAATCTAGGACCAGTCTGCCTTAAACTGGTCACCCAGGACACGTACGGACTTCGTTTTCGATGATCCATATATGGATGGAAAGCTTATTTGATAAGGAAGCCAACCCAAGTGGTCCTACATCAAAAGATGTTCGGAATCAACGGGAATCGTCGAAACAAGTCACCGTCCAGAATCTGTCAGGGCACTGTGTCGCTGTCTTTTGGGCCATTTGGGCCTTGTAACGTGTAGGCGCTTCCCAGGGATGCAAATAGGAGTCCTTGGACATCCCTTAGGCTATATAATCAGTAGTCACCGTCTACATTAGGGTTGGGTTTTGTTTAGAGTTTAGTTTTCCATTGAGAAACTGAATCGTTCATTGTAACTGTGGTGACAAATCCTTTTACAGTGATCCAGGGTCCCTGTTCTTGATCTCCTCCACTGTGTCGATTAGTCCTTTGGAACCGAGTTCTTGAACCCTCTATTGATATTCGCATCATTCATATTTGCAATTTCAGATTACGTGTTTTTACCTTCTTGCTTGTGCTCTTCGATTCGCTTGCAGGAAAAGCCTTCTTGGCGAGGTCAATCAAGTTGTGCTTAGTTGATAACCAATGGAGCAGTGGTGTAATGGTTGCAGGGTTCGAATTGTGTCTGATTTGAAGCCAGATCACCAACATCGAGATCTCCACAAATCGAACTTACCGGTTACCTCTCGGAAGATCGGGCCTATATTCATCAATTGGTATCAGAGATTTCAGGTTTACCGTGAGGTATAATCTCGTTTGCCTTAGATTCATATTTGTTCATTACCTAGAGTCCACAAAAAGCCCAATAATATTTCAATTTTCGCTGTCCTATCACCTTTGTGCCTTTGCAATTTCGTTTCAGATTCACGTTGTTGAGTTTGTGTCCGTGGTCGAGTCTTGTTGCTGGTTTAGGATTGTGTTCGTAGTCGTAGTTCAATCGCCCGTTGCTGTGATTTTTGTTTTCTGCCGCTATCCCATCCACCGTTTCCAAACAACAAGTCGAAGCCACCACATTACTCGACTTGCCCAGCTAGCCGCCTTGTGTAATTTCTCGCCACCGCGCAAACCCTAGATAGGTTGCCAACCGCTCTTATTTTGCCTGCATCGCAGCCCTTCTTACATCATCAGGCGAATACCTACTGCTGTTAATTACAGGAACCATCTTGTGATCGGTGTTGGAGTTTAGGGACGCTTTGCCCTAACTGCTGATGCCGTATTGTGCCTTCCGGAAAACATAACTTGAGATACCTTCGGTAAAACAGGCATAACTTTTCGCTCTTTTATCAGAAAAATCTGAAATTTTTTCATCAAAACTCGGCTTCGCCCTTTTTGGAGCCGACCCAAACTCGGCTTCGCCCTGTTTGGTTTCATCAAAATTGCCAAAAAAAATCAGGAAAATAAAGAAAAAAATTGTCAAAGTTTTTGCACGCTTTTCAGAGAACGTGCTGTAATTCTGTAGACCACATCCCACCTCAGTTGTAGGTGCCAATTTTTGTGGTTGCATCTTTTTTTATCCTTGTTCAGAGAAAAATATAAAAAAATAGCAAAAAAATAAAAAAGTTTTATTCCTACTAGTGCCTTTTGGAAAATTCCGGGAAAAATTCAGGAAAAAGGAAAAATTCAGGTTATTTGCTTGTTCTGTGAGTTCTTCCATCGTCCTTTGTTTTCACCTTGTTGCGCTACGTCTCGACACGTCTTAGCCAGCACCTATGATTTGTACTTTGGATCCGGATTGAACAATCGTTAATTTGCATTCGTTAATTGCTAATCCTTGCTATCATATTGTGTGTCTACCCATAGCTCCATATATTCTTCTGTCAGCACAGGTTTATCTTGCAATTATTACCCACGCTCAACAACAGATTACTTCGTCACTTTGGTTTTGCTTCTGTTTGGCGTTGGTAAGAATACAGGCAAGACGGTGACAAGCTGCTTGTGATTTTGCATTCCACTTTCACACCACCACTTGTTTTCTTTTAGTAGATTATTAGGGATAACTTTTACTGTTTGTTCCTATTTTGTGTCTACAATGACAGGTTACAACACTCATCAATACGAGACAACAATGATGCATGAGCCACGCACTATTGCTGCTACACCTCCTTTCACAGGTCGTTCTATTCTTTCTTCTCCGCCTACTTATGATGGTGTTGGTGCTGATGAGTACATTGCGTGGGAAAGTAAAATAGATAATATTTTTGCACACTCTCATATGTGTGAGCGGAGGAAGATTAAGAATGCATTTAGTGTTTTGAGACATTTAGCATCAATTTGGTGGGAGTCTTTTAGTTCTTCAGATAAACCTCATACATGGAACGATATGAAAATTCTTATGAGAGAAAATTTTGTTAATCCATCTCTAGTAATTAATTCATATGATGAGGAACATCAACTAGACCAATTTCCTATTATTCCTCCTGTTGTGCCTAACCTTTTGCAGGATAATGCACACAAGAGCGAGGATGACATGACAGAAAATGAGGTGCTCTCAGTTTCATGTGAACATTCAACACGTGTTACTTCCGCTGATAGTGAGAGCCAAGATAATGCCAATGATGCTAATCTCACAGAAGATGAGAGTTCTCTTGATGTGCTAAATTTTTCCACCAATCATGTTATGATAGAGCAAATATTAGTGGAACCTTCGTTTCATTTACTTTTGTCACAAGATGATTTGCTTGATGTTCCTTGTGATAAAGATGACTTGAATGATGATATTTATATTATTCCAATAATGAATGATCATGCTATATGTATGTTGGAATTGAACACTACTAATGAAAATAGACATGTTATTCATAATGCCAGCGATGTTAATGAGCTAAAGTTGATGTCTTCTTTAAATACATTGGGATACATTGATTTTAATATTCTTTGCAATCTTAATTATTTAGAGGAAAAACTTTATGCATATGCTGATTTTCCATGGTTGTCTAGACATACATATCATGTTTTTGGCAAATATAGCAACCAAGGACAATATATGGTACAACGAGTTTACATTTGTACAACTATGAATTCTTCTTTTGTTGTGCAAAATAATGATCAATTAGAGGACTATAAAATCAACAATGTTGTCATGCTATATTCCTCTCGTTTTGCTTTACAATCCCAAGTGGAATCCAAAGAAGGGGAGCATATGTTTCTTGTTAGTACTAATCTTTGCAGGATAGTATTGACAAAGATCGTGTGCATTTTAATCGAGGCGACTACATGTTTGTAGGAGAAGGCATGCTGCAAACCAAAACATGTGGTCATATTCTTTCTCCCAACATTATCAATTCCCAATATTTTGGTAACCTCGTTTGTCTTCATGTTGTGCAGATTGGAATTCAAGCAACATCGACGCCGAGGACGGCTTTTCATCAAGAAGGGGAGGATGATGAGGCCATGACCATGCTTGGAGAATTACATGGAGGCCAAGGAGATCAGCAAGGGCATCCAAGTCGAGAAGGAGGCCCAAAACTTATCCGATTCGAGTCACCAAGGTGGAGGCCCAAATCAAATTTGAGTCCACCTCATAATCTAGGACTAGTCTGCCTTGAACTGGTCACTCAGGACGCGTACGGACTCCGTTTTCAATGATCCATATATAGATGGAAAGCTTATTTGATAAGAAAGCAAACTCAAGTGGTCCTACATCAAAAGATGTTCGGAATCAATGGGAATCGTCGAAACAAGTCACCGTCCAGAATCTGTCAGGGCGCTGTGTCGCCGTCTTTTGGTCCGTTTGGGCCTTGTAACGTGTAGACGCTTCCCAGGGACACGAATAGGGGTGTCACACCCTAAAATTTTCAATTTTGGGTTGTGCATAGGAAACACTAAATAAAATAAATGTTTTAGTATTTGGATAAAATTTCTCAAGTTTAGTTTATGATAGCATCAATTAGTTATAAAAAAATGAAAAAATGAGAATCTTTGTTTGATGTGATGTTTGCTCGTTAACTCTTGTGTGTTAAGAGCGAACAAAGCCTTTCAAAATGCGTTTAGTAGATCGATCTTTCTTCTCCAACACGTCTTTATCTTTTTTCGCAATCAATATTCCTTGTTTCTCATCTTAAATTCTCATTAGGAGTTTCCTAAAATCTTTTCTTTATAACGTAAATTATTCCTTTCAGTTCTTCATGTGTCAATCAATCTCAGTGAACTCTTCGGGAATTGTTCTGGCTTTTTCTGGAGCTATTTCACGCTTTTCTACGAGCGTTACCTAATTTTTAGATGCTCTAAAATATCTTATCATGAGCTCCAAATACTTTATTTGGATTCTTCATGTTCTCTAATGTCCCTGAAAAATTTCCCCAAATTTTCAGAGCTTTCGGAGTATTTTTCGTGGCTTAAATAATAATTCTGGACTTTTCTAGAATTATTTTATCCACAAAATTAATTAATTCCGAAAATAATAAATATCTCTTTTTCCACCGAAGCCCGTGTGCAATAATCTTAAATGCCCATACATTTATTTACTAATGGGATTTAATAATTAATTAGGCCTATTAGTAAAGATGGAGGGTGTAACATCAATTAGTACCGTATCGCTAGTTGACGTGGGGGTAGGGAGTTTTCCTCCCTATATATACGTACCTACCTCTTGGGTAAAAGCACACCAAAACTACCGTGAAGGAGCCCCTAGTTTGGAAAATCTCTCGTGTAGTAAATTATATTTTTCTCCTCTTTCTCTTGCCGTCGCCGCCGCGCTGCCTAGCCCGGCCATACTCTGCTCGACAACAAGTAAGTCCGCCGCCTTCGATCTTCTGCTGAGCTCCGCTGTGCGAAAACCATTCGTCCGCCATCTCCATCGGTCTATATGCACCCTTTGCTGATTTTCTTGCAAGCATCTACTTGATCGACATCCAGGAGCTTCATTAGCACGGCAATTGCTAGCACTCAATGCCGACCATGCACCCAGCGCATGCGGCTAGCCGGCCGAGCAGGAGCAGCATGACGTCAGGAGTTGCAGGGCATCCCGAGGACTCCATCGCCGGATGTTCCGTGTCCCTAGCCGAGGCCCCGGTCTCCTCCGTGACTTGTAGCAGCAGCAGCACCCCGATTTCCTCCCTGGCTAGCTATACAAGATTTCAAGAAGAAAACGAGGTACCTTACTAGTTCGCCGCCACCGATCTTTTAATCTCTACCGTTTAATCGTTTTACGTCTGATTCGAGTCGTTCAAGTCGTGTTAGATTCGTGTCGTCGCGCTCTACACGGTAGTGCTAATGTTTGTCATGTATTATAGTTACGAATTTATTGATTGAAATACTAATATGATTAATAATAATTTAATAGCTTTTAATTAGAAAACGAATTAGGGTTGCGATGCTGTGCGTGTCGAGTCGTGATTGTGCCGATGTAAACTACACATGAGTAATGATGTTTATCATGTCACTTGATTATGAATTTATTAATTTAAATAGTAATTAGATTAATATATTTATTTAATAGCTTTCCAATTAAAAGAAATTCTGGTTTAAATCTGTTCTTGTTGTTTTGCAATAGTGCCGATCGAGGTTATGTGTTAGCAACAACGTTTAACATGTCTTAGATCCTTGAAATTTATAAGTTAGATATTAATTTGATTTATGCTTGTGCAATTGAGTTTCTAATTAAACGCAACACCGGCAGTCTGTTCTAAATTAATGTTAATCTAGTTAATATTAAACTAAATGTTTCTTTTGAATTATAAGATGCTTAGTTCAACCTTAAAACATAAGTGCTTTTGTTCAGTTGCCATATGTTTTCTATATATATAGTTCAATATTAAATTAATTAATATGATTAATGTACAATATATTTTAAATTAAAATTTGCTTAGTCTAAGTATGTTGCATATATGATAGACTTGTAGATAATTTCACATTACAGTACATATCTGCTCTTCATAGTTATACGGCTTTAATCCTCGAGCATTTATTCGTTTAAAATCTGTTTTGCTTCAATTAAGTTGCGTTAGATTCGCATCGACGTACTCTGTGCAGTAGCACTAATGTTTTTCATGTCATATGTTTTTCCATATATAGTTGAATATTATATTAATTAATATGTTTGTTATTAGTTTTATAATTAAAAATAATATATAATCTTGTCACGTCAGTCCTTTGTAACTAAGCATGAACTTAGCTTTATAGTTTTGTCTTCTATAAGTAAATGTCAACATGATTATTGACCACTTAGATATATGTTTATTAATTATAATTATAATTTGCCTCATTTAAGCATGATTCGTATAAAGCCATGTCAAATGCAATTTTGTTGATGTGTATTTATTGTCTTTAATCTATTAAAAGCAACTTAGATTTATAATCTCGACATCTTGTAAATAAAATGCTAACTTGATAAATAACAACTTAAATATTTTATTTTTAATTACAACTTGCTTAAGCTAATCACGAAACATGATGGAGCGATTTGTTGTTATCATGCGTACTGTGCTTACTAAATCATATATGCTTAAGTGACTTAAATAATATTAAATGTTAATATGGTGAATGTCAACATTAATATCTTTTCATTTATGATGACTTTCTTGGGCAACCTTGAAACATAAAGTAGTTCGATTAGTCTTCTCTCATGTTTTATGTTATCTAAACTATAAATATTTAGATGACTTGAATACTATAATATATATAAATAAATAAAATATGACCAGAGTTAAACCTAGCTTTGTAATTCAATTGATTAATCTAATTTTAGAATATGTCTTCAGAATGTTTGTCACCTTATTTCAATAACTAAAATGTATTAAGTTTATAGTCGGTCTTCTACGTTATGTTGTAATCGTCTCGATAGTCGCGTGTCCTCTTTAATGGTAGATCCGTTATCCGTCGTTCTTGCGTTTTCGTGACTGTAGCAACGTACCATGTCGTTTAGTGCGCTTTCTTTTAAAACGTTTCTTTTGTTTGATGCATGTTCTTAGATGTGTGTATTGTTTGTCTATTTGTGTTGCTTGGTTGCTGTGAGTAGAGGAAGCGTGGTTCGTTAGCGCTGAAGACTAGGAGCTGAGGACCGACAGTCGAAGCAAAAGTTGGAGACCGAAAGATAGCAGCTGAAGACTTTTGAGCAGCTAACTCTGGGAAAAAGGCAAGTATAACATGGGATTTCCTTGTTGTCCTATTCACTTTAACATCATAAAATCATATTGCATGTGTCTATCTTGAATGCCATTAAGAATTTTCCTAGTTTTTGATCTATACCTTGTCACCTATGGGATTTTGCATTTGGGTAGTTTTTGCTAGCGCTGAACATAAACTATGATCTTGTAATATGATTAATGGAATATACAACAACACTAAAAGATGACTTTTTGATTACTGTTTAAAGAGGGCTAGAGCATGGGGTTATTTTTTGTGCTCTAGTTTCTCTCCACAAGGAATCATCTGTGAATGAACATCCGGGACTTACAGTACAACTGTGAGGGCTATAATGGCTCTGGCTTTAGCTCAGTATGAGGACCTTTTTTAGCTTGTTAGAGGTTACCCTTGTGGCACAAATGGGGAAGAGCAGACTGTGGATCCCTACGTGGTAGAATCACACAGACTGACTTTGGAAACCTAGCGGCCCTAACTTGTTAGACGAACCTTTAAAAGGCTTCATAGTGTTTCCCTACCTACTCACCTTGGAAGTGTTTTAGGAGTCGCGATCCCAGACATATGGGTAATCACGACTCACAGTGAAAGTGTACACCTCTGCGCAGAGTTTAATAAACTGGTATACTAGCCATGCTCACGGATACGAGCAGCCTTGGACCTTCACAGAATGGATGAACATTTATTGGTTTAATATGTGTTTTGCTATTCGTTATTCATATTTACATTGATCATATGTTTATTGTGGGATTAATGCAAACTTGATGCTACTCATGTAATAAAATTATGACAATTAAAAGCTAAATGCAGTCAAACCAGTGTCTAGCCTTTTGAGCCTCATGAACCCCGCGTTATAATTGTTGAGTTCGTATGGACTCACTCTTGCTATTTCCCTACACTCCAGTATGTAGTAAGGTGCTGCTTAGAAGAAGGATGAAAGTGTAGTGGAGTTTTCAGAAGTCTTTTCAGAAGTGCTTGGCAGATGAAACCCCTAGTCAGCCATCCCTGTGAAGGTTGGAGCCTGAAGAATTAGTTACCGTTCCGCGAAACTCTGATGTAAGTGTTGATACAACTATGTATACGCTATTAAGTAACATTGTTTTTGATATCTTTCATTCTGTTATTGTATGTGTGGACTTCCTGGACACACATATGACAAGTCTGGTTTTATTCTTTGGAAAACCGGGCATGACAGAGTGGTATCGGAGTGGTGTTGACTGCAAGGCGTATGCCAAGTAGCACTGGACGTATTCTAAAACTTATTTTACTATAAAACTATTTTCTCATCCCTTGACTCATTGATTTTAACTATTTCCTGTTCCTTGTCCTGTTGTATCCCTTCCTTGATAGCTTCCTTTGAGCTATTATTTCTTACTCTCTTGATTTTTGATTTGTGTTGTTTTTACCAAAATGTTTCTGATCTTACCTTGTTCAAAAGTTCGATGGCCTTTCATCATCTTCAATGTGACATTAGGATAACCACCATTGTTGAAGAAGCACGTGTAGTACCGATGATGTGATTGGTGCTTTGTTTTGCCTGATGTGTGCTTGTCTTGTTTTATGTGATGCTTGTGTGTCATCTGTGAGCTCCGAGAAGCCCCAAAAGTAATGTTTTGAAGTCAAGGGAAGCCCTTGTTAAGTGGGGTAGCATCTGCTATCAACAACAGCAAGTTCTGAATATCTCAAGCAACGAGGTACGAAGAACTAAAGATTAAACTTTATCTTTCTTGTCATCTTTTGGTGATCTTCGATCCATGTCTTATATCTCATCAACACAAATCAAAGAAACATGAAGACTTGAAGATTGGTGTTATCTATCTCTCTAGTTTCTCTGAATCTCGTTTCTACCTTATCCTGTCTTTTTAGAATAGTCTGTCTTCCGTAGCTTATATCTCTACTTTTGGATGCCCAAAAATTATGGGTAAATTCTGGACAACAGTAGACTTCAATATCTTTCTCTGACAGTAAGAACCACCCTGATAGTTATTATGGTTTGGGATTTATGAAAATCACAAGGTGACGCATTTGTGCTGTCCGCATCTGGAATAGTTTCTGTTGTGCACAGTTTTTTACCACATTAACTGCAGAATCTGGAGAAGTGTTCTATAAGAAAGTTGTAGTAAATTTGATAAGCTTTCCAACGGTATAAGCTACAATATCATTGGATTCGTAGAACTTGAGTTATAACTGTATTTTTGCACTGCCATTTTTCTGCTCGCGAGGAAGTGCAGGTTACTTGTTCTTGCATATGCTCATGAGTCTCTTTGGGATGCCAGAAGGACATGATGATAGTCATCACTCAGAAACAAATGCAAGTTATCCTTTGGTGTTCTCTAGTTGATCTCTTCTTAAGAGGGGTTGCCGAACTAAAGATGATACAAGATGGAGGTTTTATACATTTTATTTCGTCACTTGGAAGCACCAGCTATCTACATGATTGCAAAGTCACTATCGAGCACAGGTATCCTTTCTCAAAGTGGTAATCTGTTAGAACCATCTACAAGAATCGTAAGGGTCTAAAGGAGACATTTACAAAGTTGGTTTTGAGTTTGTGGCATCATCATTGGATAGGAGTTGATGAATGAAAAGTGAAGACTTGCAGATCAACTTTATCTTTCTTCCTAGTCTCTTCGAATATCGGGACGAGATTCCTGTTAAGTGGGGTAGAATTATCACACCCCAAAATTTTCAATTTTGGGTTGTGCATAGGAAACACTAAATAAAATAAATGTTTTAATATTTGGATAAAATTTCTCAAGTTTAGTTTATGATAGCATCAATTAGTTATAAAAAAATGAGAAAAATGAGAATCTTTGTTTGATGTGATGTTTGCTTGTTAACTCTTGTGTGTTAAGAGCGAACAAAGCCTTTCAAAATGCGTTTAGTAGATCGATCTTTCTTCTCCAACACGTCATTATCTTTTTTCGTAATCAATATTCCTTGTTTCTCATCTTAAATTCTCATTGGGAGTTTCCTAAAATCTTTTCTTTATAACGTAAATTATTCCTTTCAGTTCTTCATGTGTCAATCAATCTTAGTGAACTTTTCGGGAATTGTTCTGCCTTTTTCTGGAGCTATTTCACGCTTTTCTACGAGCGTTATCTAATTTTTAGATGCTCTAAAATATCTTATCATGAGCTCCAAATACTTTATTTGGATTCCTCATGTTCCCTAATGTCCCTGAAAAATTTTCTCAAATTTTCAGAGCTTTCGGAGTATTTTTCGTGGCTTAAATAATAATTCTGGACTTTTCTAGAATTATTTTATCCACGAAATTAATTAATTCCGAAAATAATAAATATCTCTTTTTCCACAGAAGCCCGTGTGCAATAATCTTAAATGCCCATACATTTATTTACTAATGAGATTTAATAATTAATTAGGCCTATTAGTAAAGATGGAGGGTGTAACATCAATTAGTACCGTATCGCTAGTTGACGTGGGGGTAGGGAGTTTTCCTCCCTATATATACGTACCTACCTCTTGGGTAAAAGCACACCAAAACTACCGTGGAGGAGCTCCTAGTTTGGAAAATCTCTCGTGTAGTAAATTATATTTTTCTCCTCTTTCTCTCGCCGTCGCCGCCGCGCTGCCTAGCCCGGTCATACTCTCCTCGGCAACAAGTAAGTCCACCGCCTTCCATCTTCTACTGAGCTCCGCTGTGCGAAAACCATTCGCTCGCCATCTCCATCGGTCTGTATGCACCCTTTGCTAATTTTCTTGCAAGCATCTACTTGATCGACATCCAGGAGCTTCATTAGCACGGCAATTGCTAGCACTCAATGTCGACCATGCACCCTGCCCTGCGCATGCGGCTAGCCGGCCGAGCAAGAGCAGCATGACATCAGGAGTTGCAGGGCATCCCGAGGAGGACTCCATCGCCGGATGTTCCGAGTCCCTGGCCGAGGCCCCGGTCTCCTCCGTGACTTGTAGCAGCAGCAGCAGCACCCCAATTTCCTCCCAGGCTAGCTATACAAGATTTCAAGGAAGAAAACGAGGTACCGTACTAGTTCGCCACCACCGATCTTTTAATCTCTACCGTTTAATCGTTTTACGTCCGATTCTACTCGTTCAAGTCGCGTTAGATTCGTGTCGTCGCGCTCTACACGGTAGTGCTAATGTTTGTCATGTATTATAGTTACGAATTTATTGATTGAAATACTAATATGATTAATAATAATTTAATAGCTTTTAATTAGAAAACGAATTAGGGTTGCGATGCTGTGCGTGTCGCGTCGTGATTGTGCCGATGTAAACTACGCATGAGTAATGATGTTTATCCTGTCACTTGGTTATGAATTTATTAATTTAAATAGTAATTAGATTAATGTATTTATTTAATAGCTTTCCAATTAAAAGAAATTCTGGTTTAAATCTGTTCTTGTTGTTTTGCAATAGTGTCGATCGAGGTTATGTGTTAGCAACAACGTTTAACATGTCTTAGATCCTTGAAATTTATAAGTTAGATATTAATTTGATTTATGCTTGTGCAATTGAGTTTCTAATTAAACGCAACACCGGCAGTCTGTTCTAAATTAATGTTAATCTAGTTAATATTAAACTAAATGTTTCTTTTGAATTATAAGATGCTTAGTTCAACCTTGAAACATAAGTGCTTTCGTTCAGTTGCCACATGTTTTCTATATATATAGTTCAATATTAAATTAATTAGTATGATTAATGTACAATATATTTCAAATTAAAATTTGCTTAGTCTAAGTACGTTTCATATATGATAGACTTGTGTAGATAATTTCACATTACAGTACGTATCTGCTCTTCATAGTTAGACGGCTTTAATCCTCGAGCATTTATTCGTTTGAAATCTGTTTTGCTTCAATTAAGTTGCGTTAGATTCGCATCGACGTACTCTGTGCAGTAGCACTAATGTTTTTCATGTCATATGTTTTTCCATATATAGTTGAATATTATATTAATTAATATGTTTGTTATAAGTTTTATAATTAAAAATAATATATAATCTTGTCACGTCGGTCCTTTGTAACTAAGCATGAACTTAGCTTTATAGTTTTGTCTTCTATAAGTAAATGTCAACATGATTATTGACCACTTAGATATATGTTTATTAATTATAATTATAATTTGCCTCATTTAAGCATGATTCGTATAAAGCCATGTCAAATGCAATTTTGTTGATGTGTATTTATTGTCTTTAATGTATTAAAAGCAACTTAGATTTATAATCTCGACATCTTGTAAATAAAATGCTAACTTGATAAATAACAACTTAAATATTTTATTTTTAATTACAACTTTCTTAAGCTAATCACGAAACATGATGGAGCGATTTGTTGTTATCATGCGTACTGTGCTTACTAAATCATATATGCTTAAGTGACTTAAATAATATTAAATGTTAATACGGTGAATGTCAACATTAATATCTTTTCATTTAAGATGATTTTCTTGGGCAACCTTGAAACATAAAGTAGTTCGATTAGTCTTCTCTCATGTTTTATGTTATCTAAACTATAAATATTTAGATGACTTGAATACTATAAAATATATATATAAATAAAATATGACCAGAGTTAAACCTAGCTTTGTAATTCAATTGATTAACCTAATTTTAGAATATTTCTTCAGAATGTTTATCACCTTATTTCAATAACTAAAATGTATTAAGTTTATAGTCGGTCTTCTACGTTATGTTGTAATCGTCTCGATAGTCGCGTGTCCTCTTTAATGGTAGATCCGTTATCCGTCGTTCTTGCGTTTTCTTGACTGTAGCAACGTACCATGTCGTTTAGTGCGCTTTCTTTTAAAACGTTTCTTTTGTTTGATGCATGTTCTTAGATGTGTGTATTGTTTATCTATTTGTGTTGCTTGGTTGCTGTGAGTAGAGGAAGCGTGGTTCGTTAGCGCTGAAGACTAGGAGCTGAGGACCGACAGTCGAAGCAAAAGTTGGAGACCGAAAGATAGCAGCTGAAGACTTTTGAGCAGCTAACTCTGGGAAAAAGGCAAGTATAACATGGGATTTCCTTGTTGTCCTATTCACTTTAACATCATAAAATCATATTGCATGTGTCTATCTTGAATGCCATTAAGAATTTTCCTAGTTTTTGATCTATACCTTGTCACCTATGGGATTTTGCATTTGGGTAGTTTTTGCTAGCGCTGAACATAAACTATGATCTTGTAATATGATTAATGGAATATGCAACAACACTAAAAGATGACTTTTTGATTACTGTTTAAAGAGGGCTAGAGCATGGGGTTATTTTTTGTGCTCTAGTTTCTCTCCACAAGGACTCATCTATGAATGAACATCTGGGACTTACAGTACAACTGTGAGGGCTATAATGGCTCTGGCTTTAGCTCAGTATGAGGACCTTTTCTAGCTTGTTAGAGGTTACCCTTGTGGCGCAAATGGGGAAGAGCAGACTGTGGATCCCTACGTGGTAGAATCACACAGATTGACTTTGGAAACCTAGCGGCCCTAACTTGTTAGACGAACCTTTGAAAGGCTTCATAGTGTTTCCCTGCCTGCTCACCTTGGAAGTGTTTTGGGAGTCGTGATCCCGGACATATGGGTAATCACGACTCATAGTGAAAGTGTACACCTCTGCGCAGAGTTTAATAAACTAGTATACTAGCCGTGCTCACGGATACGAGCGGCCTTGGACCTTCACAGAATAGATCATATGTTTATTGTGTACACCTCCGCGCAGAGTTTAATAAACTGGTATACTAGCCGTGCTCTCGGGTGAAGTGCTCACCGATATTCGTGTGCTTGCGGATTATTTCTCTTGAATTCCTTCATGTGTTTATCTAGTATCAACATTGACCTATGATCACGGTGCAAGAGGTAAATTTGTAGATCTTTATGAGTTGAACAACATTGCTTTAAAGATCCTTAGCTAACTCTGCCTAGATCGAGAGATATTGAGTTCCAAAGGAGGGTACCCTAAAACTGAATCCTATAGTTTAGTTGCAAGCCGACTGAACGTGCATTCTTCTCCCCCTTCTAACTCTTAATCCGCTTGGTGTTAGCAAAACCTTCACTAATAAAAGTTGTAGAGCTACATGTAGCCTACAAATTTCCTTATACATGTTTGGTCTGGATCACCATGGTGTTCATGCTACAAGGCTCCAAAGTTATGTACTCTGAAACTGTATCAAAAGTTTCAGTTTGAAGCAGACTGAAACTGCTATCTTTTCCCAACTCTAATTCCCAAACAGATCAATAAAAAGCTAAACCAAATCACAATGTTGTAGAGCTATATGAGGATGACAACTTTGCTTAAAGAAAGTCTGGCCAAATTCAGCATGGTTTGCAAACTAAAATTCACCAAAGATGGCTTCATGAAAACTGAAAACCAAAACTGTAGTTCTAACACTTAGCCGATTTTTGGAGCTTCAAAACAACACTGAGTTCAATCTTTGAGCCTTGATTTGACTAGGTTAGAGACCAAACTAGCTCTTGACCATTAAACAAAGTTTGTTCTACACAAGATTAGCTACAACTTTTCTTTAAGGTTAAACCTCATAACTAGTACAAAAGTCAAACTTTCACTTTGGTCAAAGTATCAACTTGATAAAGCCTAAACTAGGGTTTTAGGCCAATCGGGGCATTTTCTTTACATTTGCTCAACATGAACCCCTCATGACTTTTGTTGTAGAGTTCATCTAGAGTCATTTGGGTAGAGTTGCAAGGTTTGGTTGATGATCTATAATTCCATTCACTTAATGGTGCAATTCCAACATTTAGTAAAGTCATCGAAACAAAGACATGACTTATTATTTCATGTGATTTTTTGATTCCAAACTTCATGAAACTTTTCCAGGGATCACTATAAATAGAGAGTGATGTGAAACACATAAAAGAAGTGACATCAACACTTACTTGCAATACCAAGCATGAGCATCTAACATATACACATTGAAACACAAATAACAAGGGTATGTTGCATAGGCTTCAAGGAGATGTTGTAAGCACATTCCATACATACATGTTTCACATGTTGCACTAGTATGTTCCATATGTTTCACTAGTGCATCACATATGTTCCATGCTCATATATGAACAAATGATGCTTAGGCTCATACAATGCAAGTGCCAAATGCAAGCCTAATACCTGAGGTGTTATAGCCCTCCCCCTTAAAAGAATCTCGTCCTGAGATTCAGGGCAAAAGACTTTCAAAGGAAGAGAAGCATGTTATCCAATTTCCAACATCTGCAATAGCATTAGGCTTCTAAACTTCAAGCATCAGAGAGGCTATTTTGGTCAAGACGCTTTCGGATACTTGCTCTTCATGGTAAACTTTGCCTACAGAATTTCCTTCATTGACTTCCATAAAGCATTGTTGCTTTGGGAGGAATCTAAGACAATGCAATACTTCATTCTCAGTGTACAGAGATCATTTGGTGCATGATCTAACCACGCACAAGTATCTCTTTCTCTAGTGAACATAGCATGTGCCATATTAACTTTACACTAGACCAAAATCTTTAGAAGTATACTCGTTGCAATGACTCTATGTTTGTTCACAAAGTTTGAAAAGCAGTCCCCTACCAAAGTGTCTTGAGCACAACCTTCCAAAAGGGGTGAGACCATAGACGACAAACATCCTCTGAGGCTATAGAAAATTGACTAACCAACAGACAAGGTCTATGCTGGTTGTAAATGCTCGGCCAATCATATATCAACTAATAGAAAACTACTTACTATTCAAGGTATACAGTTCTCTTTCTCTGATGACAACACTGTATTATCTGAGTCTATTAAGGGAACAGTGAATATTATAGCTATTGCTGACTCCATATTTCTACCAAATGTTACCTAAGAAGATTCTGTTTTCCAAAGGCAAACTGTTATCTGGGTTGAATTAGATGCAACCTCTTGGGTAAAACACTTATAAGTACCAAAGATCAGTGAGTATTAGCAGTTATTGCTAAATAAGGATATAGTGAGGTCAGGTAGACAGCAAAAGTTGCAAGTATTTACCAACTTCGGTTAAATAGTTTATTACCGAGCAAGTTGAGTACAATTTCCTGAGTGATGCAATTTCACAGTAAGTTGAGCTGACTTACAACATAGCAAAACTAGCCTTCTGAAACTACAGTCGACATTGAGGCTTCCATTCCAAGGCCATCAATATCTCAAAACCATAATTAGAGATATGTAGTTTGACACCTTTCATATTGCTTTTGATTGGCGATGGCACAAATTGATTTACAGAACGCCATGGCTGCTCGTACATTGTTGATACGAGAAGGCAAAAGCAAAGTGAAAGAGTGCAAACTAGTATCCTTGAGACCTCAAAAGGGTTATCCAATAGCAGATCTCAACCATGTGCCACACCGGAACATTTACCACTATCATAACCCTCTCATACGAGGAATGAGCACAGTCACCGAAAAAATGGCAGATTCTGTACCCTTGGGGTTTTCTGCTCATATCTCACAAATTACTACTCTAATGTGCACAATTTTTGGTAGGCACGTAGTTCTATGGGTCCTCTAACTACTGACCAAATTTTCATTTAAATGGAAACCGTTTGACTATCCATACAATTCATTTGCCAAAACTGCTCTGTTCTGAATTTGCAGCAACCAATCTGATTAAACATCTCTCAAATCCAATGTTTTACTCACCCAATTCTAAAACCAAATTAAGACATTGATGTATCCTAAGTAAGGAATGAGATTACCAAGTTTGGAGTCAATCCAACCATGTTTGTGCCACTAATCGATGGCTTGAAGATAACCAGTTTAGTGCTACAAAATCTGGATGGATTTCTTGTTCTTAGTTTTCCTTGGTTCACACGTTGAGGTGTGTGTTTGCACTTTCTAACTCTTTTCACCATAGCAACAGCTCTCTCTTTGAGGATGGAGGCTACGGTTTACCTCACATGCTTCTTAGGAATTAACCTCAACCATACATTTACCTACAAATCCGGTGAGGCATATGCTTTGAACTTGCGTGCTGCTTTTGCAAGGCAAAACGCTTACTCCACCTGGAGAACCTTCCTACAAGGATAAGGAACCACTTTTGAATATTCCTCAACACTTCATCCAATAGAGTTATGAACAAACAGTTTGTGGCACCTAAGGGCACAAGGATGCTAATGGAAACTAAGACATGCTTTCTCTAATTCTTTACTTTAGCTGATAGAACACCTTGCACTATCTGTGTGATTGTCCAAGATGGAATTGACTTGATCACAATGGCTCTAAAATATAGAGTATCGCTCAAGTTGTTGGCTAGTTGATTAACTTCTTATTGGTTATTGCTCTATAAGCCATAGCCTTCATAGCTACTAAGGAGTCGTTACCTAGCTAGAGATTAACCTTCCTATTGGTAACTAATCAGTTGTCTCTCAACACTAAAAGTTTTAAATCTTCATTCTTGACCACAATAATTATGGTTGATACAGAACAGATGGTTGCCATCGAAGTCAGCAGATAAGGAGTCACACCAGAGATGATTGATTCTGATTGTATGGTCATTATGCATACATAGGTTAAGGCTTGCATAATGTGACGATCGATTCTTATCCAACGGATGACTTGTCCAACATTTTGTGTGTCCTTTTTAGCCAACAGAGATGAGATACTTTGCTCACTAGATGGTGGTCATCAATACTAGGACAACTAAGTAGAGTCACTTGTGTACCACCTCTTTCAGTCCATTAATGTTTATGTCAGTGACCTGTTCTTCAAAGGTTATCCTTTATGTATCTTCAGATGAAAGATCAACTACTTTTGGTCTGAGATATGGATCTTACAATACGATATGGATAGATAACCAAGAAAAAGGGACACGAGAAAATAATACATCAACTGTCATTTTATAATGGATCATGATTAGAAACTGCAATACCAGCGCATGTCGAGCAGCACAACCTTGTGTGTGCACCCACAAGAGGACCCCGGTTTTGTCATGGCACCATCAGTTGCTACTCATAACACCATTACAAAATGCACAACAAAAGTGAAATCTCAAGTGGCATAAATTGGGCGATAAGGACGAGCACTAAACAAAGGAGGGATAGCAAGCAAAGGTAGTCACAAGGTTTGGAATCAATCAAGGAGGTGATCCAGAGATCAAAACATAGCACAAGAGAACATAGCTCAATTGCCAGAGACAATGGAGCATGAGATCTTTGCTTAAATCCACACACACCTTGCATCCACCAAGGTGATTACCAGACAATTAATTAATATGAGACTCGACCATGTTGGGTAGGATCAAGGGATCAAGGCTGATAAACATCCCGAGACATAGGGAGAAGTTGGAGATGAAGTAAGTAGACTCCAAGGATAAAATTGATGTATCAATCGAAGATTGAGTTGATAGGGTACTACACGATTTGCAAGCACAAGATTCCGAGATCTAGCAGCGAGATATAGCGTTGTACCAAAACATCTGTAGGAGAGGTAGCTAGGAGGTCTAACATAAAATTGGTTATGGGCCTTACAACTTGGCAGTGAACAACTATGGCCAAAAGAAGGCATTTGCGAGAATCTATCTTGGTTGATAGATCAAACAAAGGTATTCATGTGCGGGTGCATGATCGCCATGGTATACATAAATATTTAAGGGTCTAGGCTCAGGGTTACATATCAAGCAAAGGCATGGTGCACAAACATTCAAAGCAAGCAACCACGACTATAAGCTCAGGCTCCTAAGTGAAAGAACCTAATTGGAGACGACCATTGTGCGATTATGCAACTTGAGTGTTGTTCTAGGATAAAGCTATTCGACACTCGTATGCTTACCGAGGACAAACGAGGTGACAACTATGGCACTAATTAGATAACAAGCATACATCCAACATCACAGTCAAGCATTTGAGAGATTCAATTAAATTAGCTTAAGCAACCATTACTAAGCACCATGCTCACCCATAACAAGAATTTATCTAAAGCAAGAACTAACTACAAGTTTAGCCCAAAACAAAATCTAGCTAAGGTAGCCAACTTAGCATGTGCACAGAATCTGGACAGCAGCACTGTAGTTACTTATTTGAACCATAACTGAGGTTATAGACATCCCGCAAAGGTGATCCTAGACTTTCTAGAAAGACTAGGAAGTTTTCCACACTTTTGTTATTCATACCAAAAGTTAATTCACAGATTATCATAACCAAACATGCTAATGTTTCAGATCTGTACAAACATGGACAGAAAACTGATATAAACTTCATAATTACTTAACTGGAGTTCTAGGAACCCAAGAAAAGTGATCCTTAACTTTATGTAAAGCTTATTAAGTTTTCAATAACTTTCTTATTATCATATTAGAATGATTCTATAGATAACAAGGGCAAACATAACAAAGAAGACATCTCTAACAGATTTGGACAGATTCTGTCATTCCATTTTGTAAGTTCATAACTGGAGGTTTAGACCACCAAAATTAGTGCTATAGGACATTTTGGAAAGCTTAGAAAAAAGTACTACACTTCTTATGTTATCTTCAAGACATGATTCCATATGCACATAGGTCAAACAAACCAAACATACAGATCTATTCAGAGCATAAGTAAAACCTGATAGCAAACTTCTAAAAGTCATAACTCCCAAACCATAAGGCCTAGTGTCATGAAATTTTAGGACAAGATAGATAAGTAAGTTAGATACAACTTTGGTATTCTCCATAACTACAGAAAACACCATTATGACCATGAAAGCATCACTACAACAGAAACCATTCTAGCAGCCAACGTTCAACAAGCAAAACAAAGCTTGCCTTTGTTCTAGTTAACAAGAGAGCACACAATCATGTTATTCTAGTAGCTCTAAACATTGTTACCTTAGACCAACACCAATTTAATTTATTCATGAGAATCCACAATTACTGAAGTGAGGCCTAAAGCAATTACAAATGCTTGTTTGAATAACATATCACCACTTGGCTAAACTAGAGCACAACTATAGTTTCAAGCATGTAACCTCAGTTCTTTCTAACAAGGCTAAGCATACACTTTTCTCAAGCACTTCCTATTTAAGCAACATGGAACAAGGCATTCTTGTTTAACTCCATACAAGGAAGATAGTGTACCACATCAATCACAAGGTACTACATATAGACTAAGGGTGAGAGGAGCATAGTCATGCATAAAGCAACAATCAGGATGATGCATGCTTCGTCCTATTCATCCTCACAAGATTGCCAACCTAAGGTGGTGACCACGTTCTATTTCGGTGACATAACACACACTCTCTCGATATATAGCTAGTCGGCAACTACATTCAACTTACGCATTCGTGGTTAGCGTACCTGTATAAAATTTTCATTGTAGCCCAATAATTCCCCAAATATGGCACACAATGAACACAGGAAAGTAAAATTCTAAGTGCTCCCATATACATATACCTCTGTATATGTAGCACCAAAACTACCTGAATCATTCGATCACCGGAGGATTGCCCAAACAATTGGTACTGTCCTAACTTACATTGTTTACACATGTAGGTCATTCCAGTCACCACAAAATATATATATCGCTCCCCTAGACTGACGGATGTTCGGTCATGCTCTCCCAACTCACACGTACCTGAGCGTAGGTGTGACGTCACATAAAAGTAAACTAGCAACATATATGGCTATTTCATATATGAAGGCTACCTCCAACCTGACCCACAGGGTAGCATAGTGCGGGAGAGTCATCACACATACATACCTTGGCCTTGGCGTAGATGCATAAATGAAAACCCCCAAGTTAGTACTTATATAATCCACCTAATAATCCTTATATGGGCATAAGGAAATTTACCACTAGCATACTTAGGTTTAAAATTCAGATTTGACAAACCTATATATATAGCTATAAGTTGATAAACTAATTTTATAAAACAAAACATTTGTTTTAAATACACATATGACAAGTTTAATGTTGATCCTTTCTCCGATGCCAGCTGTCATGGAACCATCCAAATTATAAGAGCACAAGTATAAAAATAATCACCAAAGTAATCAAATTCTTATACTTGAGCCCATATAACTCTGGTAGTTGTTGGTATTTATAAACCCGAACAGAAAAGATCCGCAAGCATACGGATACCGTTGTAGCTTTCACTTGGAGGGTTTTAAATATCGTATCCACAGGGAAACGTGTGAGTCGACTACGTATTCTAACCTAACTATAAAATATAAACGAGTTGAAGATGTAAACTAATGTAGAAACAAACTAAGGGGTAAACAAGATTAAAGTGTAAGGAAGTAGCAATCTAATATGGGGTCGATAGTAGGAGTATAGAGAGGATAACTCGATCAGGGTTTCTACTTCTAACTTGGGTAGTCCACGTCTTCTACTATTCAACTAGGGAATTACTATGGAAGACCGCAAACAGAGTATGAATCTACCACGTAACAAAGGGCTCCTGCTTGGCCTATGGACGGGAGACGGACTACAGAGGACTCAACGAAGCTGTCACCTTTGCGATCTACCATCGATCCGGAACGTAGGGTGCATCTATGAGTAACCCGAGTCTAAGCACCACGCTTACACTACAAATTATTCTATAAGCTACTACAGTCGATTAAAGAACTTAAAAGAGACTCGTAAACCAGAAGAATAATATAAACATGAATCTTACTTGAATCAAAAGTTTGATGGCTAGATCCAGAGCCATCTGAGAGCAAGCCCACATAGAGCCTGATCCTGCCGAAGTACAAGCCGTAGAAGAAGCACCGACAAGCTAGCATCTCCTCTGAACTCTTCCATCGCTCTCCATCTCTCTACTATCTAGAAGACTAGATCTATTCTAACTCGGGAGTAGAGAGGACATCCATTCGAGGGACACCTCTCTTCTCTAAACCCTAGCTTTTCTTGTGGAGATGGATTATGATGATGGATGATGGGGGCGCCTTGGGGGGTCCTGGGCTGTATATATGGGGGCGCCTGGCCTCCCCTCCACCTTGGGCTAGCGATGTGGTACTAAACTTTCCATCATATCTCATTAAAATGCACATAGGTCATAATGGGCCAAATTCTGATTTAGGCTCATTTAATCCCGTAGCTCTATGATGGAGGGCTCTTCCTTTATTAATATCTTTTTATTTCGGGCTTCAAATATAGCAAATAATATATCCATTTCAATCGGCTAGACGAGGCCTTCGTAATGGTGTCCTTTAAATCATCATTTGAGGTACTTTTATTTAGTGAAAAATTCAATCTCCTACAAAACAAGTTAGAACACCAAAACTCGTGGAACCTGTTAGTTTTTATATCATATCAGGCAATAGTTGATGGTTAATAATTGACATTAAGGAGCGCCAACAAGTTTCCCCAAGCTTACCCTTTGCTAGTCCCTGAGCAAAGCTAATCTCAACAATGGATCAGGAGTTGCTTCAATGCTTTCATGCCTCAAAAGTACACATGCGTTCAAACAAGAATTCTCCTATGGATTAGAGCAAACCATTCTAACTTCAAACTTACCCGTGTAACACCCTAAAAATTTGAAAAGAAGAAAAATAGGAAAAATATGATTTTTGTATATTTTTGTGAGCATGCAAATTTAGAATAAGAATAATTTTTATAAATTTAAAATTTAATATAAGGGTAGGAACATGATTGAGCATTCATGCTGTTGCATCTGGGATTTTGAGATGAGTGGTTTGATCAAATTCAATTTGGATTTGAAAATTCTTTGAAATTTGGCTTTGAAAAATTAGAAAAAAGAAAAAGGAAAGGAATTTCTTTTCTTCTCGGGCCGTTTTCTCCTACCGCAGCCCACGCCTCGGCCTGCCCTCCCCACGCGTGGCCCACCTTTCCCTCTCCCGCGCCCGCCTTCTCCCGCATGGGCCGAGCCCAGCCGCAGCCGCCGGCCCAGTATCGCGCGCGGCCGCGTTCCGCACCCAGCCGCCGCCCCGTTTTTCCTCTGAGTCGCTGACATGCGGGACCCACCTGTCAGTGACGTGTCTTCTTTCCTTTCTTCTTCCTCCGGCCGAACGCAGCCTTCCTCTCTCTCTCTCCGATTCGGTGAATCGAATCCGCCGCAAATCTTCGCCCTTTCCATGTATACCGATGCCTCCGGGCTATAAAAACGGAGCCGCGCCACCCTCCGCAACCCATCTTGCCTAGTTGCAGTTTCTGTGGTGGCCGAGAGCTAGGTCACCGCGAGCTCGAGTTCCATCGTCCGCCACCGCGAGCTAGCCGCCGCCTTCCGGTCATCCTCCGGTCCCATCTTCGCGCGGGGTGAGTTCGCCATGCTTCGGTCTTCCTCCCTGTACTTTCCGCTTGTTGAATGGAGGCCGGGAGCGCCGTTTTCATCAAACGCCGGCGAGTTCGCCCGGTTCCGGCCATGGCGCCACCGCACGGTCACCTTCTCCGGTGAAAGCGCCGCCGGCCTCCTCCCCCGATTAGATCTAGGCCGTTCGTTTTGAATCCGACGATCGAAAATCAAAGATACCGGTTCGGCCGACGTTTTTGCTAAAGAGCCCCTGAAGTTTTTAAGTTCTTAACCCGCAGTCCAAAGCGCATTCCCGGTTTACGTTTTCTTTTCCGTAAAGCGTATTTTGATCGGGTAACTTCCGAAAATACGTTTTGATTAATTGAAAACGTAATTCGTTTCGGTAAATGAAAAATACGTTTTCTGATATTTACAGTTTTGCCACTGAGTTTGTTTTAGTCATAAATTATCCGTTCTAACTCCGATTTGATCCATTCAAATTGCGTTAGATTCGTATTTGCGAGCTCTACATGATGATAGAACTGTACAGTAGGTTTGAGATAATTTATTTTCGAGTTTATATTAAAGTAATTATTTATCTATAGGAAATCTTAGAAAATTCATAACTTTTACGTTTTAAATCCAAATTTTGTGATCTTTATGTCTATGTGATCGTAGTAACGTGTAGAAGAGTTTTACAAACTTGTTATACTGTTAGTGTTACTGTTGGTTAGGTTTTCTATTTTTAAGTTCCGATGTGAGATTTAATCTATTACTTTAATAAAGTAGATCTTGTTTAAATCATATCTTCTACGTTTTAGATCCGTTTTAGCTCATTCGAGTTGCGTCAGATTCATAGCAACGAGATCTACGCGTTAGTGACAGTGTTTACCATATTACTAATTCTGAAATTTTATGGTTTAAATCATATCTTGATTAATAATTATGCAACTGGGTTTTGTAAATAAAATATGATTTGTTTTACTTTAGTTTCATAATTTGAATCTAAATTTGACTTAATTTCATATATAGTATCTATAAAATATCTTATATATGTTATTATATAATTAAAACACATGAAACTAATAATTTTATATTTTCTTCTATGAGCAAATCTTTCGGTAGATGTATCTTTTCAACCGTAGCTTCGATTAGAGTGTTTTTCGCGCCTAGCCTGTGTGTTCATAGCAATGCGTAGAACCTCTTTAAAATCTTTTCACATATTGTTTCATATGTTTGGTGTATTGTTCTAATTTAGATCTATTGTTTGCTTCGTGTATGATTGTATCGATGTGTGTGTGGTGATTTATTGATCAAGTCCAGTCGGTGAGATATACGTGGTTATCAAGAAGAAGAAGAAGAACGTTGAAGATTAAAGCTTACCGAAGGATCGGTGTTTAAGGCAAGTATAGCATGGGATTATCCTTGTTTCCTATTCACTTTTAATATACTTAATTCATGTGCATGTGTCTACCTTGTTACCACTAAGGATATCCTAGTTTTTGTATCTTGTACCTTGACACCCATGGGATATTGCATTGGGTAGTATTTATGCTAGTGCTCAAGATAAATAACCATGATCTGTAACTTGACTAATGGTATATGCAATAAACGTTTAAAAGATGCTTTAAAGCAATATGGCTCAAGAGGGCTAGAGCATATTTTGTTGTTTATATGGTGCTCTAGTTTCTCTCCTTAAGGACTTATCTGTAAGCGAACATCCGGGACTTACAGTACAACTGTGAGGGCTATATGGCTCTGGCTTTAGTCAAGTATGAGGACCTTTTCTAGCTTGTTAGAGGTTACCCTTGTGGCGCAAATGGGGTGAAGCAGACTGTGGATCCCTGCGTGGTGTATCACACGGACTGACTTCGGAAACCTAGCGGCCCTAACTTGTTAGACGAACCTTTGAAAGGCTTCATAGTGAACCCTGCCTGCTCACCTTGGGAGTGTTTTGGGGATTGGCCGCCTCGGGCATATGGGTAATCACGACTCACAGTGAAAGTGTACAACCTCTGCAGAGTGTAAAACTGGTATATCAGCCGTGCTCACGGTCACGAGTGGCCTTGGACCCTTACAGAATAAATGATGAACACTGATGATAATGATAATACTGATGATATAAAAGCTCACTAATGATTATTGTTTCTTGCTATACATTATTCTCGTTTACATGATCATGAGGTTATTGGGGCTTATGTTAAACTTGTTGCTACTCAATTGCTAAAAAGATGACTCACTAAAAGCTATTGCAGTAAACCCGTGTCAAACTTTTTGAGCTTCATGAACCCCATGTTATATTTGTTGAGTTCGACATGGACTCACTCTTGCTATTTCCCCACATCTCAGGAAGGGTACCAGACTGTTAGATTCTGGAATTGTTAGGCTTGTGATCAACCAGTTAGTTTGATCCTGGAGTGAGGTCTACACCCGGTGTTCAGAGTTGTTTTTCCGCTGTGTTATTATCTAAGGTATGCTTTATACTATTGAGTTATGTATATTAAGCATTTGTCTTTTGATATTACACTTATCTGTGGCTATATGTGAGATTTGTCGTCTTTATTTCACATATAGTGTATGTCTGGTTTTGTCCTTAAAACCGGGTGTGACAGATTGGTATCAGAGCAATGCTGACTGTAGGACGCAAGCCTAGATAGAACTGGATGTTTAGCATGTTCTCATTGTTGCCTATTTCTTGCTTCTCTTTAATTTTATTATTTTCTCAAAGTTATGCTTAATTCTATCCCCGTTCTGTTATAAAAACCTTGTCTCTATTTGAACCTTTTCTCCTTGTCTATTAGACGGCTCGTGACGAGAAGACTGTGGATTTCAGAGGTTAAGAGGACTGAATTGTGTCGCTCTTGCTCACTTTTGACAAGAAACCATTAGCGATGCAAAACCAATTACTAGAAGAAATGGCTCAACATGGGAATTCTCAACAATGCTCATCTCAAGGTCAAGCCAACATATCCAAGGGGTCAGAGAAGATACAAGTAGTAGAAGCTTGGAAGAATATGAAATCCAATAAAGATGTTGATAGTAAGGCATTTGGAGAGCAGGAACAATGTCACTGCTGTAAGCATTATGGTTTTCCCTGTCTTCGAAACGAGTCTAATAAGGGGAAAGTCAAGGTGGATCCAAATTTTGCGATCAACATGGACAAGAAGAGAAATGCAATCTCATTAGAACCACTTGTGGAAAGCAATCAGCAAGCGAGTTCTACTACATTGTCACATGCAGCCCTGATCCCCTGTCAAACAAATCCAAACCCTGAAGAGTTAGAAGCCCCTCCCGCTAAAACTACTCCCCATGAAGTAGTCATAGATGGGTGGACAATTACCTATAAGGAGTATCAACCCCGAAAGGCCAAACAAGCTAGGAAACAAGCCAAAGGGACGAAGGTGAACTTTTATGGCCAGCAGGATAGCAGCATACCAAACAACAGTTCCTTGGAGTATGACATCACAAAAGATCCAGCTAAGAGAAAGTGTTATCATTGCCAGCAGGAAGGACATTATATCAAATCTTGCCCACAGAAGAATCAACAACAGCAAGACCCAGGACAAGATGTCCAAAAGGAGCATGTGCAGGGAAATAAATTAAAAAGAAATTACATCCATGGAAGGTTGAAACATGTGGATATTTCCACCATTCCTGGAGCTAAGGAGGTCGTGTTTGGATCAATTCCAGTAAGTTCAGGAAATGCCAAGGTTTTGTTTGACCCCAGTGCCTCACATTTGTTCATATCTAGACAATATGTAAAAGATCATAACATACTTATGCTTCCAAGGGGGAAAACAGTTATGGTTGAAACTCCAAGAGGTGAAATAAAGGTAGACCGTATATGCCCAAAAGTTAGTCTGGACATAAAGGGGGTAAATTTTAAGGTAAACCTCATTGTTTTGGAATTAATGGGCATTGATGTTATCCTTGGAATAGACTGGTTTTCTACTTGTAAAGGAGTGATTGAGTATGCCCAATGTTCAGTGTTTCTAACTACACTTTCAGGAGAAAGGATTAAGTATGAGGGTATTAAATCTATACCTGAGGGATACCAGGTTGACCCATCTTAAGGTATGAGTTATAAGAATGGTAGATGCAGAGATTCAGATGTCCATATAAAGCAATAAGGAATGTAAGAGACGTTATCTACTCTGGAAGCTGCTACAATCACACCATGTTTAAGGAATAGGAGTTATGTCCTGTGTAATAAAACCGTTAGTAGCCAAGTTGAGTCATCTTAATGTGTGGCTAATGAACATTTAAGTGTTTAGTTGCTTTGTGCTTATGTTTATGCTTGAGTTGGAATTTTGTAATGAGTGGAATGATCTCGTGGGTTTTGACCATGATTTCATTTAGTTTATATGTATAAGGTATAAGGATTAATGAAATAAATAGCTGGGTTTTGGTTATCTCCTGCTTTCTATATCTTGTCTTTCGGAGCAGCCTGTCTTTATCAACTTATATCTCTGTTCTTGAAAGACCAAAAATCATGAGAAAATTCTAGACAAGAGTGGACTTCAACATCTCTCTCTAAATGCAAGAACCACCCTCATAGCTATTTTGGATTGGGAGATACAAAAATCACAAGACGATGCAACTGTGCTGTCTGAAACCTGGAACAGAATCTGTTATGTGTTGTCTTCGGTCAAGTTAGCTGCAGAATCTGGAAGTGTGTTCTATAAGAAAGTTGCAGAGAATTTTATAAGTTTTCCATCGGTATAAACTACAGCTTCATTGGATTAACAGAATGAGAGTTACAGCTGTTTTACTGCACTGCTGATTTTCTGCTCGTGAGAAATTTCAGATTTCTTGTTTTTACCCATACACAAGAGTATTATTGGGATGTCAGAACACTTTATGCTAAGTAGCTCATCTAGAAGAAGGGTTCAAGCTACCCTATTTGGTGTCTCTTATTTTAAGGGGGGTAGCCAATGTAAAGAAGGATTATTAAGATTGAACTATTTAGTTAGAAGTATTGGTTAGTCTCCATGATTGAGTTGCCACTCTTGAGCAAAAATGTTCTGTGAACAAGGTTGATAATTTTGGATCCATGGAGACGAGAGTTGTCCTTTTGGATAGTTCATGATTATGATCATCTATACTTGCTCGTGTTGCTGATGTTGGTCACTTGATGACAGGAAGTGTAGTGTCTCATGAGTTAGGAGCCCTATATGACGTCTCGCACTGATATGTGGGAAAAGATTGATGTTTCTGCCATTGAAGGATGTTATGGGTATGATGAAGCCGAGCACTATCAAAATAACAATGTTGAAGAGCAAGTTAGGAGTGAACTAAGTCAGAATCCACAACAACTAAAGCGAAAAAGGAAAGCCCATAAGAAGCCTGCTCAAGGAAGCAAAACGCAGCAAAACTATGTCAATGGAAGACTGAGCAATGTGGATATGGATAAAATTCATGGAGTTACCAAAGTAGTGGGAGGTTATATTCAAGTAAGCTCAGTACAAGTTTTTGCTTTATTTGACCCTAGTGCTTCGCATTCTTTCATTTCCGCCGATATGGAAGAGACGTGCAAGATGGTGAAGTGTCCAATGAGGAGGCCTTTGCTAGTTCAAACCCCAGTGGGAGAAATGCAGACAGATCAGATATGCCCGAATGTCAGTCTTGTCATAAACAAGGAAAACTTCACCGCGACACTCATTGTGTTGGAATCACTTAAAATTCGCGTGGTTCTTGGTAATGGATGGCTCTGTGCATACAAAGGAGTGATTCATGGTACTCGGTGCACAATGCTCTTAACAACACCGTCAGGGAAAAGAATTGAGTATCAAGGTGGTCGACTTTTACCTGAGGAAGATGAGAATGATCAATTAGAAGATAGGTACACCAAGGATAGCAAAGTGGACCATGAGTTTACTGAAGTTATAGCAGAGGAACAAATAACTTTGGAGGAGCTCAATAGGAGAGATGATTATGTTTAGGCAGATTAGTCAGTCGGGATATGAGAAATTGTCTCATGACTCTGAGCGAAAAGAGTAATTTGGAAAATGAGGATCAAATAAAGACAAAGTGTCATTATCTCTTTTATCATCATCTTTCGAATCTCGGGACAAGATTCATTTTAAGGGGGGTAGAATTGTAACACCCTAAAAATTTGAAAAGAAGAAAAATAGGAAAAATATGATTTTTGTATATTTTTGTGAGCATGCAAATTTAGAATAAGAATAATTTTTATAAATTTAAAATTTAATATAAGGGTAGGAACATGATTGAGCATTCATGCTGTTGCATCTGGGATTTTGAGATGAGTGGTTTGATCAAATTCAATTTGGATTTGAAAATTCTTTGAAATTTGGCTTTGAAAAATTAGAAAAAAGAAAAAGGAAAGGAATTTCTTTTCTTCTCGGGCCGTTTTCTCCTACCGCAGCCCACGCCTCGGCCTGCCCTCCCCGCGCGCGGCCCACCTTTCCCTCTCCCGCGCCCGCCTTCTCCCGCATGGGCCGAGCCCAGCCGCAGCCGCCGGCCCAGTATCGCGCGCGGCCGCGTTCCGCACCCAGCCGCCGCCCCGTTTTTCCTCTGAGTCGCTGACATGCGGGACCCACCTGTCAGTGACGTGTCTTCTTTCCTTTCTTCTTCCTCCGGCCGAACGCAGCCTTCCTCTCTCTCTCTCCGATTCGGTGAATCGAATCCGCCGCAAATCTTCGCCCTTTCCATGTATACCGATGCCTCCGGGCTATAAAAACGGAGCCGCGCCACCCTCCGCGACCCATCTTGCCTAGTTGCAGTTTCTGTGGTGGCCGAGAGCTAGGTCACCGCGAGCTCGAGTTCCATCGTCCGCCACCGCGAGCTAGCCGCCGCCTTCCGGTCATCCTCCGGTCCCATCTTCGCGCGGGGTGAGTTCGCCATGCTTCGGTCTTCCTCCCTGTACTTTCCGCTTGTTGAATGGAGGCCGGGAGCGCCGTTTTCATCAAACGCCGGCGAGTTCGCCCGGTTTCGGCCATGGCGCCACCGCACGGTCACCTTCTCCGGTGAAAGCGCCGCCGGCCTCCTCCCCCGATTAGATCTAGGCCGTTCGTTTTGAATCCGACGATCGAAAATCAAAGATACCGGTTCGGCCGACGTTTTTGCTAAAGAGCCCCTAAAGTTTTTAAGTTCTTAACCCGCAGTCCAAAGCGCATTCCCGGTTTACGTTTTCTTTTCCGTAAAGCGTATTTTGATCGGGTAACTTCCGAAAATACGTTTTGATTAATTGAAAACGTAATTCGTTTCGGTAAATGAAAAATACGTTTTCTGATATTTACAGTTTTGCCACTGAGTTTGTTTTAGTCATAAATTATCCGTTCTAACTCCGATTTGATCCATTCAAATTGCGTTAGATTCGTATTTGCGAGCTCTACATGATGATAGAACTGTACAGTAGGTTTGAGATAATTTATTTTCGAGTTTATATTAAAGTAATTATTTATCTATAGGAAATCTTAGAAAATTCATAACTTTTACGTTTTAAATCCAAATTTTGTGATCTTTATGTCTATGTGATCGTAGTAACGTGTAGAAGAGTTTTACAAACTTGTTATACTGTTAGTGTTACTGTTGGTTAGGTTTTCTATTTTTAAGTTCCGATGTGAGATTTAATCTATTACTTTAATAAAGTAGATCTTGTTTAAATCATATCTTCTACGTTTTAGATCCGTTTTAGCTCATTCGAGTTGCGTCAGATTCATAGCAACGAGATCTACGCGTTAGTGACAGTGTTTACCATATTACTAATTCTGAAATTTTATGGTTTAAATCATATCTTGATTAATAATTATGCAACTGGGTTTTGTAAATAAAATATGATTTGTTTTACTTTAGTTTCATAATTTGAATCTAAATTTGACTTAATTTCATATATAGTATCTATAAAATATCTTATATATGTTATTATATAATTAAAACACATGAAACTAATAGTTTTATATTTTCTTCTATGAGCAAATCTTTCGGTAGATGTATCTTTTCAACCGTAGCTTCGATTAGAGTGTTTTTCGCGCCTAGCCTGTGTGTTCATAGCAATGCGTAGAACCTCTTTAAAATCTTTTCACATATTGTTTCATATGTTTGGTGTATTGTTCTAATTTAGATCTATTGTTTGCTTCGTGTATGATTGTATCGATGTGTGTGTGGTGATTTATTGATCAAGTCCAGTCGGTGAGATATACGTGGTTATCAAGAAGAAGAAGAAGAACGTTGAAGATTAAAGCTTACCGAAGGATCGGTGTTTAAGGCAAGTATAGCATGGGATTATCCTTGTTTCCTATTCACTTTTAATATACTTAATTCATGTGCATGTGTCTACCTTGTTACCACTAAGGATATCCTAGTTTTTGTATCTTGTACCTTGACACCCATGGGATATTGCATTGGGTAGTATTTATGCTAGTGCTCAAGATAAATAACCATGATCTGTAACTTGACTAATGGTATATGCAATAAACGTTTAAAAGATGCTTTAAAGCAATATGGCTCAAGAGGGCTAGAGCATATTTTGTTGTTTATATGGTGCTCTAGTTTCTCTCCTTAAGGACTTATCTGTAAGCGAACATCCGGGACTTACAGTACAACTGTGAGGGCTATATGGCTCTGGCTTTAGTCAAGTATGAGGACCTTTTCTAGCTTGTTAGAGGTTACCCTTGTGGCGCAAATGGGGTGAAGCAGACTGTGGATCCCTGCGTGGTGTATCACACGGACTGACTTCGGAAACCTAGCGGCCCTAACTTGTTAGACGAACCTTTGAAAGGCTTCATAGTGAACCCTGCCTGCTCACCTTGGGAGTGTTTTGGGGATTGGCCGCCTCGGGCATATGGGTAATCATGACTCACAGTGAAAGTGTACAACCTCTGCAGAGTGTAAAACTGGTATATCAGCCGTGCTCACGGTCACGAGTGGCCTTGGACCCTTACAGAATAAATGATGAACACTGATGATAATGATAATACTGATGATATAAAAGCTCACTAATGATTATTTTTTCTTGCTATACATTATTCTCGTTTACATGATCATGAGGTTATTGGGGCTTATGTTAAACTTGTTGCTACTCAATTGCTAAAAAGATGACTCACTAAAAGCTATTGCAGTAAACCCGTGTCAAACTTTTTGAGCTTCATGAACCCCATGTTATATTTGTTGAGTTCGACATGGACTCACTCTTGCTATTTCCCCACATCTCAGGATGGGTACCAGACTGTTAGATTCTGGAATTGTTAGGCTTGTGATCAACCAGTTAGTTTGATCCTGGAGTGAGGTCTACACCCGGTGTTCAGAGTTGTTTTTCCGCTGTGTTATTATCTAAGGTATGCTTTATACTATTGAGTTATGTATATTAAGCATTTGTCTTTTGATATTACACTTATCTGTGGCTATATGTGAGATTTGTCGTCTTTATTTCACATATAGTGTATGTCTGGTTTTGTCCTTAAAACCGGGTGTGACAACCCGTTACCTTCAACTATGGAGCTTTTGGCCTTCACTTGGGTCTTGAGTAATTGAAAGACAGAACAATCAAGTCAAGCGCTGTGTCTCGAGTTCTTCGATCAACCTTCATTCTGGGTTTTTGTAGATTTTTGAAATAAAACTCAGAGATTCTTTTTGTATGACCCTTTTTGGTCTCTCATATGTGATATTTGTGGATTCTCACCTAGGCAATGATGGTGTTTTGCCTTCTCTCTTTTACTTATAATGTGTGGTATTTTTGGAATAAGGCAGAGTAGCATCATGCCTCCTCTCTCTCACCCTATAACTAATAAGCTTATATGGAGCTAAGGGTGGTTCAAGGATGTAGCATACTTACCTTGCATGTATTGCCTAGTCAAAACCGGGATCCACAGAGGGGAGATCATACCCTTAGATCAAGATGTGCACGTGTGTGGAAATATTTGGTGGCTAACCTAATTCTACTTTGCTCCTAGAGAGACTACCTCCAACTAAAAAAATTATGAAGAACTTTGCTGTGGAGGTCTTGGGATATCTTCTTTCTCCTTTCTTTGATGACAAAGAAGAACTTCTAGGCATAGAGATCATAGACTTCTCTTTTCTCACTCTTTTCTTCTTCTTCTTCTTCTTCTTCTTCTTCTTCTTCTTCTTTTTTCTCTCTTTTTTCTTTTGTTTTATTTCTTTTTCTTTATTTTTAACAAAGGATCTCCTACCTCTTATTTAGGATACAATGAACTTGGAGAAATCACAATCTTGGAGCATTTATTTAGAAACCTAACAATCTTTTTGGATCCTCTCCTAGTGTAGGAGATAGATTTTTGGGTGGAAAAGGCATGTTTTTGCATACTCCTAGGGTAGGAGCAGCAGATATATGTGGGTGTAAGTGATCTTGATCTTGGGAGCATGACCATTCTCTCAACAAGGGTCTCACACGGGTTGACCAAACTCAATGCAAAGCAAGCAGCCTACGAACTGGTTTTCCTATTCTAGCAAGCATGTATATATGGCTATGGTAGGAATTAAAGCTCTCGTCATACAAGAACTCATCATGTGGTGATTTTAGGTTTTTCAAAAGATAAATCTCCAGAACTCAAGTATCGCTAGGAACAAGATAAACAGTAGCTCAGACCTTCTCATATCATATCCGTCCATCACTTAGACTTAGATCAAGCATTTGCTACCCACAAGTTTCAAGTTCAGAGTAAATTTTAGGTCAAAACAACCATTTCCAAAACTCAAGAGAGTTCGAGGTTGAAAACTAGGCACTTGAAAGGAATTACGGTAGAGCAACTATTTATCATTTCCATAACAAAGATTATCCTGAGTGCTCTTTACTTACAAACTAATTCAAGCAAACTAGACACACACTAACTACCATACGTGATTATGAAATAACACAAAATAGAACAAATACTAGACTAGATAAAGTAGATACAATAAAAAATCCATAAAAATATGTCTCTCACTTTAATTATATAAGTGTGAACCTTCATGTGCTCACATATTATTTTATTTTTGGATTAATTTATGTAACAAGAAAACTTTAAGAGGGTAAGGATACTTACCTGGATACACGGGGGTGCCTTCCCCCAAGCTGAATGTTGACATCGTCGTTCGATCTTGCAATGTAGCAGACTGGTAGTGGAAATGTACTTCCTCTACAGAGCATTGATTGATGTTTATGACTGATGAGACAGTGCTCTTAACAGTGGATAGAACATCCACTTGCTTGTCAACTCTTCTTGGTCCTTCGAATCTTGTGAAACTCAAATAGACAACAAAACTTATGGAACAGGTTAAGCATTAGTGGTTGGCCACTTAAGCCTCAATTGTCCAAAGCCTTTCTTCTAGGTAGAGTTTCAGTGGGATTTCTTTCTCAATATTTTTATATTTTCTATGATGCAAGAGAAAATGCAATAGGACGAATGCATGCATATTTATTTTTATTTTTGTGCCACCACGGTGAATATTCCTATGGGTTCTTACACACCACAAAATTATTCACATGGGACTTTAGGATTTATGATGCAACAAATAAATATTTTTATTTTCTTTTTATAATGCAATGCTAATGTAGAAAAGTAAATATGCTAAAGGAAAATGATTATACAGAAAAGACAAATATGGATAACTACCGATTTTACCTCCTGGCGAGGGTTCAATGTTTTAAGTCCTCTGAACAGGACTTCTCACCATGTTCATCCTTTAGGTGAATCATCTAGTCCCAGAGGTGGAGACCTTGATAACTGCACCTCTTGATATGGTGTTACCCATGTTCTTCGTTTGTCTAGTAGCTATTTGAAATGAAGCATTAATTGTGGAAGCTAGTAGCATCTTGCTCAGTATGCATGTTCTTATAGATCCAGGACCTTCACTTTGTAGAATTTGGGAGAGTTGACAAACTCATCCATGTTTTGTTCAAAGTGTGTCCTACTCATAAAGACAAGGTAGAGATCAAGTGCATGGGCTCTGTTGGTGGAAAAACACCAACAGAACCAAACAGAACCAAAAGTTTTGTTCGTTCTTCTCTAACCTTAGGCATGGTGAACAAGATGAAGTTGAAGTCCATGACATGGGTGATAAGATCAGAGGATGAGCATGAAAGTTGCATTTTTAAAAATATTTGACAGATTAGATTGCTTAACCCATGGAAGGATTGTCTATTTATGTGTATCTTTCTTTGTATCATCTTCCAAAGGTTGAATAAGCAACATTTCAGCTCATTTTGTTAAGACAGTGAGATCAAGAGAGTGAAGCTAAGAACGAAGATTAAAGAACTGAACATGTTAAGTTGATCAGGTTGGATCAAGTGAAGTCGCAACTTAAACAAGTTTGGTTCTTTATTTATGTGCATACCAGGATCAAGAAAAGTTTTTTTGAATAATGATTATGTACTTAAGATTTTACCTTTTGTCATTAAAGAGTGATGGTACCAAAACACCTTGTGGAAGCTTCTCTTGCCAGCTAGTTGTGCTCATGAATGGTTTGTCTTCTCTTACTTATCTCACAGTGTGCCTGAGTGATGGGAGCTTGAGAGGAGGAAGAGCTGGATTGGATCATCTTTAGAGGGATTGGCATTCCTTCTCTGTGCTTCGACCTTATCAGTGAGGGCAAGATTTCTCTCTTGTATTTGGCTTGCCCCTTCTGTTGCACTCCTTCTTTAATCTCATCATCTTTTTGTTCTCCTGATCTTGACATTCTTGACAGTCCTTGTGCTCCCTTCATTGTCTTGAGGGTTTCTCCATGATGGTCTTTGTCTTGAAGGGGCTTGGTGAAGATTTGTTCACCTTCTTCCATGGAGTGAGTGTAGATCTTATTTTATGGCATTTGTCTTCTTGTTCCATGGATCTCTCCATGATGCGTGAGCTGTGTTTCCCTTGTGCAAGGTTGTTAAAGTTCATGTAACTCTTTCTCTCTGTGTGAGTTCATCTCAGGACTTCCCAGTTTGACTTTTGAAAGTTTTCCTTGTGCTTGTTATTCCTTCGTTCTTTTTGCTCTAGACCTAGAAAGGTTAGTGACAAGAATACCCGAAGGAATATTTTTATAATTATATCTCTATGCTCATTTCACAAGGGCAGCGTAGTAGAAAGGTGAACACTTGTGTTAGGACATGCTTGTTTTAGGACACTAATCTTGTTCTTGGGAAACCTTCAAAATGTTTTTGGTGAAGTGGTTTTCCCTCTAACACCAACCTTAAGAGCAAACAAGATCTGCAATATTTATGATAAACATATGCATCGACAACCACCCTTTTGAAATTTTTGTAAATAGAAAGAGTGAGGGGGTTGGAGATCTCGAATGTGGAAAGGTTGGAGAGACCAATTGAATTGGGAGATGTCTCATATGAGCATGGTTTTAATGAGATGGTTAAGGAATATATTTCATGCTCATTGATGTTATCTTTGCCTCCAATCTAAATGTTCAAAATTTTGCTTGGATTGGTGATTCTTGAATTGGTCTCGTCTAGGGTTTCCTCTATGGATGGATAATCCTCGTCTTCAAAGGGAGTTAAAAACTCACCATTTGAAACTAAGCCAAGGTTGGATTCCATTAAGGCTTCTTCCTTGTCCATCCATGCTACGCATTCCTGCTAATGTCGTAGCATCTCTTCATCATCCATGTGGTCTATATGACTCCTATGGTTTGATTGTCTTAGTGGATTTCTAGGATCATTATGAGACTTAGGAGAGAGAGCATACGAGGAATCATTGGGGTTAAGGATGAATTGAAAATGGGTTGAGATAAGTTATCTAATGCGGGCATAGAAGGGGAGAAGATAGAATAATTTCCAAAATTGCTTGGCTCTCCTTCTATGGCATCACTAGACATGCCATCCTTGTATTTATTCCAATGTGCTCGACAGGGGAAAGGTAGTTGAGAACACTTTTTTCTAGATGCCATTTTATATAGATTCACAAACATCTTGCAAAACTAGAAGTCTAAGCTATCATCATTACGCTGGGGTTTTGATGGCTTTAGATTGACAACTGATTTAAGTGGTTGTGACTTAGCTATCAAGGCTTCCCCTTTTTGTTTAGGTGAGAACTCCTTCTTTTTCCTCGGGGGCTTAAAATGAATTTTAGTCCAGCTAACAACTCCACTAATAATCTTTTCGATCGTAATCCTTGCTTCACTTGCAAGCAAATGAAGGAAGGATCCTCTAGAGGATATATCAAGGGATTCCCTGGAATCCTTGATAAGACCTTCATAAAAATGTTGAAGAAGTATTGGGTCTAGAATAGCAAGGTTCAGGCCAGTGAGGGTAAGGTCAATAAAGCGATCCCATGATTTGGCAAGAGATTCTTCTTCTAGTTGTCTAAAAGTTAGAACCTCTTTCCGTAAGTCATTCACTTTGGAGATGGGAAAGAATTTTGATAGAAATTCAATGCATAGTGTCTTCCAATCTCCTTGCACACGTCCTACATTGAGTTTATACCAATGTTTAGCTTTTCCTGGTTAAAGAGAATGGAAATAGCTTCCATTGGTTGGCCTCATCGGACATACCTTTTATGCGAATGAGGTCATAGATCCACTTAAACTCTCATAGGTGTGAATATGGGTTTTCCTCACTTTCTCCCAAGAAGGGTTCTTTTTGAATAAACTCTTTGAAATCTAGGCTTATCTCAAAACCATCTGTTGTGATGGGCTCTGAATGTTCTGGTGGTTTAAGGTGTGTGCCCATGAGGTTAGCATGTTGAATGATAGGAGTGTTATTCTCCATGCTAACAAAAGATGAAAGAAAGAAAAAGAATAGAAGGGATGAGGTAAAGGATAAAAGAACAAATGATGACTTTTTTCTTTTTTTCTTTTTAGAAAATATTAGAGAAAAGGATAAAGACAAGAACAAAAAAGAAAAGATTTTTTATGTATATATATTTTTTTGTTTTTTTTGAAAATATAAGAAAAAGGTTAGGCTAGGTTCGTAGTTAATTCAACAACCGTTTCCCCAGCAACGGCGCTAGAAAGCTTGTTGGTATTTATTAATGTGAACAGAAAAGATCCGCAAGCGTACTGATACCGTTGTAGCTTTCACCCAGAGGGTTTTAAATATCGTATCCATAGGGGAACGTGTGAGTAAACTACGTGTTCTAACCTAACTATAAAAGATAAATGAGTTGAAGATGTAAACTAATGTAGAAACAAACTAAGGGGTAAAAAAGATTAAAGTGTAAGGAAGTAGCAATCTAATATGGGGTTGATAGTAGGAGTATAGAGAGGATAACTCGATCAGGGTTTCTACTTCTAACTTAGGTAGTCCACGTCTTCTACTATTCAATTAGGGAATTACTATAGAAGACCGCAAATAGAGTACAAATCTACCATGTAACAAAGGGCTCCTGCTCGGCCTACGGACGGGGGATGGACTACAGAGGACTCAATGAAGCTGTCACCTTCACGATCTACCATCGATCCGGAACATAGGGTGCATCTACGAGTAACCCGAGTCCAAGCACCACGCTTACACTATGAATTATACTATAAACTACTATAGTAGATTAAAGCACTCAAAAGAGACTCACAAACTAGAAGAATAATATAAACATGAATCTTACTTGAATCAGAAGTTTGATGGCTAGATCCAGAGCCATCTGAGGATCAAGCCCACATAGAGCCCGATCCTGCTGAAGTACAAGACGTAGAAGAAGCACCGACAAGCCGGCATCTCCTTTGAACTCTTCCCTCGCTCTCCATCTCTCTACTATCTAGAAGACTAGATCTATTCTAACTCAGGAGTAGAGAGGACATCCATTCTAGGGACACCTCTCTTCTCCAAACCCTAGCTTTTCTTGTGGAGATGAATTATGATGATGGGTGATGGGGGCGCCTTGGTGGGTCCTGGGCTGTATATATGGGGGCGCCTGGCCTCCCCTCCACCTTGGGCTAGCGATGTGGTACTAAACTTTCCATCATATCTCATTAAAATGCACATAGGCCTTAATGGGCCAAATTCTGATTTAGGCCCATTTAATCTCGCAGCTCTATGATGGAGGACTCTTCCTTTATTAATATCTTTTTATTTTGAGCTTCAAATATAGTAAATAATATATCCGTTTCGATCGGCTAGATGAGGCCTTCACAATGGTGTCATTTAATTCGTAATTTGAGGTACTTTTATTCAGTGAAAAATTCAATCTTCGACAAAACAAGTGAGAACACCAAAACTCATGAAACTTGTTAGTTTTAAACCCTACAACTATGCTTTATGGTTCATTTTATATCATATCAGGCAATAGTTGATGGTTAATAATTGACATTAAGGAGCATCAACAGTAGTCCAATGAAATACGAGGGATTTCAAACCAACTAACATACAAGCCAAGATTATAGTGATTCAACATAACAAGCCACATGTTACATCCATTTCACAAGTAGTTCAATACACTTTGGAGTTCAACATAGTTATTACAACTTAAGTTGAAAAGTAGTAGAAGCAAAGTAATTTGAAACTAACATTGCTCTTATTTCAAATACATGTCAGTACCAAGATCAACTTCCAACAAAAGCAGTAGAGACAAGATAACTTAGAAGGATCATGCCCATGATCACCCTCCGCCACTATGGCAGGAGCCATCCAATTCTTGTAGTACCAAGATACATCACAACCTGCAACAAGTGGAAATAAAACCCTGAGTACGAGAAGGTACTCAGCTAGACTTACCCATTATAAACCAAAAATAAAGTGACACCGAGGATCATGCAAGGCTGATATAAAGTGGGGCTAGCTTGACACATTTTGCGTAAAAGCTTGCATAGATTAAGTAACCATTAATGCTTAGGCATCAAGTTAATAATCATTAACCTGTCATCTATATTAGAACCTGCACTAGAGCACTCACTTGATTAGGAGCAAATAATATTAACCAAAGCAGGTATAAATTGAGACAACATTTAAATCATCATCCAATTAACCATCCATTCCATTTAATTGAATCTACGTTGCCGCTGCTTAAGTCAAGTGCTCACTAACCGGGAGCGATGGCGATTCAAATCGAATTCCTATCTAGTTGGAGGGGTATTTCTAACACAAACCACGCAGGCCCCGCGCCAAGGTCGCACAAGTCACCTTTGGTACAGTTCAGGAATTGTGGGTTCGACTGATGCCGCATCCCCAAGGGCAACACTCTGTCAGGTGATAGAGACTTTAACCCTCCTTGGTCTCATGCCAATGTCCCCAAGCACATCCTTACTGCCTCCAGAATGCGCACTTGACCCCCCGATTCCCGGTCTAAACTGTATTACTCGACTTCATAGTTAGAACGACTTATCCGGCTAGCTAAGTGTTAGACTGCGTGCAACATGACTCAAGAACGTACATCGAATCAGTTTTTAAATGACTCAGATGGGGATAGATCCACACCCAAGACCTCCATGCCTTGTTACTTCACTATCATCATCCCACCCGGTCTCATTTTATTTTATTAACACATGGTTCTTTTCCACGATAACAAATATAGCCAACCGTGACTAGGTACAACCCTATATATCGTAGGTGATAGGGAATCACCTGACTTCTACCGAGCTAATTAAGCACGGCTAAACATAGATACGATCATGTTCTACATAGGATTCAGGTTCATATATCTGGACAAGGAGTGATATCGATGCAGCAAGGTTTTCACCCAACTCCTATACATAATGCAACAATATATATAACGCATATATAGTATTTGTTTTGAAAAGTAGGGAGTCTATAATGCTCCGGAGCTTGCCTGAGATCCGACACAAGTTAGTGGTTGTCAGATAACACTCGCTGCGTACTTCCATCTTCGGGATAGTTTCACCAAACACCGTCTTCGGGTTAGGCTCCACATCTTGTCCTGCACGTGTTTCAGCTAACGTACCTAAATGAGGTGAAACAATGCATATGTATGAATACATAGAAATACCACAAGCAACCATTTATGAAAGCACACCAAGTTTAATATAAGCACCTAGAGCTATGCAACTTAATCATCACTAAAGTACAACATAGGAGATAATAAGGACATCAATCATGACCAAGTCACAAATATCTCAGGTATATCAACTCAGTTTTATCAAAGCTATGAGTCACACTTAGGGCCACACAAACATGGCAAAGTGAATCAAAGCACTAAAACTAGAATCTACCATTTTCTGGACATCAGAACAGCAGCTGAGTAATTTAATCATAACTAGAGATCTACAAATCCAAATGACTTGCAAGAAGACATTCTACAAAGCTTATGAAATTCTCTACATTTCATCTAATATCATCACAGCATGATTCATACAATAAACAAGTGTAAATTACAAAGTTCCAGAATTTGTTCCTAACAAACACAGAGCAGCCATCTCTGATCTCCAACTTGAAACATGCATAACTCACATGGCCAAATGCCACCAAGAAGCTAGATACATAAATTGTCTACAACTTTTGTATAAACATGTTTTACAACAAAGCACATTATCATAAAGAACTTTGCTAAGTTCCTAGATCTATCCAGAAACCTCATTTGCAAGAAATAATTATTAATTTATGTTGCAAACATATAATTAGACAAAACCAACTTCACCAACATGTCACACATGACTAATGAACACCAAAAAAACATAGTGTCCATTGCTAAATAAATTATTTTAATACATTTCTTAATTTATCTAGTTAATTAGGTGGAATTATGAACACATATAAAAGTTGCACAATAAATTCTACCAAAATAATAGTGGCCTACATATGCTCCCAATAGTCTGCTGTCCAAATTTCAAGACATTTAGACAAGTATATCAACCTCTATAAAAAAGAAAATGGCTATTGCAATAAATCATGTGAGAGCAAGATGAATCAATAACTCACTCATATTACAACCAAAATTCATGAAATTTTTACCACACATCAAACATTACATGAGTAGAATGACACAAAATTTTTAATTTATTTGGAGTCCTACAACTACAGTTATGAAAAAGACAAATACAAATAGCATTGAAAACCTAGAAGCATAGATCTATTTTTAGAACTAAAAATTTAAACTAAAACATGACATATTATAGATCCACTGCATAGACAATTTCACAAGAATTCCAAAAAGTCCTCATTTGCTATTTTATGAATTTTCTATGATTTACTATGTAATTTCAAAGATCAGCAAAAACTATCACAAATAAGTCATTTTGGTACTATTCAACTGAGTCTACGAGTGAGCAGAAAGGTCCTTGTCTTTTGTTGAATTGCCGCCCGAGGTCCTTGATGGGATTTGTACAGGGAAGCTCGTCGGAAGCTCGCTGCTCCAGCCAGAGGAGGCCACGCCGGCGATCGGGGAGTGGCGACGGAGCACCAAGGGCCTGGCGCGCACCTTCTGGCGCCATTGGCTTGGCCCGTGACGGCTCGTAGAGGTCCGACCATGTGCTCCTGCAGCGCTGCTCATGATAGCCCCATCGACGGAGCTAATCAGCGGTAGGCAGAATCGATAGAGGGGCGCGTCGGAGACAGCTCGAGGAGAGGAAGGTGGTGCTGCGCTTGGCTGAGAACGAGGAGGCATGGATGAAGAGGAATGGCGACGTGGGAGCTCTGCTTTGGCTATTCGGCATTCTCGACGGAAAGACCGAGAGCAAGCAAATGAGAGAGTGAAAGAGAGGTGGGAGGGTGCTCGGCCTGTCAAGGCGAGCGAGCAGGGCACCGTGGCACGCATGCGAATGAGCGCGAGGCCACGCGGCAGTGGCTTCCTATGTTCAGTTGGCCATGCACAATAGTGCCAATTCAAAACGATCAAGGAGTTGACCAATACCACCGTGAAAATATAGTGAAACCCGTATTTTCTTCCTTATCTTCTGATCCGGTTGACCTATGATCACGACACAAGAGGTAAATTTGTAGATCTTTGCGAGGTGAACAACATTGCTTTAAAGATCCAGAGCTAACTCCGCCTAGATCGGGAGATATTGAGTTCCAAAGGAGGATACCCTGAAACTAAATCATGCAGTTTAGTTGCAAGTCGACTAAAAGTGCATTCTTCTCCCCTTCTAACTCTTAATCCGCTTGGTGTTAGCAAAACCTTCACTAATAAAAGTTGTAGAGCTACATGTAGCCTACAAATTTCCTTATACATGTTTGGTCTGGATCACCATCGTTTTCATGCTACAAGGCTCCAAAGTTACATACTTTGAAACTGTATCAAAAGTTTCAGTTTGAAGCAGACTGAAACTGCTATCTTTTCCCACCTCTAATTCCCAAACTGATCAATAAAAAGCTAAACCAAATCACAATGTTGTAGAGCTATATGAGGATGCCAACTTTGCTTTAGAAAGTCTGGCCAAATTCAGCATGGTTTGCAAACTAAAATTCACCAAAGATGGCTTCATGAAAACTGAAAACCAAAACTGCAGTTCCAACACTTAGCCGATTTTTGGAGCTTCAAAACAGCACTGAGTTTAATCTTTGAGCCTTGGTTTGACTAGGTTAGAGACCAAACTAGCTCTTGACCATTAAACAAAGTTTGTTCTACACAAGATTAACTACAACTTTTCTTTAAGGTCAAACCTCATAACTAGTACAAAAGTCAAACTTTCACTTTGGTCAAAGTATCAACTCGATAAAACCTAAACTAGGGTTTTAGGCCAATCGGGGCATTTTCTTGACACTTGCTCAATATGAATCCTTCATGACTTTTGTTGTAGAGTTCATCTAGAGTCATTTGGGTAAAGTTGCAAGATTTGGTTGATGATCTATAATTCCATTCACTTAATGGTGCAATTCCAACATTTAGTAAAGTCATTGAAACAAAGACATGACTTATCATTTCATGTGACTTTTTGATTCCAAACTTCATGAAACTTTTCTAGGGATCACTATAGATAGAGAGTGATGTGAAACACATAAAAGAAGTGGCATCAACACTTACTTGCATTACCAAGCATAAGCATCTAACATACACACATTAAAACACAAATAACAAGGGTATGTTGCATATGTTTCAAGGAGATGTTGCAAGCACATTCCATACATACATGTTTCACATGTTGCACTAGTATGTTCCATATGTTTCACTAGTGCATCACATATGTTCCATGCTCATATATGAATAAATGATGTTTAGGCTCATGCAATGCAAGTGCCAAATGCAAGCCTAATACCTAGGGTGTTACATTCGTAGCCCAACAACTTAGAGGTGCTGCGGGAGCTTGGTGGGCAAACCTTCTTGCCGCACAGCCAGCTGGTCACCGTGTGACCTGGGTAGAGTTTTGCAAAGCCTTCCGTGCCCATTTCATTCCTGATGGAATCATGCTCATGAAGTTAGAGGAGTTCCTTGCTCTGAAACAAGGAGATCAGTCCGTCACGCAGTATGTGGATAGCTTTAATCACTTGGCACAATATGCTCCAAACCATGTCAATTTAGATCACAAAAAGAAAGCCTGTTTCATGAGGGGTCTGAATTCCAAGATTCGAACAATGATGACTGGTTGCCTCAATGCTACTTATCATGAGGCAATCAATATTGCCATTACTTCTAAAGAGGAGTCTTGTAAGCACAAGGAGGCCAAGAAAAACAAGAATGTGTCATCTAGATCTTTTGGTAGCAACCAAAAGTGCTAAAAGATAATCTATCACCCATAAAATCATTTTGTCCTCCCTTTCATCCACAATAGTTCCAGGCCCGGCAATAGGCATTTGTTCGACCTGTTGCAGCTCTACCATATCCACGATAGCTGAATGCCCCTGGCATTCGTACCCCAACCCTGCAGGGTAACAACAATTATCCCTACTACAATTGTGGAAAGCCGGGTCACTTCTCAAGGGAGTGCCCATATCCGAAGCAGTACAATCCCAATTTCCAGAAAGCTCCTGCAACTCAACAGCAGAACCATAATCAGAATAAGGGCAATAATTAGAACACTCAGAAAGGCAAACTAGAGAAGAAGTCTGGATGAGTCTTCTACACTCAGGTGGAGGCTATACCTGAGGGAGAACCTATTATGATGTGTATATTTCTTATTGCCAATCACCCCGCAGTTATGCTTTTCGATTCTAGTGCATCGCATATATTCATCAATAGAACATTTGTTGTGAACCATGATATTCCAATTGGGGAAACAATAGAAAATTTCCATATACATTCGCTTGGGGGATGTATTTGTACTAAGGAAATGGTACATCTAGTGCCTATAGAGTTGGGTGGTCACCTATTTCCCACATCCATGCTAATTCTAAAGGATGAAGATATGGATGTAATCCTAGGTATGAATTGGATGCATCAGCGTAGAGCTGTGATAGACACTCTGAATAGAACGATAAGGCTGAACTTACCTAATAGCACTTCTGTCACAACCGATTTTAAGAATAAAACCAGATATACACTATATGTGAAATAATAAAATCAAATCTCACATATAGCCACAGGTAATGGATATACCAAGAGACAATTGCTTAATAAATAATGTACTTAGTATATAAAACATAACCTCAGAGTGCAGACAACGGAAAAACAACTCTGATCTTCGGGTGAAAACTCCACTCCACAGGGACATAACTGACTAGTTGATCACAAGCTTAACTCTTCCGAACTCTAGCAATCTGGTGCTCATCCTGAGGTGTGGGGGAAAATAGCAAGAGTGAGTCCATGTCGAACTCCGCAAGTATAGAAACAAGGTAGTATAGATCCCATAAACTCATGATCAATGTAACATAAATAATATAGAGCATAAAACGGTAAACAATGAGCATGTTAGCAATCAAAAGTCATCATCTTAAATGTAAGGATTCCAAGGCCGCTTGTGTCCTTGAGCAAGGATAGTATACCAGTTTAATAAACTCTATACAGAGGTGTACAATTTCACTGTAAGTCTTGATTACCCATATGCCCGAGGTAGCCAATCCCCAAAACACTCCCAAGGTGAGCAGGCAGGGTTCACTATGAAGCCTTTCAAAGGTTCGTCTAACAAGTTAGGGCCGCTATGTTTCATCAGTCAGTCTGTGTGATACAACCACGCAGGGATCCACAGTCTGCTTTTCCCTATTTGCGCCACAAGGGTAACCTCTAACAAACTAGAAAAGGTACTCATACTTGACTAAAACCAGAGCCATGTAGCCCTCATAGTTGTATTATCAATCCCGGAGATTCTCTTATAGATAAATCCTCAAGTTGCTAAAAAGTCATTTTTATCGTTTGTTGCTTAAACATTAATCAAGTCACCAGATCATGGTCACAAAAAGAAAACCCAAGCTATACTTGCCTTAAATCAAGATCCTTTCTCTGATCCAAATCTTCAATTAATAGCTTCTTGAATCTCCACATAAATCTTATCGACTGGACATGATTAATAAATAACCACACACGCATCGAGGAATCATACACGAAGCAAACAAAGAGACATAATTAGAATAGTATACCAATCAATAAAAAGATTTGAAAACTGATCTACACGTTGCCACGAGCGCACAAACACATAAAGCACACTAATCGAAGTTACGGCTAATCATATATTGTCAATAAATATGGCCGTCTAATTTAAGTCGAATCAAACTTTAAACTCACAAAGATAAAGGAACACGTGAGAATACAGGTTCGGATTAGGTGATGCATGTTTGGGCTAAGAAAATTTAAAACATATATATACTTTTTTTTATTAGCAACTGACCATATTAATAATTATATTTGCTTATGAATGACTCCAGCGTAGAACCTTTGTTTGCTTTACATTTAGAAAACTGGTAGCAGGAACACTTGATCAAATTAGTATTTTATTTATAAAACTAAGCATGTGACGTGATTTATCGCTAGCTGGATTGCATCTAAATGACGCAGGCATGACGCTGTTAGTATTTTTGGCCAATAAAATAATGGGACAAGGGCTGGGCTGACCATCGATTCATAGGTGTACTGTCATTTACTTGCAACCTGCAGAGTTCTGCACTTATAGAGCTTGGTGGTGCATGTACATGTGTATTTCCTTTGTATTTTCAGATTTCTTTATCTAAAGGAAAACGGCCACAAAACCTCCATGACGTCATGCAATAGTCATTAGGCTAGCAGATGAAAACTGGGCCTGTGCAAGATGGCCGGGCTGCTCTGCTGGCTCCGTTCACGCGGCGGGATGCAAGGGCTGATGATGCACTGGTTCGTGGATGAGTTTGAGGTGGAAATCTCTTAGATGGAAAAAGTGATTAACTGGTTAGCCCGGTCAAGGAAAAAGGAAGTCATAACAATACCAGAATCCAGAAGATCTTGTACGCTTTTGCATGGCCAAGCAAACTAAGGATTGTAGGACGAATATTTTATTCTAGCCTCCGTATGTGTATAGGACTCTAAGGCTGCCCGCAGTGGCATACTCTAAATGATACTCTAAAGTTTTAGAGTATGAATATAGAGTAAAAACTGCTGCACTGGGTACTCTAAAATGATACTCTATCCTTTCTCTCACTCTATATTTAGAGTAGTACTGTGCTTACTCTATATTCTGTAGTGGCGGACCCCGCTAGCTAAACAAAGGAAAAAAATGCTATAACTCACAAACCAAAAATCCAAATTAAATTTCGATTGCACCATTAAATTCGTCTCAATAAATTCTTCAAAACTAGATCACACATGGATATATTTAGATAAAGTGACAAATGGGTCCCATAGTGGATAGAGTGGATAGAGGATGATATAGAGGATGGATGGGTGCGGGAGAATTGAGTATAGAGGAGAGAATGTTGCTGACTAGGACGTATAGAGGATGAATATAGAGGTCCATGAGTGCGGATAGCCTAATGCTGTAATCTTGCTGAAGACCAGGTAGACCCATATATATGTTAGGGGGTGCGGCCGATTGTTCGCTCTAGCTAATAGACACAATACATCTATTATTTTTTTTCTTTTCGTTTTATTTCAAAAACTATCTTTAAACCTTTTCAAAAGTAAACTTGAATCATTTTGAGTTTTGGATCAAACCACTCAGCACAATAAAACAAATGTAACGGCATGAATGCTCAAACATATTGCTACCTTAGGATGAATTTTAGTTTAATGAAAATTTTTATTTCCCTATATTTTCATGAGCACAAAAATTCCAAATTAAATTGTTTTAGCTCTATTTCCAAAGATGCAAATTTTAGGGTGTTACAACATCTCAGCTTCTTATTCAACTTCCAACACCTAAGAGAGCAGTTGAGAGAGTATGTGCAATCACTGTTAAAAAAATTGAGAACATTCCTATAGTTTGTGAGTTTCCAGATGTATTCCCAGATGATCTGCCTGGCCTACCTCTGGACAGAGATGTAGAGTTTGTGATTGAGTTGAAGTCTGGCACTACCCCAATATCTAGAAGAGCATATAGAATGCCACCGAAAGAGTTAGTAGAACTCAAGACACAGTTGCAAGAGTTGCTTGACAAAGGTTTTATTCAACCTAGTTCTTCACCGTGGGGATGTCCCGCTATCTTTGTGAAAAAGAAGGACAAAACCTTGAGGTTATGTGTTGATTACCGTCCGTTGAATGAAGTGACTATTAAGAACAAGTACCCTCTTCCTCGCATTGATCTACTCTTTAATCAACTTGCTGGGGCCAAAGTGTTCTCTAAGATCGATCTCTGATCTGGCTACCACCAAATAAAAAATTTGTCCTGAGGACATTCCTAAAACTGCTTTCACTACTAGATATGGTCTTTATGAATATCTAGTCATGTCCTTTAGTCTTACCAATGCATCAGCTCATTTCATGTACCTCATGAACTCTGTTTTTATGCCGGAGCTTGACAAATTTGTCAGTCTTCATCGATGATATCTTGATCTATTCCAAAAACAAAGAGGAACATGCAGAACATTTACGCATTGTTTTGAGTCGCTTAAGAGAACATTAATTATATGCCAAGTTTAGCAAATGTGAATTCTGGCTCGATGAGGTGCCATTCCTCGGACATATTCTATCTACCGAGGGTGTTGTTGTTGACCCTGGCAAAGTGAAGGATAATCTAGACTAGAAGCCACCAACCACTGTTCACCAGGTTCATAGTTTCCTAGGAATAGCAGGCTATTACCGTCGGTTCATTCCTGACTTCTCAAAGATATCCAAGCCTCTCACTGAGTTGTTGAAGAATCAAGTCAAGTTTGTCTGGACACCAGAATGTGAAGAAGCTTTCCAGACTCTAAAAAAGTTGCTAACCACTGCTATAGTTTTAGCTCAGCCAGGCATTGAGAAGTCGTTTGATGTATACTGTGATGCTTCTGGTATTGGTATTAGGTGTGTACTGATGCAAGAAGGCCGAGTGATTACTTATGCTTCTCGACAACTCAAGCGACATGAAGAGCACTACCCAACTCATGATTTAGAGTTAATAGCTGTTGTTCATGCTCTAAAGATATGGCGTCATTACCTATTAGGTAACACTTGTCACATTTACACAGATCACAAGAGTTTGAAGTACATCTTTACTCAAGCTAATTTGAATATGCGTCAAAGAAGATGGTTAGAATTGAGAAAGGATTATGATCTTGAAGTACATTATCATCCTGGGAAAGCTAATGTTGTTGCCGATGCCCTCAGTCAAAAGGTTCATTGCAATTGTCTTAGTGTCAAGCTAATGGATCTGACTTTATATCACGAACTAGAAAGATTGAATATAGAGATAGTTCAGCAAGGAAGTCTGAATAATATCACTATAGAATCAACTATCAAAGATCAAATTATTGCTGCATAGAAAGGCAACAAGGGTATGGGCATATCAAAGAAAAAGTTAGAAATAAAAAAGAGACTTATTTCAGAATTGATGAATCAGACGTGTTATGATTCAAGAATCTATTGGTTGTACCAAAAGTTCCTGAACTACGATAGTTGATCCTTGATGAAGCACACTTAACCAGATTCTCTATCCATTTAGGAAGTAATAAGATGTACCATGATCTGAAGCAAAGATTCTGGTGGACTAAGATGAAGATTGTGATTGCCCGATATGTAGCTAAATGTGACACTTGTCAGAAAGTAAAAGTTGTGCATCTGAAGTTAGCTAGAGAATTGCAGCCATTGCCTATTCTAGCTTGGAAATGGGAAGATATCAGTATGGATTTTATTGTTGGTCTACCCAAGACATCAAAAGGGTTGTGATTCCATCTGGGTCATTGTTGATCGTCTCACTAAAGTAGCTCATTTTCTGCCAGTGAAAACAAGAGACCCCATGATTGCATATGCCAAGCTATACATTGATTAGATACTGAGCTTGCACGGATGCCAAAGACCATTGTTTCTAATAGGGTGAAAGGTCCTTGTTTGGTTTTGGTAATTGAGTGATAACCTTAGGTGGACTAATTGTGTTTAATGTGAGATACACAGAAGACTAGTCCACAGGTGATGGTGTCAAGGAGGAGCTCATTGCATATGAGACATGACATAGAGTCATGTGGCCAAGGTGGCAAAGATCAAGATGAGGCTTGGCTCGATGGACTGGTTGCAACTGTGAAGGACAAGTCAGAGGCCTTGGAGCGATGGACTGTGAGGCGGTGAAGCTTGAGCAAGACTTTGCGCTGATAGTCTAATGCAACGGTAAAGAGCAAGTGATGTAAAGATCGATGGACCAAGGTCACATGATGATATGAAGTGGATCATATCATTTGTGATATGGTTAGTGCATGTGTTGCATCAACGTCAGAGGAGATGGAGTGGAATGCGCAAGGCAAAGGTATAACCTAGGGCATTTCCATTTCACCGGTCATAGGTGAAAGAGAAGTTGATGACCGGGTTTAGGATAGATGGCCGTACTATCAAGACGGGCAAACTTGTTTGCATATTGGTCATCTAGTGTCATTTGAGTGATCTAACTTTGCATACGTGTTAGGATCGAGTGGTGAGGCAAGTTGAGTGCCTAACTCCTCGGAGAAAATGATTGTGAAAATGCTAACACACATGCATAAGGTGGTAATCACTTGTTGGTGTTGGCACATTTGTGAAGGCGACAGAGTTTGAGGTGTAGAGAGGGGTATGGGGTCCTCTCTCCCTCCCGCCGAGCTTGCGAGGCAAGATTCAAGCGTTTTTGAGGAGTTGAAATGACTATTTTCCTTTATGCCAATGTCAAGAATTGGAGGCGAAATCACGGAGGTGTTTTATAAGCTAATACATGTGCTTTAGTGATACACATACTTGGGATAGCTCATATGTGAAAGGGTGGAACAAGTGGAGCAAGCAAAGGTGGAGTTTTGCATGAAATATAGGCGACAAACGTTGGCTCACAGGGTGACAAACGTCGGGCCGTGCGTCTGTCGGTTAACCCTAGGTGGCGCATGCTAGATAGGAGCATCGGACGCGCGGACATCCATGCTACAGACACTAGCGTCAGCGTCTGTCCGCGGTGGCGTCAGCAGCGTGCGAAGGTGAGAGCGCGAGCGTCAGATGCTGCATCACGTCTGTTGACGATGCAACAGACGCGTCTGTCAGCTAAGCGCGGCGTGGTGTTCTCTATGCCGCGTCTATCGCTGTGACAGACACTGGACTCGGCCGCAACGGACGCGTCTAACGCTAGGAATTTGACCATTGGAGAAGTGGTGCACAGGGACACATGGCCACTCTGTGGAGCGATAAACATGGCAATAGCATTTGTCGGCTTGGCGACAGACTCGTCTGTCATCCCCATAATCTGCCTAGTGAAGGGGTAACGGCTATATTCGTTTGTGGGGCTATAAATAGAAGTGGTGGCCAGCCTTGGCTAGTTCTTGGCACCCTTGGGACTTAGTGTTCGTACTTGTGGAGTGCTTGGAGAGCCTGTAACTCACTTTAGCTTGATAGTGATCATCCGATCGAGTGAGTGAGTGATTCTAGTGTGTTGCATCGTGAGGATTGCATTTAGTGGCACTAGGTGATCGTGTTGCAAGCCGGTGGTGCTTGTTACTCTTGGAGGTTGCCACCTCCTAGATGGCTTGGTGGCTTGCGACTTCATTGAAGCACGCATGGAGATTATGCGTGGCTCCGGAGGAGGATTTGTGAGGGGGATTGTGCTCACCCTGTGGGGATCATGAAGAGCAACTCTATTAAAGCTCGTGGCTTGGAGGATCCCCATCTTAAAAGTGGATGTGTGGCACCCACTGAGGGTTTGACTCTTGATAGTCAATTAGCTCGTGATCCATCAAGTGGGTGTATCGCCACAACGGGGACTAGCTTGGTGGCAACCAAGTGAACGTCGGTGAAAAACCGCCATGTCAACCTTGTGTATATCTTCTCGGTGGTTTGCTTTCGATTCACAAGCTTGTATTTATATTATTATACTTGTGCTTGTGTAGTTGCTCTTGTAACTAGTTGGCTTGTGTAGTTTGCTAGTTACCTTCTTGCTTGTGTAGCTAGAAGTTGTTTCCTTGACTTGCTTAGTTTGTGTAGCTAAGTAAGTTGAGTTCTTGGTTTAGCTTGTGTAGCGTTAACCTTGAGCTTTGCTAGTGAGCTTAGTTGGCTTTGTGCTTTTGCTTACTAGTTGTGTAGGTGCAACCCCGTGCTTGCTAAAGTACTAGTGCATAGGTTTGTTGGACCTTGCTCTAGAATTAATTAGGAGAGCTCTTGCTAAGGAAAGCACCTTAGTTGCCTTTTAGAATCTTTGATAGGTGTGTGTGAACTTAGATAGAGGGGGTGTAGTCTTGACTAGACCGATAGTTTTAATTCCACATTTGTTTCAGTTAGCCGACGTGATTAATTTTAGAATGGACTATTCGCCCCCCCTCTAGTCCACCATCTTGACCCTTCAATTGGTATCGGAGCCTGGTCTCTCATTTGTGGTCTTCACCGACCCTAGAGGATGACATCTAGTGGGATAGAAGTTTGCCACATGCACATTTTTTATGGCACTAACTTTGAACGGTGGAAAATTGACATGCTTGATCTTTTTTGTGCTCTTGGCCCTAAGTTTTGGTGTATCATAGTTGTTGGCTTTACTCATGACTTGGATGAGAATGATAATCTTACCCAAGCGCAAGAGGATTGCCTAACACTCGATGCACAAGCTCAATGTTATCTAACCAATGCTTTGGAAGATGAGATCTTTGGTAGGGTGATGAGCTACATGAGTGCACATGGTATGTGGACAGCACACAAGCATCTCTATGGTGACTTATCCATTTGGGATGATGAAAAATTCAAGAAGAGGGATGATCACATAGAGATGGAGGTAAATGAGCGTGTTGAGCATGACCACAACACGGTGGTTGTGGAGGATTGCTCCACCTCATGGTCAAGTGATGATGATGATTGATCTACCTCAAGTTCACTTGACAAGGTTGATGGTGATGCCACAAGTGGTGCAAATGATGATGCTACTACATGCACACTTGATGGTAACAACATTGGTTCATGCTTGGGCCTTGATGATGCTACTACAAGCCCATCCACTACACACATTGCTTCATGTCACTAGGTGACACAAAGGTATCAAATGATAATGTGATTGATCATGTTGATTCATATGATGAGCTTATTAGTAGACTTGCTAGCATGAACATTGTCACACCTGGTTTTCTAAAGAACAAAACCAGGCTAATCATATATGCGCCCAGGAAGTCCACACATATGTCAGAATGGAAAAGTATCAAAAACAATGTTATTATATAACATACACATAGCTATATTAACACTTACATCGGAGTATCGTGGAATGGTGATTAAACTTCAGGCTCCATTGTTCTCAGGGACGGCTGACTGGTGGCTCCGTATGCCAAACACTTCTAAAAGACTTCTGAAAACTCCACTACATCTTTATCCTTCTTCTGAGCAACACCTTACTACACACTGGAGTGTGGTGAAAATAGCAAGAGTGAGTCCATGTCGAACTCAACAAGTATAACACATGGTTCATGAGGCTCAAAAAGGCTAGACACTGTTTGACTGCGTTTAGCTTTTAATCATCATATAATTAGCAATTGAGTAGCATCAATGTATTCCAATTCCCATTAATGAACCAATGATTAATTGTAATAAGGATAATGAATAGCATTAACATGAGCATAATAATAACAATAATAATTAAGTATGATATAACAATGGTGATCAACTATTCTGTAAGAATCCCCAAGGCCGCTCGTGTCCGTGAGCACGACTAGTATACCGGTTTATTAAACTCTACGCAGAGGTGTACACTTTCACTGTGAGTCATGATTTCCAAATGCATGTGTTTGCAAGGCCCAAAACATAAAAAACCATATAAAGTCATTCAAAAGTTCGTCTAACAAGCTAGGGCCATTAGATTCACTCGGTAGACAGATGTAGGAACCCCCTTTTCAAATGGCATAATTCCTTCTCGGCTATACTCATAGACTAGAGGTTGTCCTACACCCAACGTGTCAAGCCTTTCTTACGCCAATTAAGGTAACCACTAACAAGCTAGAAAATGTCTCTTAAACAACTAGAGCCAGAGCCATATAGCCCTCACAGCTGTACTGTAAATCCCGGTTAACACTTACAGTTAAGTCCTTACGGAGAGTAACTAGAGCGACAAACAAACAACACAATACAACGCTCTAGTCCCCTTTTAACAAGAATTAAATCATCTTAATGGTTGGTTGCTTAATCCATTAGTCAAATTACAAGATCATTGTTCATAAATAAGCACTAGCAATAGCTACCCAAATGCATAACCCATAGGTGACAAGAGAACAAGATATCAATAGCTACATTATAATCTCTATGGTTGTCAAGGAGGACACATGCATATATATATATGATAATTTCAGTGAATAGGACAACAAGGATGGTCCCATGTTATACTTGCCTCTTTCCCAAGGTTAGGCTGCTCAGAATCTTTAGCAGCTATCTTCCGGTCTCCAACTTTTGCTTTGACTGTCAGTCCTTAGCTCCTAGTCTTCAGCGCTGACGAACCACGCTTCCTCTACTCACAACAACCAAGCATAGCAAACAGACAACAAACACATCTAAGAACAAACATCATACAAAGAAGGCACTTTAAAAGGAAGCGCACAAAACGTCACGGCTTGTTGCCACGGTTACGAGAGCGCAAGAACGACGGAGAATGGAGCTATTGTTACAAAGTGCACGACTATCGAGACTTGCAACATAACGAAGAAGACAAACTATACGCTTGATCTATGTTAAACATTTTAGAGAATTATCTTAAAGTTGAATTAACCAATTTATATTGAATTATAAAAGCCAAAACTAAACCTTGGTTATATTTTATTTAGAGCTAGGAAATATGCCCATGCGTTGCAACGGGATCTAATATATATTGGAATTAGACATTGTATATCATTGCTAGACATAAGTAGTTGTTCAACTCATATTAGCACAGGACATGAGTCCAAGTTACATATGGATCATGTAATCAAATTAATTTAGTGATAAAAAAAACTTTTTTTCTTGGGTAGTCAAAGATTCAAACGGCTATGGTCTTCTATTTATTCTTTGTTTTTATTATACTTATTATATTTATATTAGAACATTAAAAAATAGTTGGTGAACTGAAAACCATAAAACACATCAGTCAGGAGGAAAAAAAATCGTAACATACTCGAAGCCGAGTAGAAAAAAGTCACAGCAAAAATTGGAACGTAATCTATAGAAAATAGCAAGAAAAAAAACAGAAGATATTTGGAGCTGGGTGAAAAATGTCTCGATCAGAAGGTAAACCAAAACATACTCGGAGGCAGGAGCCCAACAGAGATGCCGTCGTTGGTAGCTGAATACCCGTGGCACTTCTTGCAGGTCTTCGACGAAGCCGTGGCCGCGCTGCCCAGCGCGCTGGTGCTCCCGCCTTACCCGCTACTGTTGTCCCTCGTCATCGTGGCCGCGTTCATCCGGTACATGTGGATCACGCTTATATCGTGTATATTTTGCGCGCTCCTATCGTGCGCCGCTCGTACTCTCTTCGTTCGGACTGCCGCAACTATCGTCGCGGTCGTGTTGGTGTCCGTTCGTCCTGCCGCCGAAGGAGGCTCTCGGCCTAGCGATGACAAGACAAGCAGGAGAAATATTTAATTTTTCAAACTAGGGTGCTTCTCTTACAGTAGTTTTGATGTGCTTAGCCCAAAGGGTTGGTACATATATATATATATAGGGCGGAGAACTCCTCACATCTACATGGACTAGCAATATGGTACTAATTGATGTTGCACCCTCCACCTTTACTCGTAGGCCGAATTAATTATTAAAACCCATTAGTAAATAAATACATGGGCCTTTGGGCAAGAGGAAATCTGAGATATTTTATTATTTTCGTAATTAATTAATTTCATGGATAAAAAAATTCTAGAAAAGTCTAGAATTGAATTTTAAGCCACGAAAAATACTCTGAAGGCTCCGAAAATTCAGGGAAAATTCTTAGAGATATTTTAGAATGAGACAAACCCAAATAAAATATTTGGAGCTCATGAAAAGATTGATGAAGAGATCAAGGAAAAAAATTAAGCTCACGGAAATTGAAATTTTAAATCCAGAAAATACCAAAAAGTTTTCCGATGAGAAGTAAATGTCGTCCTATGGTATTTTAGAAAAATAATAGCACTCACCAACACCAAAGACAAGCATCACACAAACACCACATTATCAAATCAATATGGAAAAGTTTAAAATCACAATTTTCTATATTTAAATTAGCAGCAAGTTAACTTATCTAATAAATTTATTCAAATATTAAAATCATTTATTTTATTTAGTTTTTTTCATGCACAACCCAAAATAAGAAATTTTGGGTGTGACAAACATGTCTTTAGAAAATGAGAAAGCTAAAATAATGAAATTAGAAAATGAAAACTCTTTTCTAAAGAACTCATGTGAAGAACATAAGAGCTTACTTGATGATGTTAAATCTTCACATTAGAAGCTAATGTTGACTCATGAGAAAGTACTTGCATCTCATGAGGAATGGTTAGAAAAACATGATTCTCTCATTAAGATGTTTTTAAAGAAAATTAAAAATAATGAGAGCTCATCACATGGATCAAATGATCAATTGTAAAATGTGACTAATCCATGTGATGTAGGGAGAAAGCATGTATCCACCTCTTGTGATGACTTATTAGATATGCCATGTTCTTCACATATATATGCTTGTTCTACTTCTATGTCTTCTGAGACTAACATTTTGAAGGAGAACAATGAGCTCAAAAGTGAAGTGAAGAAATTGAGCAACAAGTTAGAGAGGTGCTATAACTCAAAAGTCACCTTTGAGCACATGATAAAGACTCAAAGAAGCTATGGTGACAAGAGTGGCATTGGCTTCAACAAGAACAAGGGTAAGAAAATAAAGAAGCAAGAACAAAAGAAGCTATCTCATTTCGTATGCTTTAAATGTCATAAGATGGGTCACCTTTCCAAGTCTTGCCCAACCAAGAAGCCAAAGAGGAGGCCACAAGATGAAAAAAAGATACCCGCTCAAGTCAAGATCAATCATGAAGATGTTGGTGACTTGATGATGATGAAGAAGAAAACAAGAAGGGGTGGAAGAGGAAGGCATCCAATGCAAATCCAAGATGCCAAGATGATGAGCAAAAATCAAATTGAGAAAAGAGATTTGGCTCACATCAAGTGCTTCAAATGTGAAGATATGGGACACTTTGCCTCGGGGTGTCCTACTAAGCTTGAGAAGAAGGCTCAAGCAACTCATGAGAGGCAAGGCATTGAGAGCAGCACATGAGCAAGGAAGAAAAGGCTCACTCTAAAAGAAGTTGCTACTTATGCCAGGAAAGTATACACATGGCTCATTCATGTCCCCTACGTAATGTTTCTAAGCTTATTTCAATTGATAATACTAACATGCTTAGAAAGGATGGAAATAGTACCACTACAGTTGCTATTGCAAAATATCCCACAATCCGTACTAAGGCTATGTCTAAGTATGTTGCTCCTAACTTGAGAGGACCCAAACCAGTTTAGGTACCATCAAAAAGTGGATGATTGATTGTAGGTACCATTGGCATTGGAGGCTTGATTCATTTGGATTCATATTGGTCATCATATGTTGAATCAAGTATTAAAGCTAAGTGCATATCCTATTCCAATGCCAAGTCAAGATGAGTGAAGTCCAAGTGCTACAATATACAAGTGTCATATCAAGTTGTGGATGATTTATTGGAATTATTTGATGGCTTGCAAATATTTGAGTTGAAGCTTGCTAATTGAATGATCATGAGCTAACCAAGGTATATCTTGTGTTGATCATTTCTTTTGGGTGCATATGAGTTGATTAAATTGGATATATATGCAATGTTGCTTGCTATGAGATGTTTGAATGGATCAATGCTTAGTAATCAAGTTTGGATTCATTTGTTTTGGATAAATTCTTGAGATGACTTTTAGTAAATGTATTGAATGGATATATGTCTTATGAGAGTATTAAAACAAGTTAGTTTTAAGTTTGATTCAATTTGGTGAAGTATAGCTCAATGTATTGAAATCTGTCCAAAGTTGAAAATCTGAGCTAGCTATGATCTTAGCTATGTTTGAGTGACCAAATCTATTTGGATTCGTTTGAAATTTGGTATACGTGCTCTAGACTTATGATATGATATGCTGTACAAATTTCATAAGAATTGGATAAGAGATGCTTTGGTTTTAGAGTGGATCTTGTCAGTTATAGTGCAGCAGTTTTCAGCATATAGCAGTGGTGGAAGATTTAAAATTTGATAGCAATCTAGAAGTCTAATGAAGCTCAAATTTTTTACAGCTGCTAGATGACTTAGTAAGGCACATCTCCACCAAATTTCATGTCATATGGATCTGTACATTGGGAAATATGAATTTTTTCTTTGAAGGGTACAGGATCTGCCAGAAAAGTGACAATTATTGGATTGATCTAGAGTCACTTTGATTGAAATGTCCTCAAGTTGGAATCATGCTTAGAAGTGTTTGAGGCACCTAAGTTTGGTTTTGAATTGATCTAGAAACATGACAAGAAATGAGTACAAGGGCATTGATTGTGGAATGTACTTTGTGTACACATTTGTTACTCAAATTAGAAGATCAAGATTAAACTCAAGATGAAGATGAAGCCAAAGTCCTAAGTGATGATTGAAGATCACTTGATAGAAAGAAAAGGACTTAAATAAGGAAGAGTTGACTCAAATGTCGATTCAAGGATTATTCATCAAGTTGAGTTCATCATTTGGGTCAATCAAACATTGTCTTTTCAAGTGAGTATCAAAAATGGTTCTTTGGAAAGAGGTCACTTCTCCCTGCTGAGGGGACTTGTCGCCCATGGGTGGGTAAACTGAGGACTGGCTTGGAAGGCTAACATGGAAGTGATGAATTCAAGGGACATTTGAGATGCTTAATTGAAGCAATCAATAAGGTTGATCATGAAAAGCAAGCAACACCCAAAAGAGAGCTAGTCATAGCAATATAAGTGGTATTCTAAATAGTTCTCTAATGCAAGCATTGAACAAAAATGAAGCGAGCCAACCACATCAAGATAGTGCACTTGATCATTAGTGGTTCTTATTTCATATGGGTGAAGAATGAATTTCTCTATGATGATTGGTCTTCACCAAGCTTATAAATTGGACTTCACATTACTATTGGAGTAATAAATTGGAATCTATGTGACTATCCTCTACTCCAAGATAGCAAAGGTATTATTGTATTGTGCATGATCATTTCATCCCTTACTAGTATGTGGTTAGTGCATATAGTATATGCTTATTAGGATCATGCATAACAAATGAAAAGTTTAAAATTCATAGCCTACCACTATTTCTTGTTTGTTTAAATGACCTAGTGGTATGTGTATGAATTTATTCATGAGCTAGTGAACCCAAGTACTTGATCTAGTTTGGATTGCTAACAAGTGACAAGTACAACATTGGCAAGATAACCCTTATTATGAGGTTTGAAGAAACTTGTCATTGGATCAAACCGGACTTGGAAGCTTAGGCAAGTCAATATAGTTCAAGTCACATTAGAAGCTTATGACAATGATATGAGTACAAGAACAAGACAACAATACAAATGGATATATCTAGTTTTGTCAAGTGGTATCTATACTCAATTAATTTTTTAACATGGTATTCACTAGTGGTGTCTAGATCAACTTAGTAGTGATATCCTACAAATGGTACTCATGAAGATAACATATGTTCAAGAAATGATTTTATTGAAAAATTCAACAAGTGGTTCCATGATTGAGAATTTCTCCAAGTGAGATCATGATTCCTACATGTGATATTCCTACACATGGTATCTATCATGCAAGACGATGATTCCACAAGTGATCCTCAACTTTAAGTGATCATCAAGAGAAGAATGCATCCCTCACCTACAAGAGCTCAAGATTATCAAGTGAATGACCCATGCTATGACATTGGGGAGGAGCCCCACCTAATGGTATCAAGGTCAAAGATCCTAAGTGGTATCTCAAGAGCAACATACAAGTAATGTCATTCCAACATGTGTGGTAATGTCCATCAAAAATGTAATATTCAAGTCTCAACCATCTACCCCAATGCAAGCCTTTGCATCAATGAGAAGTACACCCTTTATGGAAATTGATGACAAAGAGGGAGAAGTTGGAACAAAGATATGTTAATGCACCAAGAGATAAAAGAGTATGGGGGAGAGATAGAAGATAAAAGATGGACATAGATAAAGAGGGAGCAACAATGAAGAAAAGAGAAGGATCAAAATTCTTAGACAAGAGAAGCACACAAGTAGGGGGAGCAAGCTCATGAACTAGATTGATTGCATTTGACATGTGCATATTCATATGCTTGCTTGCATTGCATAAGTTTTATATTTAATATGCATGCTTGTGCGGTGTATGCTAGTTATAGAATTTGATTGATGCTTTAACAACTAGCATGCAAAGGATGATAGCTAGACTTGTTTTTATCATGAAAAACTAGAACCTTGCTTATAATGTTGATCTCACGGGGTTTCTAGTATTTTTGATGTCTAGTTACTCATGATGCTAAGGATGATGGAAAACTTGTGATTTTCAAATGCTATCGAGCTATCAAATGGTGTCGAACTACAAAGGTTTATTCTATACACCTTAGCATCACTTAGTAGTGCTAACCCTCCCACAAATTTCATATTCATGCATATGTGTGAGCTTGAAACCAAACCATTTGAGCACATTTGTAGGGGAAGTTATCACTACCAAGTCAGATTTTATGGTGCTTATCCAAATCCTAACATAGATCTTAAATGTTGGATAAGTGGCATAAAGTCCAAAAGAACTTAATTTCCATATCTTTGTAGAGTTGTCATCAATTACCAAAAAGGGGGAGATTAAAAGGTCCTTGTTTGGTTTTGGTAATTGAGTGACAACATTAGGTGAACTAATTATGTTTAATGTGAGATACACAGGAGATTAGTCCATAGGTGATGGTGTCACGGAGGATCTCATTGCATATGAGACATGACAAGGAGTCATATGGCCAAGGTGGCAAAGATCAAGATGAGGCTTGGCTCGATGGACCAGTTGCAACTGTGAAGGGAAAGTCAGAGGCCTTGGAGCGATGGACTGTGAGGCGGTGAAGCTTGAGTAAGACTTGGCGGTGATGGACCGACGCAATGGTGAAGAGCAAGTGACATCAAGATCGATGGACCAAGGTCACATGATGATATGAATTGGATCATATCATTTGTGATATGGTTGGTGCATGTGTTGCATCAACGTCGGAGGAGATGGAGTGGAATGCGCAAGACAAAGGTATAACCTAGGGCATTTCCATTTCACCGGTCATAGGTGTGTAGAGAAGTTGATGACTGGGTTTAGGATAGATGGCCGTACTATCAAGAGGGGCAACCTTGTTTGCATATCGATCATCTAGTGCCATTTGAGCGATCTAACTTTGCATACGTATTAGGATCAAGTGGCGAAGCAAGTTGAGTGCCTAACGCCTCAGAGAAAATGATTGTGAAAATGCTAACACATGTTCACAAGGTGGTGATCACTTGTTGGTGTTGGCACATTTGTGAAGGCGATGGAGTTTGAGGAGTAGAGAGGGGTTTGGGGTCCTCTCTCCCTCCCGCCGAGCTTGCGAGGCGAGATTCAGGCGTTTTCAAGGAGTTGAAATGACTATTTAGCTTTACGCCGATGTCAAGAATTGGAGGCAAAATCACGGAGGTGTTTTATAAGCTAATACATGTGCTTTAGTGATACACATACTTGGGATAGCTCATATGTGAAAGGGTGGAACAAGTGGAGCAAGCAAAGGTGGAGTTTTGCATGAAATATAGGCGACAAACGCTGGCTCACAGGGCGATAGACGTCGGGCCGTGCGTTTATCGGTTAACCCTAGGTGGCGCGTGCTGGAGAGGAGCGTCGGACGCATGAATGTTCACGCAACAGACATTGGCGTCAGCGTCTGTCTACGGTGGCGTCAGTAGCGCGTGAAGGTGAGCGCGCGAGCGTTAGACGCTGCATCACGTCTGTTGACGACGCAACTGATGCGTCTGTTGGCTAAGCACGGCGTGGTGTTCTCTGTGCCGCGTCTATTGCTATGACAGATGCTAGACTCGGCCGTGATGGATGCGTCTATTGCTGGGAATTCCACTGTTGTAGAAGTGGCGCATAGGGACACATGGCCGCTTTGTGGAGCGACAGACGCGGCAGTAGCGTCTGTCGTCCTCGAAATCTGCCCAGTGAATGGGTATCGGCTATCTTCATTTGTGAGGTTGTAAATAGAAGTGGTGGCCAAGCTTAGCTGGTGCTTGGCACCCTTGGGACTTAGTGTCCATGCTTGTGGAGTACTTGGAGTGCCTCTAACTCACTTGAGCTTAATAGTGATCATCCGATCGAGTGAGTGAGAGATTCTAGTGCATTGCATCGTGAGGATTGCATCGAGTGGCACTAGGTGATCGTGTTGCAAGCTGGTGGTGCTTGTTACTCATGGAGGTTGCCACCTCCTAGATGGCTTGGTGGCTTGTGACTCTGTTGAAGCACGCATGGAGATTGTGTATGGCTCTAGAGGAGGATTTGTGAGGGGGATTGTGCTCACCCCGCAGGGATCATGAAGAGCAACTCTAGTAAAGCTCATGGCCTAGAGGATCCCCATCTTGAGAGTGGATGTGTGGCACCCGCTGAGGGCTTGACTCTTGATAGTCAATGAGCTCGTGATCCATCAAGTGGGTGTATCACCACAACGAGGACTAGCTTGGTGGCAACCAAGTGAACCTCGGTGAAAAACCACCGTGTCAACCTTATGTACATCTTCTCTGTGGTTTGCTTGCGATTCACAAGCTTGTATTTACATTCATATACTTGTGCTTGTGTAGTTGCACTTGTAACTAGTTGGCTTGTATAGTTTGCTAGTTACCTTCTTGCTTGTGTAGCTAGACGTTGTTTCCTTGTCTTGCTTAGTTTGTGTAGCTAAGTAAGTTGAGTTCTTGGTTTAGCTTGTGTAGCGTTAACCTTGAGCTTTGCTAGTGAGCTTATTTGGCTTTGTGCTTTTGCTTAGTAGTTGTGTAGGTGCTCCCCCGTGCTTGCTAAAGTACTAGTGAATAGGTTTGTGTGACCTTGCTCTAGAATTAATTTGGAGAGCTCTTGCTGAGGAAAGCACCTTAGTTGCCTTTTAGAATCTTTGATAGGTGCTTGTGAACTTAGATAGAGGGGGTGTAGTTTTGGCTAGACCGATAGTTTTAATTCCATATTTATTTCGATTAGACGATGTGATTAATTTTAGAATGGACTATTTATGTCATGGAACCGTCCAAATTATAAGAGCACAAGTCCAAAAACAATCGCCGCAACGATCAAATTCTCAAACTTGAGCCCATATAACTTCGGTAGTCCACGAAGTCATGAGGGATTTCAAACCAAACCGAGAGCAGCCAAGATCATAGTGATTCAACATAATACAACACTTGTTACAACAGTTCAAAAGTAACCTCATAGATCAGAGTACAAAATGATTTATTACAAAACCAAAGTAAAGATTAGCAGAAGCAACATAATTTCTAAAACAATTTGAAGTTAAATATTGTCAGTACATAGTCACATCCTGCAAAAGCATACCAGAAGAGATACTATAGAGACCATGCCCATATCGTCTAGTCTGCACGCCCAAGAGGCAAAGACAATACTTGCAGCAACAAGTATGAATCTGTTACCTGCAACAGGTGGGAATAAACCCTGAGTATGAGAAGGTACTCAGCTAGACTTACCCGTCAAAAACTAGAAATAAAGTGACACCAAGGATTATGCAAGGCTGATATAAGTGGTGCTGGCTTGACAACATTTTGCATAAAAGCTTAGTACCGATAAGTAATCATTAATGCTTAAGCATCAAGTTAATAATCATTAACCTATCATCTAGATTAGCACCTGTACTAGAGCAATCACTTTATTAGGAGCAAACAATATTAACCATAGCAGGTATAATAAGGCCATCATCATCATTATCATCAATTTCCAACCATCATTAATAATTAGTGTATCTACGCTGGAGATAACCAGTCAAGTTTCTCACTATCTGGGAGAGATGGCGACTCGAATCGATTCCAACTCAGCTGAGGGGGTATTCCTGACACTCACCCGGCAAACCCCGCTAAAGGCAGCCAAAGATAACCTTTGGTACAACTCATGGTGGGCCCGAACAGCGCCGCGTTCTCAGTGATACCAGTGGCCAGGATGCTTAGGACTTTTAACTCACCTGCCCTTGAGCCCTCTGGCTCCCTTCCGAGGCGACTTTCACTTTTCGACTTCGCAGCCTGAGTTGAGCTACTAGGCTTCGCGATCGGCAACCTCAGGCCGGCCAACTAAATGTCAGGCATGCATTCAAAATGACATAGAAGGCTCTAGGTCTCGGTCCTTAATTGACACAGACGGGGATAGATCCACACTCAAGACCTCCATGCCTTGTAGCTTCACTGTCGTCATCCCGCCCGGTCTCATTTCATTTCATTAACACAGGGTTCATTTCCATGATAGCAAATATAGCCAACCATGACCTGACAAAGCCCTACATCTTGCAGGTGACAGGAAATCACCCGACTTCTACTGGTCTAATTTAGTAGGGCTAAGCATAGATACGATCTTGTCTACATAGGATTCAAGGTTCGATTTGCTGGACAAGGAGTGTTATCAATGCAGCAAGGGTTTCCAACCAACTCCTATCACGTAATGCAACAATACATATAACATGTATATATAGATAATTGCTTTGAAAGTAGGAGGCTTAGAATGCTCCGAGGCTTGCCTTAACCGAAAGAAGATAGATCAAGGGTCGGCTTTAAGAACGGTTCCTACGTCTTCTCCGGCTTCGTCGGACTGGACCTCCGGCCCCCGAACAGACTTCAACTTTGGGTTCCACGCCTAGCGAGACTTCGCTCGAGACACGATTCTCAGCACACCTATTGCATGTATATTCACCTAATGAATTTCATGTATGCACCAAGGATGACATGATGATTTATGAACATGCATGAATGATGTGAAGATGGGTGTAATGACATAGCAACATCGTAAGCACAAAACCAAGTTATGTGGTGCTCTATTCAAATCACTTCAAGCTTAGGTGCAAATTTCCTCTCTGGTATTAACATGTTTGAACATCCCTAAGAAACCATTAAGTACCACAAAGTTAAGACTAAACACGCACATAACAAGATTTCAGAAATTTAGTATTTCCAACATATTATCAATAGTAGCTAAGAAAACTCACAACTAGAGTTCTACAAATCCAAATGACTTGCAAGAGGACATTCTGGAAAGATTATGAAATTTTCTATATTTCATTTATAAACATCTAAGCATGATTTCATCATTTACCAAGTTAAAATAGCACATGTACAGAATCCGTTCTAAAAGATAGAGAGCACTTCCAAAACTAAACCCAGCTTGGAACAGCTGCCATTTCTAAACTATAAATCCATATGCTACCAAAATTTACCACCAACTAGTTCATAAAATCTTCAACAACTTTGATATAGATCACCAAGCATGAAAACCTCATTAACATAGCCTAACTTACTTAACCACCAAATCTGTCCAGAAAAGATAGATTTGTACAATTAAATATTAAGTGATGTTGGGAACATCACAAATGACTTACCCAACTTTACTAACAGTTAGAGTGCATAAGCATAATTGGCATCACATATAAAATGTAACTAGAAAATTCTACTAAAATTACAGAGGAAAATGCATGCTACCAAAAGGCTACCATAAAAATTTCACCTCAATTTGACAAGTATATTAGGAGATATCAAAATAACAAAAAGATAAGTGCTAATAAAAACTATAACAAAGGAATTTCATAATGGAAGAAAATGACCTCCAACAAGGCTAAAAATTTAACTAGAGCATCATTATACCATGACTAGCATCTCACAAAAATTTCATGACAATTGAATTAATACACAAAGAGAAACAAAATTATTAAACACATGTTTAAATAAAATGCATCACAAAATTAATTGCAAACCTTAGGAATTATTAACCAACATACCGCATATTATATTTTTTTAAATAAACTAGACATTATTTAGAGCACACCAAAATTTAAAGCACCCCACTTGGACTTCTAGAACTCGAGATACATATTTTTGAAGTTTGCACAAGAATCAAATAAATGAATAAAACGGAAAACAAATTCCTACTCTACTGAGCCGGCCCGCTCACACCGCTCGGTCGTCGGCCCACCCAAGGCCCAACAAACTGAATAGGGAAGGGGATCCCACGCCGACAGGCGGGCCCCGCCCGTCATACACACGCCGAGCAGGAGAGAGCTCCGGCGAGCGGTTTCTCGCCGCCGACGATGACTCCGGCAGGCCCAAGGGCACCGGCGTGCTCACCTCGACTGTGCGCATCTATTGGTGTAGCTACTTGACACTACTACCATGGCTAGGGGGGTGGCGGTGGTAATGGCAGCCATGGCCGCGGGTTTGCCGGTTCTGGCGAGTTAGCGGCGGCTTGACCCCAAACGGCCTACCCTGCGAGCATCAGCACATCGAGGCAAACAAGAGCATCAGAGAGGAGAGGTGGTAGGGGCACCGAGAAGCACGGCCACGCACGAGCTTGGCTTGGCGGCAACAATGGTGACCATGGCGGAGCCGGAGGCTCGGTGAGCACTACCTGAGCCAAAGTGGTGGCAAGGGGAGGTCGGGGACGTAGAGGAGCTCAAGATACAGCCAATGCTATGAGGAATCAGATGATGGCACACAGATGCAGTGGATTTCTCGGTGGCAGCCGCTGGTGCTCCTCCGATCGCCGTGCGCTCGGTGGAGAAGAAAATAGGGAGGCAGAGGGAATGAGCAGCGAGGAAGGGAGGTCGCGGTGCATGGCACCTTCACGAGCGCGAGCATGGTGCAGCCCCGACGCGTGGAGACCATGCGGCACCGAGTTTTTGAGGATGGTCGGCCATGACGCACGTTCAAGTTTCTGAACTTCAGAAACACTGAAACAGAGTTCAGTTAACCGACTAACGAACGATATTGGGCACGCTATACCTCCTAATCTAGACCGATTCAGTGCGAGACGTAGTTAGCAAAATTGTAGAGGAACATGAGATCTACAAGTTTGTCAATAGGAGTTTAGACTGATTCGGCTTGGCTAGGGAGTTATAGTTCACCAAAGTAGGTCACCTACAAACTGAAACTAAGTTTCAGTTAAGCCTCGATTGAACCCGACATTTCCCTGCTCTACAATTCCTAAACCAGTGAGAATTAGATGATGGTGTTATTGACAATATTGTAGAGCTAAGTGAGTTCTACAAAAGTGTCAATATGGGTTAGAGCTGGTTTGGTCTGGTTTTCGAACTACAAGCTCCCAAAGTAGGCCACCATGAAACTGCAATGTCACATTTCAGACTTAGAAATAATTCTAAGTGTTGGGCAATCCTCTAACTGACTTGTGGGCCCTGTTTGAGCAGGTTCTAAGCATTTTCATGAGATGCTCATATTACAACTTTTGTTCCTTATCAAGTTTGCTACAACTTTGTTAAAGGTTGCACAACCATGCAAGATTTCTAGGTACCACTTTTAAATTGGTCAAAGCAGATCAGTGCTATGGTCAAACTGGGGTTAAACCTAGTCAAATTGGATTTTGGCCAGAACATGAATATAGACCCTAGCTTATTTTGCTCCCTTAACATGTCAAAGATGTTTTTAAGCCACAAGTCACATAATAGCATCACATATGAGCAAAAGTCACCTCAAGGTGCATTGAAACAACACTAAGAAAATTATTGAAACATTGTGTTGCATGGGTTAATTAGGCATGTGGCATGTGTTGCATGATCATGTTTAAAGGTGTGGTGTCACACATCACACTACTACAAGTCTAGTACACACATACCATCACTTACAAACAACACATGTATGTATAGCACATGCACTCAACATGAATGTTGCAGATGTTTCAATGCTATGTTTCAATGACAATGCACATGAAATGATGGTGCACATGTTCCAGAACATGAATATAGACCCTAGCTTATTTTGCTCCCTTAACATTTCAAAGATGTTTTCAAGCCACAAGTCACACAATAGCATCACATATGAGCAAAAGTCACCTCAAGGTGCATTGAAACAACACAAAGAAAATTATTCAAACATTTGTTGCATGGGTTAATTAGGCATGTGGCATGTGTTGCATGATCATGTTTCAAGGTGTGGTGTCACACATCACACTACTACAAGTCTAGTACACACATACCATCACTTACAAACAACACATGTATGTATAGCACATGCACTCAACATGAATGTTGCAGATGTTTCAATGCTATGTTTCAATGACAATGCACATGAAATGATGGTGCACATGTTCATGTCATGCTCATATGATGCACAGATGCAAGGCAAACACCTAGGGTGTTACAATTCATTCCTCCCTCGAGTCTGCCATCTCGACCCTCCATAGGGGTACTCAATTTGTCTCCAAGTTTTGGAAATGCTTACATGAGTTATTGGGAACCAAACTTCTTCATAGGACTGCTTACCATCCACAAATTAGAGGTTAGACTAAAAGGGTCAATCAAGTTCTTTAGGATATGTTGAGATCCTATGTTCTTAACTTTTCGTCAAGATTGGATGAATGTCTACCTTTAGTAGAGTTCTCTTACAACAATAGTTATCAAGAGAGCATAAAAATGGCACCATTTGAGGCACTATATGGTCGCAGGTGTAGAACTCCATTGAATTGGTCTGAACCTAGAGAAAGGTGGTTCTTTGGGGTTGACCTTGTCAAGGAGACAGAAGCAAAAGTTAAACAGATATAGAATAATATGAAGGTGGCATAGTCTTGATAGAATAGCTATGCAGATAGGAGACGTCGACCACTAGTGTTTAGCAAAGGAGATTATGTATACTTGAAAGTGTCACCTATGAAAGGAGTTTACCGGTTTGGGGTTAATGGCAAAATGGCACCACGTTGTATTAGGCCATTTCAGATCTTGGCATAGTGTGGCAAAGTAGCATACTATCTGAGGTTACCTGAACAACTCTCAGATATGCATAATGCGTTCCATGTATCTCAATTGAAGAAGTGTCTTCGCGTACCTGATTAGGTGGTTCACTTTGAGGAAGTTGAGCTTGAACTGGACTTATCATATTCTGAGTATCTGATTTGGGTTCTGGATCAAAAAGACCGTGTTACATGAAGTCAAACAACTAAGTGGTACATGGTACAATGGAATCAACATTCAGAAGAAGAAGCTACGTGGGAATCTGAGGATTTCCTAATGGAGAACTTCCCCGAGTTCTTTGCTTCTAAGTTATAATTTCCACTCTAAGTTGTGACTTGTCCTTTTTAAACTTTGTAATATGAAAACCCCCTACCTATTTTATGAACAAGCTTGAGATGTGTTTGCTTGACACGTTTCCTTTTCCATTACTTAACCCAAGGCTTTAAATCTCAGAATGAGATTTCTTTAAGGGGGAAGGGATGTAACACCCCTGATGTTATGGTAACTAAAACTGGCCATGTCATCATATGCATTGCAAAGCATTCATGTTTAAGTCAACCTTTGTGTGCATCAATTAAAACAAGTTTACATTTTCTAGGTTGACTGAGTTCTTGTGATGTTTGACTTGAATCCTAAAACCTTAATTCTGAATGCCATTTCAAATACTTAGATTATACCCTATGTAATTTGAGGTGTAAAGCTATGCTCTATAGTAGTGTCAAGTGTAGAGGATAAACTCAAGTGCAACATTTAAAAATGAACTCCAAGTTTGAGGTTGAATTTGAGTTCCAAAACTTGTCCTAAGTTTTCCAATTCAAATTCGAATTCAAATTGGGAGGTTTATTCAAAATTGGTTCAAGCAAATGGAGCATTGGGAAGGTCAAGTGTGATTTGACCCAATGGTACATTTGGATGATAGTTTTGATCACTAATTAATCATTAATTAATGTAGAAACCAAATCGAGTTTGAATTTGATTCAAAACCCTGATTTCCGGAAACCCCCGTTTTGCCCCGTTTTGTGTAATTCAAAATCTAAAAAGAATTTGAAGGTGAGCCAAAAAGTAAAGTTGTAGATCTAGTCAAGTTGTACAACTTTGGTTTTTGGAGTTCTCAAAGTTTTAGAATAAAATTTGGAGTAATTTTGAAAAGACTCTACTCCCAAATTTGGCCCCCTTTTCATTCCTCTATTCAAATTTCAAAATGGAGGCAGAATTTGAAAATGGTTTAAAAAGAATAGTTGTAGGTGTTGTCGAGATGTACAACTTTGGTGTTTTCAGTTTTTAAAGTTTCAATTTAAAATTAAAAGTAATTTTGAATTTACCAATTTCCAAAAATTCTCCCCTTTTGATTTCAAATTCAAATTTCAAAATCTAAGCTGAATTTGAAAAGTTTTTATTGAGAAAGTTCTAGGACTTACAAAGTTGAGCAACTTTTTTTACAGATTTCAACTTCTATAGAAAATTTAAAAGTAAGTTTGATTTCAAATGTAGTGGCATTTTCGTAATTATTTCAAAATTCAGTTGGGGGCAGAGCGCCACCGAGCTGCTCCTCTGCCTGCCTCACCGGGCAGCTGCCGCCCTTGCTTGCCGTCCTCCAGCGTGGTGACAGCGCTCCTGAAGCCGCTCGCCCTCGCCTTCACATACCAGAGCCAGCCACTTTTTCTTCTTCTTTCTTGCTCGTCGCCGGTGATGAGGACATCGCTACGCTGGACACACCTACGTTATGGTCTTCCCCAAGTTGCAATTCGTCCACAACTCAGCTGCCACGTCTTCCTCAGATTCAGCAGACACGTCGTCACTGTTTCGGTCATAACTCTCTCATACGACATCAAAACGGGGTGTTCTTGGATACGTTGGAAAGGGGACGACGACGCCATCGTTTTGGATCTAGTCTCAGCTCCAGAAGGTCTGTGGATCATTCTGTGTGACCACGGCAAGGTGCTGCGTCACCTATTTAGGCCAACTTGGCCATGTATCGTGTCGGGCCTTAAGCCCAAGTTGTGGGCGCCCAACCCCTGGCCGTTCCCAACCCTAGGTCGAGTCTTAGACTATAAACACAGCCGCCGCCACTGTTAGACTATTGGGTTTTGTTTAGAGTTTAGTTTTCCATCGTGAAACTGAATCGTTCATTGTAACTATGGTGACAAATCCTTTTATAGTGATCCAGGACCCCTGTTCTTGATCTCCTCCACTGTGTCGATTAGTCCTTTGGAACCGAGTTCTTGAACCCTCTATTGATATTTACATCATTCATATTTGCAATTTCAGATTGCGTATTTTTATCTTCTTGCTTGTGCTCTTCGATTCGCTTGCAGGAAAAGCCTTCTTGGCGTGGTCAATCAAGTTGTGCTTGGTTGATAACCAACGGAAGAGTGGTGTAACGGTTGCAGGGTTCGAATTGTGTCTGATTTGAAGCCGGATCGCCAACGTCGAGATCTCCACAGATCGAACTTACCGGTTACCTCTCAAAAGATCGGGCCTATACTCATCAATTGGTATCAGATATTTCAGGTTTACCGCGAGGTATAATCTCGTTTGCCTTATATTCATATTTGTTCATTACCAAGAGTCCACAAAAATCCCAATAATATTTTAATTTCTGCTGTCCTATCACCTTTGTGCCTTTGCAATTTCGTTTCAGATTCACGTTGTTGAGTTTGTGTCCGTGGTCAAGTCTTGTTGCTGGTTTAGGATTGTGTTTGTAGTCGTAGTTCAATCGCCCGTTGCTTGAGTTTGTGATTTTTATTTTCCGCCGCTATCCCATCCACCGTTTTCAAACAACAAGTCGAAGCCACCACATTACTCGACTTGCTCCGCTAGCCGCCTTGTGTAACTTCTTGTCACCGCGCAAACCCTAGATAGGTTGTTAGCTGCTCTTATTTTGCCTGCATCGTAGCCCTCCTTACATCATCAGACGAATACCTACTGCTGTTAGTCATAGGAACCGTCTTGTGATTGGTGTTGGAGTTTAGAGTCGCTTTGCCCTAACTGCCGCTGCCGTATTGTGTCTTTCGGAAAACATAACTTGAGATACCTTCGGTAAAACAGGCATAACTTTTTGCTTGTTTATCAAAAAAATCTGAAATTTTTACAGCAGTTTCTTAACACCATTGGGAGCCAACCCAAACTAGGCTTTGTCCTGTTTGGTTTCATCAAAATTGCCAAAAAAATCAGGAAAATAAAGAAAAAAAATTGTCAAAGTTTTTGCACGCTTTTCAGAGAACGTGCTATAATTTTGTAGACCACATTCCACCTCAGTTGTAGGTGCCAATTTTTGTGGTTGCATCTTTTTTGATCCTTGTTTAGAGAAAAATATAAAAAAATAGCAAAAAATAAAAAAGTTTGATTCCTACTAGTGCCTTTTGGAAAATTCCGGGAAAAATTTAGAAAAAAGGAAAAATTTGGGTTATTTGCTTGTTCTGTGAGTTCTTTCCATCGTCCTTTGTTTTCACCTTGTTGCGCTATGTCTCGACACGTCTTAGCCAGTAGCTGTGATTTGTACTTTGGATCCGGATTGAGCAATCGTTAATCTGCATTCGTTAATTGCTAATCCTTGCTGTCATATTGTGTGCCTACCCATAGCTCCACATATTCTTCTGTCAGCACAGGTTCATCTTGCAACTGTTACCCATGCTCAACAACAGATTACTTCGTCACTTTGGTTTTGCTTCTGTTTGGCGTTGGTAAGAATACAGGCAAGACGGTGATAAGTCGCTTGTGATTTTGCATTCCACTTTCACCACCACCACCACCACTTGTTTCCTTTTAGTTGATAGGGATAATACTTTGGTGTTGTATTTTTCTATCTTCTAACCATGGTAGGATCTCTGACGGACTTCAATGAGTGCATGTCCAAGGGCGAGCTTACAATGTTCATGACTGAACAACGCAATCTTATGACCGAGTTGACGCGCAATGTGAACAATCTGGTCACCCGCATTGAACAACTCAAGCAACGCCCTCCACCTCATCGTGCTGATGATGAAGATGCGGATGATTTTGGTGATGAAGATGCGGATGCTGACGGTTATGCCCGTCGCCGCCTCAACTTCAACCGTCGCGGTATGGGAGGTAATATTCAAGGTAATAATGATCCTTTTGCTAAAATTAAATTTAGCCTTCCTCCTTTTGCTGGTAATGTTGATCTAGAGGCTTATTTAGATTGGGAGCTTGCTGTTCAACAAAAATTTGATTCTCATAATGTTCCTGCTGAGCATAGAGTTAGACTTGCTACTAGTGAGTTTACTAATTTTGCTTTGTTCTGGTGGAGTGATCTTTGCAATGCTAATAATGCTGCTGCTGTGCCTCAAACTTGGAATGCTTTAAAGCAACGTATGAAATCTCGTTTTGTTCCTCCTTATTAGCAACATGATTTATGTTTGAAACTACAAACTTTAAAACAAGGTGATAAAGGAGTAGAAGCATACTATTAAGAATTGCTTATTAGTTTAGCCCGTTGTGGTATAATTGAAGATGATAATGATTCTAATGCTAGATTTTTTGGTGGTTTAAACCATGATATACAGAACATATTAGATTACAAAGAATGGCATAATTTTTCCCAATTATATCATCTTGGTATTAAGGCAGAACGTGAAGTATAGGGCCACAAACAACACCAGCCTTTTAGGTATAACAATGGGAGGAATTTTTAGCAGCGTTCAGAGCCGGAGACGCCCAAGATTCCTGTTGCATCACAGCCATCTACACCTCCATTTTCTTCTAGGGTAAGTAAATTGTCTAATGTGTAGAAGAACGGTGCCACTCCAGGTGCTTCTCCTAGCTCCTCCTCGTCCAGCTCTAAAATCATTTGCCACCGATGCAAAGGCATGGGCCATGTCATGAAGGATTGCCCCAGTCGTCGTGCTTTCATTGCTACCGAGGATGGATATGTAAGTGCTAGTGATGTTGAAGATGATTTAGCCCTTGCTGCTAACATTGATGCAGATTACACCGAGGGCGATCAAGACAAGGAGACCATCATCATTGACTCCGTGGCTGCTGCCGCAGACTACCCTAGCCTTCTTGTGCAGCGTGTGTTGAGTACACGTGTGGGACATGAAGAAGAGATGACGATCCAATGCCACAATTTGTTCCACATGTATTTTATTATGCAGGGTTGTCGTGTTCTCACTATCATTGATAGCGGGAGTTGCAATAACTTGGTGAGTTTAGATTTGGTGGACAAGCTTGGCTTGACCACACGACAACATTTGTATCCATATAAACTTCAATGGTTCAATAATAGTGGCAAGACTAAGGTAACTAAATCAGCATGCATTAGCTTTTTCACAGGCTCTTATCATGATACTGTTGATTTTGATGTTGTCCCTATGCAAGCTTGTTCAATTTTATTAGGTCGCCCATGGGATTTTGATAATGATGCTTTACACCATGGTAGAACTAATACATACACTATCATACATAAGGACAAGAAAATTACATTGCTAACTTTGTCTCGTACAGATATTATTAAACATGCTAATGAGATTAAAAATAAACCTCCAACTCACATTGCTAAAAATAATGGGATTAAGTTAAAAGGAGGTACTTTTCTTGCTACAACTTCTGCTACTGCTGAGTTATGTGATAATCCTGATGCGCCATGTTATACTATGTTTTGTCAACCCATTATGTCTGGTGCATTGCCTGCTGTCACTAACCTTTTGCAGGAGTTTGCTGATGATGGGATGAAGTCAAGGACGACTCAAATTCTAGAAGGAGAGGATGATGAGTACATCGCCAAGATGGAGTCGAGGACGACTCCAATTCAAGAAGGGGAGGATGATGAGGACATCTCCATGCTAGACACACCTACGTTATGGTCTTCCCCAAGTTACAATTCGTCCCCAACTCAGCTGTCACGTCATCCTCAGATTCAGTAGACACGTCATCACTGTTTCGGTCATAACTCTCTCATACAACATCAAAACGGGGCGTTCTTGGATGCGCTAGAAAGGGGACGACGACGCCATCATTTTGGATCTGGTCTCAGCTCCAGAAGGTTCGTGGATCATTCTGTGTGACCACGGCAAGGTGCTACGTCACCTATTTGGGCCAACTTGGCCATGTATCGTGTCGGGCCTTAAGCCCAAGTTGTGGGCACCCAACCCCTGATCGTTCCCAACCCTAGGTCGAGTCTTAGACTATAAACACAACCGCCACCACTATTAGACAATTGGGTTTTGTTTAGAGTTTAGTTTTCCATCGAGAAACTGAATCGTTCATTGTAACTGTGGTGACAAATCCTTTTACAGTGATCCAGGACCCTTGTTCTTGATCTCCTCCACTGTGTCGATTAATCCTTTGGAAACAAGTTCTTGAGCCCTCTATTGATATTTGCATCATTTATATTTGCAATTTCAGATTGCGTGTTTTTACCTTCTTGCTTGTGCTCTTTGATTCGCTTGCAGGAAAAGCCTTCTTGGCGAGGTCAATCAAGTTGTGCTTGGTTGATAACCAACGGAGCAGTGGTGTAACGGTTGCAGGGTTTGAATCATGTCTGATTTGAAGCTGGATCACCAACGTCGAGATCTCCACAAATCGAACTTACCGGTTACCTCTCGGAAGATCGGGCCTATACTCATCAGCCGGTAGCACGACCGCCTTCATGGAAATTTGCCACCATCGAACCATCTCTGCCCAATTTCACACGTCAACCTCTCCGCTTCCGCTTTGTGCTTGTTCTGAGCCAGTTTGCAGTGCACCGCATCGCCCCTAGTTGCCGCTCGTCAAATTCTTCCCGTGGCGTTGCCATCGCCGTCGAGCTGCCCTGCCACCGTGGCCAGCTCTCTCAATCATGCCCCCAGTTTCAGTGAGCCACTAAATCAATTCTCAGGGAGCCTCTTATGCTCCTCGACCTCCCAATTCAGTCCCTACCGCTCCGCTTTGCTGGCGTGCCGTCGATGCCCCGCCGTGTCTACCATAGCCGGTGGTGAGCTGACTGCATTGCTCTTGAAGCTAAGCCTAGTACCCTAGATCGGTTCAGTGTCTTCCGTTGATCATGTAGGAGCGGTCCAAGTCACTGGAGGAGTCACCGGCTGTGAACTCTGGTCGGCCAGAGTTGTTGTCGTCGTGCGCGGCCTGAGTAGACAAGAGGAGAGGAGAAGGGCAGACCGGAGCCGCTTGTTTGGCCTTGGGCCATTGTTGGGCCGGGCTAACTCGGGCTAGCTACATGAGGGAGGAAAGAGGGACAGAGGGAAAGGGGGATGGACCGGAGAGAAAGGGAAAAAGGAGTGGGCTAGAGTAAAAGATTTAGTTTTTCCTTTTTCTGATAAATGAATAGTACTAAATTTTGTTTATTTCATAGAAAAATATTTAGAGCTCCAAAAATTCTAAAATTTTTTATGTAGCCTCTCTGTGAGGTGCACTATTTAGGAAAAATATGAAATGACAATTTTGATTAATTTTTGTTTGTCAATTAATTAGCTCCATTAATTGATAAATGAGTTTCCATAATTTTTCTAGCCTTAAATAATTATCCAAAAATTGTGAAAATTGTTTTGCCACTTAGTTTATATGTAAGCTTCTCAAAATAAAAATTTGAGCTTAATTGGACAATGCTGATTTTATACTTAATTATATGCTTAATTAAATAATGAATTAACCCTTAATCATGTTTAATCATTTTAGGGTTTGATTGATTTTATGATTGTATGTTGACCCTAGGTCATTAACTCTTAATGACCTTTGACACCTTTAATTAATTGTTTTAGCTCTCTTAATCATGTGGTTAGGGCTTAATTACTATTATTTCATGTGATTAACGAAAGTCATTAACAAAGTAGTTAACCTAATGAAACCCTAAGCTAGGGTTAGGTTAGGCTTTGTTGGCTTGCAACTGTACTATGAAGGAAAGTTATACTCAAGTTCTTAATTTTGTCATACCGTCATCAAGCATCATGTTTATTACTTTGTCATGTTTTAGCATGTCATGTTATCTCGTATAGTCCTCGTGAGCGAGGAGGTTAACGTGGTCGCACCAGTCCCAGAGGAAGAGCAGTCGCCAGTGGAGGTTGGATTCGATATTTGTGGGACTAACCCAGAACCAGAAATTTCCGTCGACTAAGGCAAGCCCCGGATGCATTTAAACCTTCCTTGCTTTTTGAAAAGCTTTACTTCACTTATGTTAATGCTTTGTTGCATTAGGGGACATGAGTTGAGTGATAACCTAATTACTGCACTACCATCCTTGATACTTCAATATTATCCTTGTTACTATTTTATTTGAAAATACTTAGTATGCTTAGCCTTGCTTAATGAGAAAACTTTGAAAATATTTAACAAATTTTGAAGGGTTTGTAACACCCCAGGTGTTTACCACCAGTTAAGCAAGGGTTTTGGAGTTCAAACATGACATGTGAAGTGGTAATGAAGATGTCAAAGTCAAGTCTATGGAATAGAGTCCCAACTTAAACTTAAATATTGCACCATTGCTTACATATAGGACCATTTAAAGATATATGCTTGAGTGGTGTTATAGCAATATCTTCATGTGTCTCACCTTAATACCTATCTATAGTGATCACCAGAAAAGTTTCATGAAGTTTAGAATAAAAAAGTCACATGAAATGATAAGTTCTATTCCTATTGGAATTGCACCATTAAATGAATGGAATTATATACCATCAAGCAAACCTTGCAAACTTGCCCAAATGAATCTAGGTGAACTCTACAACAAAAGTCATGAAGGGTTCATGTTGAGCAAATGCCAAGAAAATGACTCAATTGGCCTAAAACCCTAGTTTAGGCTTTATTAAGTTGCTGCTTTGACCAAAGTAAAAGTTTGACTTCTGCAATAGTTATGACGTTTGACCTTTAACAAAAGTTGTAGTTCATCTTGTATAGAACAAACTTTGTTTAATAGTCAAGAGCTAGTTTGGCTTCTAACTTGGTCAAATAGAGCTCACAAGATTTAATTCATTACTATGTGGTGGCTGCTGTGAATTGACATGTTCATGCCATTGTATCTTCTAAATCTATGTGGTGGCCCAATTTAATTCATTACTATGAGTTGAAGTACTTTTCATGGTGAAAACAATGAATCAAGTGTCACCAAAGTTGGAGCTCAGTTGGACCTTCAATAATAGTTCCCAAAACAGCAAAAGCTTACTTTGTTGCCTTTTGACATCGACATGTTGGCATTCCGCGTTCTCCAAATTTTGTTAAGTAACTTCAGTTGATCCAAATGTAAACGTTGGAGCTTACATAATGGGGAAGAACATACAAGAGGATGGCACTAGTTGCATTTTATTTTGATCATCATTTGTTGGAGTATGTTAATCATTGTCAACTCACTGATGCAACCACTTTGGAGCCTAATTGTCTCATAATCCATTTATCTAATCTCCTTGTACCTTAAATGAAAAATGTAGAGCATCTCGTGGGCTTCAAACTTCATTAAAGGCCCATGTCCAGATTCAGCTCATAACCAGCCCAAAACGACACGCCACCTTCGCCACACCGTCACACGCCACGTGCTCGTGGAAATGCCCGAATGGGTGACACCTGCCTAGTGCGTGGCAACCATGCACGGGGTCGCGTCTCCACTTGATGCCACACGTCCCTGCCCTCTAGACGCCGCGCCGAGCTACCTAGATGCTTCCTCACTCGCTCTCTATGCCTGTTCTCGCCCTCGCTCGTCGTTGCAGCGCGCCCTCACCATGGCCGACGGAAAGAGCTCCATGCCACCCGCGTCCTCGCTACCCCACGCCTTCCTAGTCTCGAGCCGAGCCAGCACCACCACCAGCTCCAGTGCCCTCTCCTTGTCCTCGCGTGCCCCTCCGCGGCCTCTCTTCACCACCGTAGATCTCAGCCACTGGAGCTGTGGCCGCCATGGACGTCCATGCGTGTGGTCAGGAGGTCACAGTTCATCTCCAGCCATGAATCCACCACCCATGGGTGCGCACAGGCCCCCTGGACCTTCGCTGCCACCCCACTATCGACGACGAGCCTCCTCCTGCCGGCACCGCAAGCTCCGGCAACCTCCCAGTTTGTTTTCGCGTTAGGGACCTCGGGCTTGAATTCAACTAAAGCCAGGGGGTTATTTGAACAGCCATAGACTCATGTGAATAGTACTTTAGGGACTGATTTGTTGTAGTTTTTGCTGATTTTTGAAAATGCATAGTAAATCATAGAAAATTCAAATGGAATTCTCTATGCAATGGATCTATAATATGTCATGTTTTAGTTTAAAGTTTTAGTTCTAAAAATAGATCTTTCCATCTAGGTTTTCTTTGTTAGTTGTATTTGTCATTTTCATGACTGCAAATTTAGGGCTTCAAATGAAATGAAATTTTTGTGGCATGCTACTCGTGTGATGATTGATGCGTGGTAAAAAAAATTAATGAATTTTGGGTGTTGTATGAGTGAGTTATTATTGTATCTTGCTCACACATGATTTATTGCAATAGCTATTTGTCTTTTTCATAGAGGTTGGTATACTTGTCCAAATGGCTTGAAATTTGGATAGTAGACTATTGGGCATATATGAGAGCCACTGTAATTTTGGTAGAATTTATTGTGCACTTTTGATATGTGTTCCTAATTCCACCTAATTATCTAGATAAATTAAGAAATATATTAAAATAATTTATTTAGCAATGGACACTATGTTTTCTGGTGTTCATTAGTCATGTGTGATATGTTGGTAAAGTTGGTTTTGTCCATTTATATGTTTGCAGCATGAGTTAGTATTTATTTCTTGCAAATAAGGTTTCTAGACAGATCTAGGAACTTAGCAAAGTTCTTCATGATAATTTGCTTTGTTGTAAAACTTATTTATACAAAAGTTGTAGATAATTTATGTATCTAGCTTCTGTTAAAATTTGGTGATATTTGACCAAGTAGTTTATGAGTTATGCATGTTTCAAGTTGGAGATCAGAGTTGGCTGCTCTCTGATTGTTAGGAACAGATTCTGGAACTTTGTAACTTTGACTTATTTAACTTATGAATCATGCTGTGATGATTATAAATGCAATGTAGAGAATTTTATAAGCTTTCCATAATGTCTTCTTGCAAGTCATTTGGATTTATAAAACTCCAGATATGATTGATTTATGAAGCCACTGTTTGCAAGTCCAGAAATTGGCATATTCCAGTTATCGTTGTTGCTTCATCTTGACTTGCTTTGCATGTTGCTAAGTGTGATTCATGTCCTTGGTGATGAAGTTAGTACACTTGAGACTTTGGAAATCTTGTGTCACTTTTGGTATTGCTTTCCTTGCTATCTTAGCATGATGTTTAATTAAGCTATGTGATGTGCTTAAGTAGGTTTAGTGTAACCGTGTATTTGCCTTGATTAGTGTGTGATGCATCATCTATTGCATTTCTATGTGTTCATACACTTACATCTTGCATCTCATTTAGGTACGCTAGATGAACCACATGAAGAACTTGATGTGGAGCTGAACCCGAAGATGGTGTAGACAGGATCGACTCTATGCTTAGCCCTGCTTAATTAGAATGGTAATGTCAGGTGATCTCCTATCACCTGTAAGATAGGAAGTATTGGGTCATGGTTGGTGTCGACGAAATATAGTCGGCAGTCTACCTAGGGGTATGCCCAAGGTAGTAGATTATCGGCAGACAGATGCGCAAGCTCCAAACAAGATGGTGACGCAAGGCAGACACGAAGTTTTATCCAGGTTCGGCCGCCAAGAAGGCGTAATACCTACGTCCTGCGTCTGATTTGTATTGTGGTATGTCAATGAGAGATGTTTTTTAGAGGGGTCCCCTGCCCGCCTTATATAGTCCGGGGGGCAGGGTTACAGATCTGGAAACTAATCCTAGTCAGTTACAATTGCCATATGTAGCCGGATAAGGATTCCTATTCTAACCGACCAGGATCCTGCTTGGTCACCAAATCCGTCTTGATTCCTTGTGCGAGACTCCGATCAGGTTAACTAGGCCGCACGTCACCTTTTGGGTAGACTAAAACCATCGAACCAGGCCAGCCCAAGCTTAGCCGTAGGGGTATAGGGGTTAATACCCCCACAGCTAGTCCCCGAGCATCATATATTCTGATGCGACACGCCGTCTTGACCTTCTCCGAACATTGAGGCTTGAGTCCTTGACGTCTCTGACCACCGTTGCCGCCGAAGAAGTAGGTTGTCTGAAGAATGTATGGTGCTCTTAAGAAAAAAGAAAAGATTTCCGTCCCGGGAAGTGTGCCCACTTGTATTTCTGAAAAGAAATGTAAGTGCGTCTTGAAGCGTAGCGTCCTTGATCATCAGAGGCATAGAGGTCGAAAAACAAACACATTCACCGCAAGGTAAAGTGTGCCCACTTAGTCCCTGAGCCTGGTAGTAGGTGACGTAGGCACGTGGTGCCAGGGTCTAAAAAGAATTCCCAGTTAAGTTGAGAATCCAATCGTCGTACCGGCGATACGAGATGCACCGGCAGGTGCATCATACCGATGTAGTCCCGGAGCTTGCTGGAAGGCGAGGTATGAGCCTTGTATCAAGGTCTAAACGAGAAAGAATATCCCAACTGTATGCGAGTCGCCAGTCGCATGTAGTTGAGACGCAAAGTCCTCGAGCCATGGTTGGAGAGTGGTCGAGGCAGTCCCCGAGCACAGGTCGAAGAGCGAGCGACGAAGTCCCCGAGCCATGGTCGGAGAGTGATCGAGGCAGTCCCCGAGCATAGGTCGAAGAGCGAGCAATGAAGTCCCCGAGCCGTGGTCAGAGAGTGATCGAGGTAGTCCCCGAGCACAGGTCGAAGAGTGGTCGAGGCAGTCCCCGAGCACAGGTCGAAGAGCGAGCGACGAAGTCCCCGAGCCGTGGTCGGAGAGTGATCGAGGCAGTCCCCGAGCACAGGTCGAGGAGCACATGTAGTTGTATACTTATTTTTCTCTTTTCTCTGCCAAGTCCAATCTAACACGCCTGGTCAAAAAGCAAATCGGTATAGTACATCATTCTGTCTTCCCCCCCTTTTTTTGACAAACAGACGGCTGACACCTGTATTGAGGTGTGTCAGTGTGAGCCCTCGTATACCATCAACAAAAAGGCGCGTACACTGGTAACGAAGGAGCACATTTATTGGCATAGATCTCGAGGTGGTGTGAAAAATCCATCCGTCACGCGTGAGCACATCTCCCAAGAATCTCGGGCAGGCGAAACGACAGTACTCTTTGTTATTTATAATATAGATCTGGCAACTTACAGTCACCATTCCCCATCGTCATTCGCCGCCGCCACCTTCATCTTCGTCTTCCTCTTACCAAACCCTATTTCTCCGATAAACAGTGCCAAAATCCCATTGCCATTGCATCCACCCCCTTAGAAAACTTCGCGTAATGGCGAGAAAAAACACCCAGAAGAAAAGCGAAATCATGACGAAGGAGTGGTGGAAGTCTCGAAGCAACGAGCACACCATCAAAGACCTTGTCGCCATGGGAGTGCTCCACAACAAAGCCCTCGCTGGATGGCGCGCACCGGAAGGAGAAAGCTTCCCTGATCCACAACCAGGTGAGATCGTGGTTTTCGAAGATTTCTTCAAACGGGGTTTTGGGATTCCAGTACACCCTTTCCTTCAAGGTCTCTGCTTGTACTACGAGATTGGGATTTGCAATCTGCATCCCAACTCGATTCTTCTCGTCTCTACCTTCATCCATCTCTGCGAGGCGTATGGTGGGTTCTAGCCCCATTTCGATCACTTTCGCCACCTGTTCTGTCTTCAGAAAAAGGAAGCGGTGGCTCAAAGATCACCGGAGGTGTATACCTAAACCTGTGTGATGGCATGAAGGCGCAATACCTGCACTATCCGTGGAACACTTCTTTGGATGAGTGGTACAAGAAATGGTTCTACATCCGTGAAGAGCCGAACACCATCACTCTGTGCGACGTGGGGCTAATTCCAGAGAAGAAAAATAGCTGGTTAGAAAAACCCGAAAACTTGGAACAGATCGCCGAACTGCTCGAGATGATCCCGTGGAGAAGGCTTGATGGCCCGAGCGTGGTCGGAAACTTTATTAGCCGACGAATTCAGCCATGCCAGAAAATAATTCATCCTGACTTCGAATACCAAGGGAGCGCGGATCCGACAAGGACCAGGAAAGAGCCGCTCGACAAGACGGAGATCAAAGCCAGGATTGGAGAGCTGTTCAATTTGGCCGATCCAAATTATGTTGTACTGAACGCCATCGAACACGCCTTCAAACTAACTCGACCTCCCCCAAAGGTAAATGACGCCTCCTTTTAACTGTAGAGTCATGTTATATCAAGAAAATAACTGTCTTTTCCTTTATTTTGTGTCTCAGTGTAATGGTCGTGACCGGGCAGAAGTGTTCGTGTCGCCTCCCCCTGGTGTAGAATGGCCGCAACCTACCAGCCCAGCCACCATTACTAGCGCCAGGACCGATGACATTAACCGGGCGGTATTCGAGACCATTGAAGACGCCTTGACCAGAGCCGCTGGCAAGCGTCCGGCTACTGTCAAACGACATCAAGCCATCTTTCCTTTGTCGGACGACGAAGAAGAGGATACAGACATCTTCCAGCTCATTCCCAAAAAGAGGAGAAGACAAGTAGAACCGACGGAGCAGGGTGACTCCTCCAGGCCAGGAGTGGCCGCAGCACCAACCATGGCTGCACAGAGGACAGACGAAGGAAACATGCCGCACCATACTCTGACACCCATACCGGGGATTGAACAAGTCCCGGTGGAAACTGCCGAGCAAACAGAGCAGGGGCGGTCGAGGAGACGTTCCTTCGCCACATCCTTCCGCAAGTCGAAACTGTAAGTATTTTGTTTGATGTAAGCCTTGCATTTTGCATTGGATGCTATTATCTTCTTAATTTGTCTCTAAGTTCATTAGATCGGCCTCCACTGAAAGCCCTGACCAGCTAGCTGGGTGCGGAATGTCCTCACCGACAACAGCAGGACAAGCTGCTCAGCAATCAGTCATGGAGAAACCCGTAGCAGGGACTCCACTTGAACCTCAGCAGGTGGACAACCAGACGCCAGTCCCCGAGCAGGGGGTCGAGAAAACAACCGAATAGAATACAAGTACTCCAAGCACGAACCCTGCTGAGGCAGATACCATGACGCCAAGGGAGCTGAATCTAGCCAAAGAGCAGCAGCCAGAAGTTGTCCAGAACATGGTTGCGACGCGACAGCTCATGGGAAAGCCCTAGTGGAGTCTGCAAACTCCAGACCAGTGCCGCCTCCCGAACAGGAGGCTAAAGAGGATGAAATGGAAGAAATCCTGGGCCGTCCCCAAGATAGGCGACAACATGTATATGTGTCGCGCTATCGGAACGATGAATGGGTCATGCACGAAGAAATCCCAGAAATCGAAGAAACCTTAAGAGTCGAATAGGCGGCCAAGCGTCTGGTGACGGAAGTCTAGGTATATTTGGTTTGAGTTATTGACCCTATTGTATAGTCAAACTGGCTGACGTAGCTTGTCTGTATGCAGGACTTGATGAAAACTGCAAGATACCAAAAACGGTGCTTCGACCAGATAGAAGAAATCACGACAGCCAATAAGGAGCTGACGGCTGAAGTGGAACGCCTACGGCACCAACTTGAAATCGCCAACCAGGAGAGGACAAACCGAGAAGCACAAAACCAAGATCTGGTCGGCCAACTCCAACGCAAAGAGCAGGAGAAAACAGGTAAGTTTTCACCGTATCATAACAAGTGTAGGACTTGTGTTAATTTGTTCTTTGCAGTAATAGCTGTAATGCAGGTTTAGAAGCTGAAGTGACCCGCCTCCAGGGGGAAAACAGCCGTGTGCTTGCAGAATGCAATTACCTAAAGGAGGACAATAAGAAACTGGCACGCAGCCAGTCGGAACTCCAAAACCAAAATAACAAAATGAAAGATGACCTGAAAAGTAAGAACTCCAGACCCCCTTTCTCATTCTATTGTCCACCTTGCCTTGCCGTGTCATCACTTTTGATGTATTGTACTATTTTCAGTTTTGAAAGTCAATGCCAAGAGGCACCTGGAGGCCGTGATCAAGGAACGTGACGACTTGAAAGCACAATGCCTTAAAACCACTGAGGAGTGGGACATGTGGAAAAAGCGGTGCCAAGAAATGGCAACTGGCATTGTGCCCATCCTCGACCTTATCGACCCGACGCTCACAGAGGAAGAGCTAAAGATGCCCCAGCTCGGACTGGTCGAGAGATGCAAGAAAGCATGCGGATGGTTCCAGGACTTCGTGAAGGAGGCGGGTGAGTACACGGGTGCCCATGTGCTGAGCATGGTGCGTGCTCACTACCCCCTGATCGATCTCAAACGCTTGGGGGCTGGGTACCCGAAGGAGGTAGACCCAGACAAGGCCGAGGAGCTTCGGACGACCCAGCTGGAATTGTCTTCAAAGATAATTGGTGATATTAACCTATGCGGAGGTGGGACAGCACCTGTATAGGGTACGCTGTCGACAAACCAGCTGGAAATGCCATCAGCTGCAAGCCAACCAACGAAGCCTGCGGTCTCGACCAGCCAGGCACCGGTGGGGCCATCCCCTTCAGCTTGACTAGCTCAAGAGTCCCCGAGACTCGAGTAGGGTATTAGAGACGACGAGCAGTAAATGTCCTACTCTCCGACCAGCCAATGTAATAGGCTTAGAGCTGTAGAAGGAGGACATAGTTGTGTTATTGTAAGCTTGAGCCTCTTTAGGTAAGCTTGTAATAACGTAACTGTATATCAGTATAAGCTTGTTTGCTTTATACAAAATGTGTTTAAGCTTGATTTGTGTTGGTGTAACTAAGTAGGAACGTGTTAACGTTCAGTTTAGTTGTACCGTTTTGCTCGTTACATCATCCCGAAGGTTTTGTGCGGTCCTTGGTTGGCATGTGGTCGGAGTGTGAGGTAACATGACCTGTACACACATGGACACGGACAAGTCAAACCAAGGGAGGACCTACCGATCACCCGCGACGTGGAGAACGGATCTCGTGCACGTGTTGGGAGGAACCGGAGATAAGATCTACTCAGAAAACCATAGAAGGAGTGGTGGTCAGCTTGTACTGGCTAAATCAGAATATCCATAAAATTCGTAGTGACACATTAGAGTGGTCGGAGAAATCATGATTGCTTTATTAAAGTAAATCGAAAATGTAAGTTGAATACATATCTCATTAATTAAGCATAGAAACGTTTAAGCTTGTCGATGTGCCACGAGTTTGGTACGTCCGTGCCATCCAGGTGAGCTAACCTATAAGACGTTGGGCGTGTGACTTCCTTGATCATGAAGGGTCCCTCCCATGGGGTTGCGAGTTTGTGGACGCCGGCCTGGTTCGTCTTCCACTTTAGTACTAAATCCCCGACCACGAAGAAACGCTCCTTAACGTTCTTGTTGTAGTACCTACGCAAAACAGCAAGGTATTTAGCTGTGCGTACGTAAGAATCGAGCCTTTTCTCCTCTGCGCTGTTGATTTCTAGCTCCTGTGCTTCCTTAACCTTGCCCTCATCAAAGTTCTCTACCCGTGCTGATCTGAAAGCTATATCTATTGGGAGGACTGCCTCAGCGCTGTAAACCATAAAGTATGGTGAGACGCCGGTGTTACGACTGGGCTGAGTTCGGAGGCCCCATACTACGGCTGGTAGCTCCTTGAGCCATCTACCAGGAGTTTTATCGTTTGCTCTGTACATCCTCTTCTTTAATGCGTCCAAAATCATGCCATTTGCCCGCTCGACTTGTCCATTAGCTCTAGGGTGTGCCACCGAGACGTATTTTACAACTATGCTCCTTTCATCACAGAAGTCCCAAAAAGCGTTCCCGGTGAACTGAGTACCCAAATCGGTAATGATGCTGTTGGGCACGCCGAAACGGTGGATGACCTGGTCGAGGAATGTGATAGCTTTCTCTGAAGATGCCCGTACCAGAGGCATGTATTCTATCCACTTAGAAAATTTATCAATTAGCACGAAGACGAATGTAAATTTCCCTGGAGCCGGTTTGAAAGGCCCGATCATGTCCAGTCCCCAGCATGCGAAAGGCCAAGAGGCTGGAATCGTCTGGATCTCGTGTGCTGGCACATGGATTCTCTTGGAGAAGAACTGACAACCCTTGCAGCGGCGAACTAGCTTCTCTGCGTCGGCTACTGCTGATGGCCAATAGAAACCTGCTCGGAAAGCCTTACCGACCAGTGTTCTTGAGGCCGCGTGGTTGCCGCAGGAGCCAGAGTGGATTTGGTCTAGGAGATGTTCACCTTCCACCTGGGTTACACACTTCATCAAGATTTCCTCCTTAGCGTTTTTGCGCCATAACTTGCCATCGACGAGCAGGTACTGCTTACTGCGACGCATCAGGCGCTCATTTTCTAGTCGATCGATATAACCGCTACCATCTGTTAAGTACTTGATGAAGGGTGTTCTCCAGTCCGGCTCATTAGTGGTCGGAAGCGGCTCAGTTGTGCTCGGCGCCGGAACCGTAGCCACTAATTGCTGGTCTGGAACTTTGTTGGTCGTTGAATCTTCATCTTCAATGGAAGGCGTGAGCAGGTCTTGGACGAATACTCCATGTGGGATTTTGGCTCGGGAGGATCCTAACTTTGACAACGCATCTGCTGCTTGGTTCTTGTCCCGGACCATGTGTATGTACTCGATGTCATAGAACCTGCCTTCCAGCTTTCTTATCGACTTGCAATATGCGTCCATCTTTTCACTGGTCGTGTCCCAGTCCTTGTTGAGTTGGTTAATGACCAAAGCCGAATCTCCGTAGACATAGAGACGTTTAACTCCAAGCTCAACCGCAATGCGTAGACCATGCAGGCAGGCTTCATACTCGGCGGCATTATTGGATGCTGGGAAGTAAATCCTGAAGACATACCGGAGCTGCTCCTTGGACGGTGATACGAAAAGAACTCCTGCTCCCGCACCGTCAATATTGAGAGAACCGTCGAAGTACATCGTCCAAGATTCGTCGGATCCCGGAGAGACAGGCGTGCTTAAGTCTGTCCACTCGACGATGAAATCGATGAGTGCTTGAGACTTGATTGTAGTACGGCTTGCGAATTCCAAGGAAAAGGGGCATAGCTCCATTGCCCATTTGACAATGCGTCCGTTCGCATCCTTATTGCGAATGATGTCCCCCAAAGGATACTCAGTCATGACCACCACACGATATCCGTCGAAGTAATGTCTCAACTTTCAGGATGTTATCAGTATGGCGTAGAGCAGTTTGTGAATCTGCGGGTACCTGGTCTTGGATTCGTTGAGTACCTCACTAATGAAATAGATTGGCCGCTGTACCTTGTAGGCGTGGCCCGGCTCGTCGCGCTCGACCACCATTGTAGTGGAGACCACCCGATCGGTTGCCGCAATGTAAAGGAGGAGAGTTTCGTCTTCTCTGGGAGCAGTAAGTACTGGAGGTGACATGAGGTATTGTTTCAGCTGCGTGAAGGCAGCGTCTGCTTCCTCCGACCACTCAAATTTCTCGGATGCTTTGAGCAGTTTGAAGAACGGTAGTCCTTTTTCTCCTAATCTTGATATGAAACGGCTTAGAGCAGCCATGCAGCCGATGAGCTTCTGGACATCCTTCACCTTTTTTGGGGATTTCATGTCTAAGACAGCTTTGACTTTCTCTGGGTTAGGGCGTATGCCGTCGTAACTGACGACGTTGCCGAGCAATATGCTAGAAGGGACACCAAAAATGCACTTCTTTGGGTTTAATTTCCATTGGAACGTATTAAGGGCTGCGAAGGTGTGTTCTAGATTGTCAACAAGGGTATGTGCTTCCTTGGTTTTGACAACTACATCGTCGACGTAAGCCTCGACGAGGCCATCTTTTATCTCGTCGTTGAGGCAGGCCTGTATAGCGCGTTGGTAGGTAGCACCGGCGTTTTTGAGCCCGAACGACATAGTCGTGTAGCAGTAGGCGCCGAAAGGCATGATAAAAGACGTCTTGATCTGGTCATCCTTTTTGAGAGCGATCTGGTGATAACCAGAGTAACAATCGAGAAAGGACAGCAGCTCGCAACCGGCGGTTGAATCTACGACCTCGTCTATGCGAGGTAAACCAAAGGGGTCCTTAGGGCAGTGTTTGTTGAGATCAGTGTAATCAACGCACATTCTCCATTCATTATTCTTTTTGCGTACAAGAACCAGGTTGGCTAACCATTCCGGATGATACACTTCTTTGATAAATCCGGCTGCCAAAAGCCGTGTAACTTCTACCCTAATCGCCTCCTTTTTGTCGTGAGCAAAACGTCGTAACTTCTGCTTGATTGGTTTGGCCTTGCTGTTGACATTTAAGGAGTGCTCAATCAGGCTCCGAGGTACACCGGGCATGTCATAAGGTTTCCATGCAAACACATCCACGTTGCCCCTCAGGAACCTGACGAGCACGTCTTCCTATTTGGAACCCAGGTTGGCCCCGATGAGGACCGTTTTGCTGGGATCACCCTCGACCAGCTGGATCATCTTGTGCTCCTTGGACCTGGTGTTCTTACGCGGAGCCTCGAGCTCTGGGATCTCCAGGTGGTCAGCCGAGGTCTTCTTAGCGTCGAGGATGGTCTCGGCCATGCGAATAGAGAGGTCGTGGGCCTCTGCTATTTTGAAGCTGTCTTCCTCGCAGGTATAAGCTACGTATACGTTGCCCCTGAGGGTTAAACCTCCTTTCTCAGTAGGCATCTTGAGCACCAGATACCTGTAATGAGGTATGACCATGAACTTGGTAAGCGACGGTCGACCAAGAATAGCATGGTAAGTGCCATCGAAATCGGCGACCACGAAGTTGATGTAGTCGGTGCAAAAATGGTCTGGAGTCCCAAATTGCACAGGTAGCGTGATCTGCCCAAGAGGCGTGGAGCTCTGTCCGGGGAGAACACCCCAGAACTGTGCTTCGTACGGCTTCAGGTCCGCCTAGGCTATTTTCAGAGCGGGCAGGCTGTTTTTGAATAGTATATCAATAGAGCTACCACCATCGATCAGGACCCTGTCGAATTGAACCTTGTTGATACAAGGATTGAGAACCAAGGGAAAACGCCCTGGCTCGGGTATGGCTGCCCATTGGTCCTTCCTGCTGAAGTAGATTTCACGGTGAGACCACGGGGGAAACCACGGACCGGTGAGAAGGTTGTCGGTGTTTGCCACGTTCAAGCAAGCGCGGGCGAGCAGCTTGCGTTCTCGTTTGGTTTCAATGGACACCTTGCCGCCGATGATGGTGTGCACGCGATCAGTCGGTTTGACGTATTTATGACGAGGGTCTGCATCGTCATCGTCGTTGTCCTCGTTGCGCTGTTCCCCCGTGTCATTAGGCTTGTCGGATGCATGCAGAGCCTGTTGACGCATGTAGATAGTCTTGAGAACGCGGCAATTCTCCATGGTGTGGTTCGATTTAGGATGGAGCTGGCAAGGCCCCTTCAATGTTTTGGCGTAGTCATCCTCGTAGTTACGACGTCCACCACCCTTTTTCACGGTATTGACCTCGCCGTCGTCTTCCCGAGCGCGCTTGCTCCTGTAATCGTCACGGCGATTGCGCCGCTGATTACGTTGATCACGGTGGTCACGGGAGTCATCGCGCTGGTTGCGGCGGTCAAAATTGTCGTTCCGACCACGATTGCTGCGGTAATCGTCGCGGTGTGGAGGGTGGTCGGAGCGTGGAAAACGTGCTGCTTCTTCAACGATTATTTTTTTAGCATCATCAGCGTCCGCGTATTTCTTAGCAGTGGCCAGAAGCGCTGTTACTGATTCAGGTCTCTTCCGGAGGAGCTTGTCTCTTAGGGCGTCGTGGAACCTGAGGCCGGTGACGAAAGCCTCGATTGCTTCGTTGTCGGAGATTGATGGAACCTTGATGCGCATCTCTGAGAAACGCCGAACGTACTCGCGCAGTGGTTCATCCTTTCAATCTCGGATCCATTGCAGATCATACTTATTGCCGGGTTGTTCACAAGTAGCGATGAAATTGTTGATGAAGGCCTGCCTGAGTTCCTGCCAAGAGTCAAAATAATTCGCTGGCAAGCTAACCAGCCATTGGTGACCTGCATGACCAACCGCGACTGGGAAGTAGTTAGACATGACGTGCTCGTCAGCCATAGCTGAGCGGCACGCAGTTTCGTAGAGCATGACCCATAATTCGGGGTTTTCCTTGCTGTCATACTTCTGAAGTTTCTCGAGTTTGAAATTCTTAGGCCATATGACTTGGCGAAGGTGTGGAGTGAACTGTTTCAAACCTGGCGGGCCATGGGCAGTGTCATATTCCATGCGGCGATAGCTTTCATGGGATGCATGATCATCGGCTCTCTGGTTGATGCGTGCGCGCAGATCATGTCAGGCGAGGTAATGGCGAAGATTGTTATTGCCATCTGGATTAGCCCTGCGACCGTGGTTATCACGGCGATTGTCGTGGTTATCCTAGCGGTCGTCGCCTCGAACGCCGTGGCGGTCACCCTCCCGGTGGCGGTTGTCATCCCGACCACTATCATAACCACCGTTTCCGCCTTGACGATTGTCCGATGGGTCGTTATTGCGAGAGCCGCGTTGATTGAATGGCTGTGAGCGACTTGAGTATTGGCGGCTGTGGCTTGATTCGACAGAAACGGATGGAGCCCGGGCTTGATTTATTTCTGTAGTCTAAGCCATAGCAGCTGTCAGATAAGCTTGTATGTCATCACGGACTGCCTGGGTCTCGGGAGTGTTAGGCAGCCGCTGCATTGTCGCCAAGGCGACGGCCACGTTGGCGCTTGGGGTCTTGAAGACTTTTTTGTCCCCTACCCTGTCAAAAGCATCGTTGAGGTCACGTGGTCAGACCCTTATGCGTCGTGCCTCCTGGTCTGCTTCAGCTTCGATTTGCCGGTGATTAAACCGGTCAATATTGCGTGCTTCGCGTGCAATCTTTTCTTGTTCTGTTTCGCCAACTGCTGGCGGCTCGTCGTTGCTGACGACATGGATCAAATCCCCTCGTCTTGGCGGGAAAGACGGGAATTGGGGGAAACCCGGGGCATGATCTGGTAGATCCAGATCGTATTTGACGCCTTCATCTTCATGATGCTAAAGCTCGGTGTGGACAGATGCGTTGGATGCGATGCCGGATGAGGAGCCGGAGTCACCCTCTCGGACTGTGTGGACGGATCCTTCTCGGTAATCTTCAATCCGGACCATGTTGACGATGTTGCGTGGCTTCGGCCGAGGTCGGTGTATAGGACCTGAATCCGAGCAGCGTCGTAGGTTGCGCGCGTAGCTGGAGGCAGCGTTTTGCAGGCCGTAGGGCAGGACCTGGTGGTTCTCCATCGGGGCTTCGTACTCGCAGAGTTAGAGACCCATCGCGAAGGCTGGCTGGCGACGAGCGGAGCGCCCCTTAGGAGTAGATACGATCACAAGATCTGTTCCAAGTCGTGCAGGATGACTGGTCCGAGCCGGTCGGATAGATCTATTGTGGGGAGCCGTTACCTGCTCATTAGGTTGGCTTCGAATCGTACTTACCAGAGCTAGGGTTTCAGTGAGTTTGATGCCGACTCGATCGATGGAGTCGAGCAGGTCGGTTTTGTCGATCTGCTTTCCTCTGTAGCAGGGAAGCGAACGACGGGTTGTCGGCGTGGCTGTAGGCGTGCTCAGAGCCGGATGTACCGTGGTCAGAGGCAGATCCATCATGGTCGGAGCCGTGTTTGCCATGGTCGGAGCCGTAGCCGATGCAGGTGAAGTAATCGTCGGTGCGGGTTGAATCCACGCCTCCTTCGTGGTCATGGAGATGGAGACGTCGGGACCGGTGATCTAGGTGATCTGGCCGACGGTGAACGTGAGGCCGTTGGGCACGGCCATGGAGCTAGAGATGATGACCATCTTGTTTGCTTGGAGAGCGATACGCACACCCCCTACCTAGCGCGCCACTGTCGACGAAATATAGTCGGCAGTCTACCTAGGGGTATGCCCAAGGTAGTAGATTATCGGCAGATAGATGCGCAAGCTCCAAACAAGATGGTGACGCAAGGCAGACACGAAGTTTTATCCAGGTTCGGCCGCCAAGAAGGCGTAATACCTACGTCCTGCGTCTGATTTGTATTGTGGTATGTCAATGAGAGATGTTTTTTAGAGGGGTCCCCTGCCCGCCTTATATAGTCCGGGGGCAGGGTTACAGATCTAGAAACTAATCCTAGTCAGTTACAATTGCCATATGTAGCCGGATAAGGATTCCTATTCTAACCGACCAGGATCCTGCTTGGTCACCAAATCCGTCTTGATTCCTTGTGCGGGACTCCGATCAGGTTAACTGGGCCGCACGTCACCTTTTGGGTAGACTGAAACCATCGAACCAGGCCAGCCCAAGCTTAGCCGTAGGAGTATAGGGGTTAATACCCCCACAGTTGGCTATATTTGCTATCATAGAAAAGAACCAAGTGTTAATAATGAACTTAGACCGGGCGGGATGTCGATATTGAAGCAACAAGGCATGGAGGTCTTGGGTGTGGAACTGTCCCCGTCTGTGTCGATTAAGGACAGATACCTAGAGCCTTCTATGTCATTTTGAACGCATGCCAGACATTTAGCTGGCCGGCCTGAGGTTGCCGACCGTGAAGCCTAGTAGCTCAACTCAGGCTGCGAAGTCGAAAAGTGAAAGTCGCCTCGGAAGGGAGCCAGGGGGTCCAAGGGTAGGTGAGTTAAAAGTCCTGAGCATCCTGTCCACCGGTATCCCCAAGAACGCGATGCTGTTCGAGCCCACCCTGAGTTGTACCAAAGGTTATCTACGGCTGCCTTTAGCGGGGTTTGTCGGGTGAGTGTCAGGAATACCCCCCTCAGCTGAGTTGGAATCGATTCAAGTCGCCGTCTCTCTCGGATAGTGAGAAACTTGACTGGTTATCTCTAGTGTAGATACACTAATTATAATGATGGTTCGGAATTGATGATATGATGATGGCCTTATTATACCTGCTATGGTTAATATTGTTTGCTCCTAATAAGTGAGTGCTCTAGTACAGGTGCTAATATAGTTGATAGGTTAATGATGATGACCTTGATGCTAAGTTTAATTGGTTCTTATGCTCATAAGCTCTTTTATGCAAAGGAGTCAAGCTAGCCCACTTATATAAAGCCTTGCATACCCTTGGTGTCACTTTATTTCTAGTTTTTGATGGGTAAGTCTAGCTGAGTACCTTCTCATACTCAGGGTTTATTCCCACTTGTTGCAGGTTGTGATGTTTCATGGCGCCTGCAAGAATTGGATGGCTCCTGCCGTAGTGGCAGAGTGTGATCATGTGCATGATCCTTCTGAGTTATCTTATCTCTAATGCTTTTGTTGGAAGTTGACCTTGGTACTGGCATGTATTTGAAATAAGAGTTATGTTAGTTTCAAATTACTTTGCTTCCGCTACTTTTTAACTGAAGTTGTAATAACTATGTTGAACTCTGTTGTATATTGAATTACTTATGAAATGGATGTAACATGTGACTTGTTATGTTGAATCACTACGATCTTGGCTTGTATGTTGGTTGGTTTGAAATCCCTCGTAATTTCATTGGACTACCGGAGTTATATGGGCTCAAGTGTGAGAATTTGATCATTTCGGTGATTGTTTTTGTACTTGTGCTCTTATAATTTGGATAGTTCCGTGACAGGGTTGTTGTGGAACAATTGAATGAATGATGAGGTTAATTTGAGACTGGTCGATGGACTTGCATTGGGAAAGGAGTCTCAATGTAGTGTCTCCGATTGTGTCGGTTAAGGACCGTTCATTGTAGGCTTGCTTGGTTGAGACTTTGCAACTGGTCACATACTCTAGTAAGCCTAAGACCTTAGCTATTCTATCTCGTGAATGGCCGACCATGCACTAGGAGTGGAGAGATGGCGAGAGTAGTGTGTACCCTCGTGGCCAAGGGTTGGATTAGAGGTGTACTATACTCTCGGGTGGCGCTGGACCCGGTCATGTTTTGGAGGATCTGAGTGAATGTTGATATATATAGGTTTGAATCCTGCATATGTTGTGCGGTTAGGGATCCCCAGCTGGGTATAATCGGTTCGAATCGTCGTTGCTCCTCGGTTAAGGAGACTCGATCAACTACCCTGCATTGTAGTTAATGGATGGAACTTTGGACATGGAATTATGAGATGGATGTTAAGAATTGAATACTATTGTATAGGCTCACTTAGTGATAGTCATAATAAATGCTGAGTTTAAAAGACTGAAAGTAAGGATTCACTAATAGTGAGCTTTTCTGCAAAAAGACTTGGATTCTTGCTAAAGCCATATCTTGAATCCCCCGAGCCTACATTCCTGAGTCTTCTCCACCCTTTTCATCGGTTAAGTCTTGTGGAGTACTTTTGTACTTAGGATTTGTTAAACCCTTGTGGCAGGTATGTCTCATGAGCAGGTTTGTTTCAGACCCTGCTGCATGACCATCTTTGCAGTAAGCGACGATGAGTAGTATGTGTGGCTCTTGGGCAGAGCACTTTATTTTGGTGACTTGCAATAAAGTTACTAATGCTACTCCACTACTATGGTTGTAATAACTAAACTTAAGGTTTGTAAGGTTTGGAACAAATGGGTTGTAAATTATGATATGTAAGACTTTCGCACTTTTACTCTGATGTAATTTGTTATATAAACTGTAGTAATACTGCAATGCCTCTGTAATGTGATCCTGCTCAGAAGATCGTGGATGATTCAAGTTTCCTAAGGACACCCGACAAACTTCTAAAGTTCTATGGTGTCGATGAAACCTGGTTGACAGTCTACCGAGGGGTATGCCCAAGGTAGTGATTTATCGATAGACAGGTGCGCAAGCTATGAACTAGATGGTGACGCAAGACACAACAAGGTTTTTATCTAGGTTCGGCCGCCGTAAGGGCGTAATACCTATGTCCTGCGTCTGATTTATATTGTTGTGTATGAAGAGATGTCCTTCGAGGGGGTCCCTGCCCACCTTATATAGTTTGGGGGCAGGGTTATAAATCTAGAAACTAATCCTACTCGGTTACGATTGCCATAGCTAGCCAGATAAGAATTCCTATTCTAACCGACCAGGATCTTGCTTGATCTCCAAGTTTGCTTTCCTTCCTTGCGTGGGACGTCGAGCAGATCGACTGGGCCACGCATGATCTTCTGGTGGGCCGGGCCCTCTAGTCTGGGCCAGCCCAAGTCTAGCCGTAAGGGTATAGGGGTTAATACCCCCACAGCTAGTCCCCGAGCACTATGCATTGTGAAGCGACACTCTGTCTTGACCTTCTCCCAATAGTAAGGCTTGAATCCTTGACGTCTCCGACCAATCAGAACACCATCCGAGCAGCTATTGCAGGCTTCCAACCAGGTTACAATATAGCCAACCACTATTATTGCCAAAGAAGTAGGTTGTCCAAAGAATGTATAGAGCTCAGAGAAAAAAAGAAAAAGATTTCCTTCTAGATGAAGTGTGCCCACTTGTATTTCTGAAAAGAAATGTAAGCAGGGTAAACAAAGCGTAGGGATCGAAAAATAAACACATTCACCGCTAGGTGAAGTGTGCCCACTTAGTCCCCGAGCCTGGTACTAGGTGACATAGGCACGTGGTGCCAGGGTCTAAAATGAAACTCCATGGAAACTTGATACTGAGATGCATGACAGGTGCATCGTACCGACATAGTCCCCGAGCTAGCTAGAAGGCAGAGTATGAGCCTTGTAGCAAGGTCTAAAATGTAATGATCTCTCAACTGTATGTGAGTCCAATTTCACATGTAGCCGAGGAAATCAGGCATCGAGCTGTGGTCAAAGAGTGGTCAAAATAGTCCCCGAGCACAGTGTAAGGTATGGTTTACGAGTCCCCGAGCAGCATGAGACGTGGTCGATGAGTCCCCAAGCAGCGTTAGACGTGGGCGACGAGTCCTTGAGCTATGGTCGGAGAGTGGTCGAAGTAGTCCCCGAGCACGTCATGAGGTACGGATGAGGAGTCCCCGAGCAGGAGATGCGTTCGGCAAGGCCCCAAGCCTGTTCGGAGAGTATAACGCGCTCGGTGGTCTGTGCATGAATAAACCAGTCCTTGAGTACCTCTTAGTGTATTCCCATCTGATATGGAGTACTGAATTGATATTTTTTTTCTTCCTGCTGTGCTCTGACATGTTGTTACAAAAAGTTGACTGATGTGATGTTATTGGCATGCTCATCTGCTATGTTAGTGTCACAATGGGCCATCCATCAGGCGTAGCATGCTAGTGTGGGCCTACCCGCAGAGAAAATGAGGGGCGCATTTACTGGCGCAGTAACCGGGAAAAAAGGAGAAGCCGAAGGGATCGTGCCACGTTTATTGCACATGTATCCCAAGAATCTTGGGGAGATGGAATAGCACAGTCAATGAGATAAATAGCCGAATCGCGCCTACTCCCATGTACACCCAACAGTCGCATTTGTCATCTAGCTGCCTGCATCCCCAGTCCGCTTGCCCTAGTTCTACTCCGCCGCCACCATTAGCACACCTCGCCGCAACTAGAAGCGACGCGCTCTCTATACACCATCAAAGTCAGAGCAAAGAGGTGAGAGAGGGAGAAGATGGCCAAGACAAAGGCGACAAAAAGAGCCAAAATGATGAGGAAGGAATGGTGGAAGTCGAAATCCACCGAATCGACCATCAATGACCTCGTCGAATTGGGCATGCTTCACAACCGGGAGCTGGCAGGATGGTGGTCAGTAGATGGTGACAGCTATCCCAATCCCTAGCCTGGTGAGATAGTCATCTTCGAAGATTTTTTCAAGCGAGGTTTTGGGGTTCTGGTCCATCCGTTTCTGCAAGGTCGCTACCTGTATTACGAGATTGGAATATGCAATCTGCATCCCAACTCGATCTTCCTTGTTTCTGTTTTCATCCACCTTTGTGAGGCATATGGGAGAATCCAACCCCATTTTGACCTCTTTAGATATCTGTTCTCCTTGAGGAAGAAAGGGTCTCAAGGTGGCTCCAAAATCATGGGCGAAGTGTACCTGACGTTCCGGGACAAAATGAAACAAGAGTACCTCAACTGTCCTTGGAACACATCTCTCACCGATTGGTATAAGAAATGGTTCTACATCTGTGAAGAGCCCAATAGCAGCACATTGTGCGACATCGGGAACATTCCAGAGAAGAGGGTGGCATGGAACGAGCGACCAGAGCTGACTAGGCAAGTGGAGGAGCTGATGACGCTGCTCCCGTGGAATCGGCTTGATGGTGTGGCTGTAGCTAGGAATTTCCTTAGCCATTAGGTGCAGCCGTGCCAGAGGAGGGTACACGTCGGGTATGAGTACCAAGGGTCAGCCGACCAGACGAGGAAGCGGTCGGAGGATCTATACTACGATGAAGTCGTACGTCGGATTGGGGAGTTATTCAATCTGGCAGACTAGAGCTACTCCCGCCTGACCAAGATCGAGCATGCATATAAGCTTATCTGACCAACCCCGAAGGTAAACAATCCACCTTTTTTGCAATGAGGATGAAAAAATTGTGCCGACCACCTTAAAGTAAAAAATGCCTAATTGCTCTTGTCTTTGCATGCATAACAGATGCACGGCGTAGAGAGGCACAACCTTTACGTGTCCTTGGCGTCTGGAGTGGAGCAACCGTAGAGCGTGGAGCCTCCCCCACTAAATGTGCATTGGTGCTACATGGATGTCGAGGATGACCACAAAGCTAGGGCCCAAGTAGATGTCGAGAAAAGGCCAGTTGCCACTGACCAGTCGAAGAAGAGGGCCAGAAGTCCTCAGGCAGACAAAGCCCCAAAAGACTCGACTAGGAAGCATCGTCGCATGGTGCGAGACTAGTCGGAGGACGAGGAGGACGAGGATGCAAGTGCCTACATGCTCAACCCTCAGAAGAGGAGGAGTGAGCAGACAACACATGGGGGATCGACCCCACCGGCAAAGGGGCCACAGGAGGGCCAGACACTGCCAGCGGGCCCAACACCTGACGTGAGGACAGCAGAAGAGCAAGCTAGGCCACCACCATAGGATGGAGGCCAGGGTTCCTCTGCCCAGCACACAAGCCAAGGGAAGCTACGTCGTCGTGCCTTCACAACCATCCACCGGAGCTCGGATCTGTAAGTTCCTGAAAACTCATTCAAAACTGCATCGATAGTGTTAACGAGCGTACAAGTAGTAAAGGTAACTATTCTGATGTCCCATCTTAGCTCGGCATCAACGGAGAGGCCCGAGCAGCTAGGCATCGCTAGGGCAATCGCGTCGACCACCAGCAAGGCGTTGGAGCAGGTGGCGCCCGAGCAAAGCCTTTCGGGCATCGCCGAGGCAACCGCGTCGACCACCAGCGAGGCGTCGAAGCAGGTGGCACCCGAGCAAAGCCTTCCAGGGACACTGATTGAAAAACAAGTCCCCGAGGCCAATCGGAGCGTGCCTGAGTAGACCATAGCCCTCACATGGTCGACGCAAGGTGGTCTGCCTGACATCGTAGCTAAGGGGAAATCAGCGGCAACATCGTCACTGACCAGGCTACGCCGAGAGTGAAAGCAAACCAGTACCGAGCAGGCAGCAGAGTCTGATGACGATGTCATCAAGGAAATCCGAGGGCACCCACAAGATGGGTGACAACACATATACGTCTGCTGTGAACATGGAGACCACTATGTCTGTCATGAAGAGATCTCCATCGACGAGGAGACGAACAGAGTGGAGCGGGCAGCAAGATGGCTCATTGGAGAAGTATAGGTAGGTGTACTACGTAAGTACTATTATAGATCTGGTCAAATTTGTTTTCTTGCTTATATGGTACTCTATTTGGCTTGCAGGGCCTCATGAAGACTGCCAAGTACCGTAAACGGTGCTTTGACCAGATTCAAGGCATCTCCGAAGACAATAGGGAGCTGACAGCTGAAGTAGATCGGTTGCGCAAGCTGCTTGAGATGGCTGAAAAGGACCAAGCAGAAGCCAAGTCACAAAGACTCAATGCTGTTCTCCATCTTGGCCAGAAAGAGCGGGAAAGAATAGGTAACTTATCTTAGCCATGTGCCCACAAACACTAGAGAATACTATTGGTATGTACTTATGTGTTTTCCAGAGCTTGTTGTAGACCTGGTGGAGGAAGTCACCAGGCTTCAAGAGACAAACATGCGCCTGGTCGAGGAGAGTGCCTGATTATCAGTGGAGAATGCTCGGCTGGTAGAGGACCACGCATAGCTCCGAGACCAGTCAATGAAAATGACCGAGGAGATGAAAACCAAAAACCAAGAGATAACCAGTAAGTGGCCGCTGTCCTGTTCTTGGTTTTATGAGTCAAATTATGTCCCTTGGCATTGTTTTGATCAGAATGCCCTTGCGCAGCATTGAAGGTCAATGCCAAGAAACACATTGTGGAGCTGCAAAAAGATTGCGACCTCTGGAAAGATCGCTGCACGTAGATGGTGCATGGGATTGGACCAGTGCTCGACTTGCTCGATCCAGGACTGCCATCAGAAGAGCCTTAGGTACAGTAGTGAGGAATGATAGACAAGTGTCAACTTGCCTGGGATTGGCTGCAGCAGTTCATGAAGGAGGCTAGGGAATTTTCGAGGGCCCATGTGCTAAGCATGGTGCGTGCGCATTATCCCCTGATCGACTTCACGCGCTTTGCCAAAGGCTACCCCAAGGTAGTTGGCGTAAAGGAAGCGAGAGAGCTGCGGGACCAACTGATGGAGCTGGCGACCACAATTATTGGCGATATAAATCTGTGCGGAACAGCAACGCCACCATTGCATAGGACGCCAACGAAATCTGCTCTGGGGTCTTCGAGCCGACCACCTGAGACTGTGGTCTCAACTAGCCAGTCCTAGGCTGGGCAGTCCACAAGTAAGGAGCAGCCAAAGCCTGCGATCATGACCAGCCAGACTCCTGCAGCTCAAGCTCGACCAACGGAGGCAACGCCATAGCCACAAATAGGTGGTAGCGAAATCCAGCCCGATCATCGATCGTCAAGTGGCTGGTTACCTATAGCTGTAGACCAGGCAATAGTTTTAGTTTATTGTAAACTCATGCCTCATCAAGCAAGATTGTAATAAAGTACTATTGCAGCAATGTAAGCTTGTGTTGGTTTTGTGGAAAAAATGTATTAAGCTTGTATATTGTTGTTTGATAACTAAGTTAGAACGTATAAGTGTTCTAGTTTAGTGGTATCAGTTGGTAGATGCATCATCCTATAGAATCTGCACGGCCCTAGTCGGATCTGTGGTTCGAGTGCGAGGTGCAGAGCCTGTTCACACGTAAGAGCGCATAGGTCTGACCAGGGAGCACCTGCTGACCACCCAGAGCATAGAGAGCAGGTCCCGTGCACGCATAGGGAGAAGCCAGAGACAGGGCTGGCTCCGAGGACTCGAGAAAGAACGGTGGGTCTATCAACTGGTTGTTGATAAAATTATTTGAAAGAAAGGAGACTCCAGATAAACACGTTAGAGTGATCAAAGGTAAAAAATATATGCTTCATTGAAACAATCAAAATACAAGAAAGTTACATATCTTTATTGATGTGTTCTAGGGGTAGAAACACCTGAGCTTGTCAATATGCCAGGAGTTGGGTACCTCAGTACCATCTAGGTGAGCGAACCTATATGAAGTAGGTCGAGTGACTTCGATGACTTTGAATGGTCCTTCCCAAGGAGATGAAAGTTTGTGCATGCCATCTTGGTTTGTTTTCCACTTCAAGACCAGGTCCCCGACCACAAAGAATCGCTCCTGGACATTCATATTATAGTATTTGTGCAATATAGCTAGGTACTTGGCTGTACGCACATAAGAGTCAAGCCACCGTTCTTCAGAGCAGTTGACTTTGAGTTCACGTGCTTCCTCAGACCTGTCTGCATCAAAGTTCTCAACACGCGGTGATCAGAAAGTGATATCTGCAAGGAGTACTACTTCAGCGCCATAGACCATGAAGTATGGGGAGGCGCCAGTGTTGCGACTAGGCTAGGTTCGCAGTCCCCAGACCATAGCCGGCAATTCTTTAAGCCATCTTCTAGGAGATTTGTCATTTTCCCTATACAACCTCTTCTTCAACGCGTCGAGGATCATGCCATTGGCCCTTTCGACCTGCCCATTTGCTCTGGGATGCGCTACTGACACGTATTTCACAACTATGCTCCTTTCATCGCAGAAGTCCCAGAATGCATTGCTAGTGAACTGAGTCCCTAGGTCTGTAATTATGCTATTAGGGAGGCAAAAACAATTTATAATCTGATCAAGGAACTCAACCGCCTTCTCTAATAATGCCTTGGTTAAAGGCATGTACTCTATCCTTTTGGAAAACTTGTCAATCAACACGAAGACACATCTGAAGTTGCCAGGGGCTGGCTTAAAAGGACCGATCATATCTAGTCCCCAACATGCAAAAGGCTAGGAGGCTGGTATGGTCTGGATCTCATGAGCTGGTACGTGTATTCGTTTGGTGAAAAACTGACATCCGTCGCAGCGCCGGATGAGCTTCTCTGCATCGGCCATGGCAGACGGCCAGTAGAAACCTGCTCGGAAGGCTTTGCTGACCAGGGTCCGAGAGGCGGCGTGATTGCCGCAAGTACCACTGTGAATTTCATGGAGCAGTTGAATACCTACTTTGCGAGTGATACACTTCATCAAAACTTCCTCCTTTGTGTTTTTGCGTATCAGGACACCGTTGACCAGTATGTACTGCTTGCTATGGCACATGAGCCACTCGTTCTCTGTTCGATCAGTATATCCGGTACCATCCTGTAAAAACTTGATAAAAGGTACTCTCCAATCTTTAGTGTTAGTGGTCGGAGGTACTACAGATGTGGTCCGAAAGGATTCCGTAATACTCGGAGGGGGAACCACAGCCACCACAGGCTGGTCTGGAGGCTTCTCAACCACCTGATCTGTTTCTTCCTTGACGAATGGTTTAACAAGGTCTTCGACGAACACGCCATGTGGGACTTGAGCTCGGGATGACCCCAACTTAGACAACTCGTCAACTGCTTGATTTTTGTCTAGGACCACATGGGTGTACTTGATGCCATAGAATTTGCCTTCCAACTTTTGGATTTCTTTGCAATAGGTGTCCATCTTATCACTAGTCGTGTCCCAGTCTTTGTTAAGCTAGTTAATGACTAGGGCCGAATCGCCATAAATGTAGAGATGTTTTACACCGAGTTCGACCGTAATCCACATGCCGTGGAGATAGGCCTCGTATTTCTGCAGCATTGTTAGATGCAGGAAAATAGATCCTGAGGACGTAGCAGAGCTATTCGTTGGTTGGTGAAATGAAGAGCACGCCTGCTCCTGCTTCATCGATGTTTAAGGAGCCATCGAAATACATCTTCCAGTATTCGACTAGCCCAAGATTGGGAGGTGCGCTGAGGTCTGTCCATTCGGCGATAAAGTCGACCAGTGCCTGGGACGTAATAGTTGTACGACTCTAGAACTCCAAAGAGTAGGGGCATAATTCCATCGCCCATTTGATAATGCGTCCGTTAGCGTCCTTATTCCGGATGATGTCTCCAAGCAGAAAACTGGTCGTGACCACCACCCGATATCCGTCGAAGTAATGTTTCAACTTTCGGGATGTAATTAGGATGGCATAGATCAGTTTCTGAATTTGAGGGTTCCTTGCTTTGGACTCATTGAGCACCTCACTAATGAAATAAACATGGCCCTTAGAAACCTGATGAGCGCGTCTTCCTATTTAGGATCTAGGTTGGCCCCAATGAGGGCCGTCTTGCTGGGGTCATCATCGACCAGCTGGATCTCCTTGTGCTTGTTGGACTTGATGTGCTTTTGATGTACTTAGCACTTTGGGATCTCCAGCTTGCTGATGGGGATCTTGGAGGCGTCGACCAGGGTTTGCTCCATGCGGATTGAGAGGTCGGTGGCCTCTGCTACCTTAAAGCTTTCCTCTTCACAGGTATAGGCAGTGTAAACATTGCCTCTAAGAGTAAGGACACCCTGCTCGGTAGGCATTTTGAGCACCAAGTAAGAGTAGTGCGGCACGGCCATGAACTTGGTAAGCACTGGTCGACCAAGGATGGCGTGGTAAGTACCCTCGAAATCCATGACCACAAAGTTGACGTAGTCAGTGCGGAAGTGGTTGGGAGTGCCGAACTGTACAGGGAGCGTGATCTACCTGAGAGGTATAGATCTCTGTTCGGGAAGGAGGCCCCAAAACTGTGCGTCATAAGGTTTGAGGTCAGCCTCAGTTAGTTTAAGGGTAGGCAAACTGCTGCAAAACAAGATGTCGATGGAGCTGCCATCATCGACGAGCACCCTCTTGAACTAGACACTGTTGATGCAGGGGTCGAGGATGAGGGGAAACGACTAGGTTCCGAAATTGCCGCCCACCGATCCACTTAGTTGAAGGAGATTTCATGGTGGGACCAGGCCTAGAGTCTGGGATCAGAGATGAGATCATCGGTATTGATGACGCTCAGACAAGCATGCTTCAATAGCTTGCGCTCATGCTTGGACTCTAAGGACACCTTGCCACCAAAGATGGAGTGAACAGTTTTGGTTGGATTGACATATTGGTGATGAGGATTTCTATCATCTACATCGTCATCGTCATCATCACCATCATGCCTTGGTCTATCATCAATGGCTTTTGGAGCATCGTCGTTAGTAAGTTGTTTGGAGTAGATGTCCCTAAGGAAATGACAGTTCTCCATGGTGTGATTGGCCTTGGGATGGATCTGGCAGGGACCATTCAGGGCCTTATTGTAGTCCTCCTGATAGTCTCGGTGACCACTTGGCTTCTTAACCGTGTTAACTTCGTGATCGTCCTCACGAGGATGCTTGCCTCTAAAGGCGTTGCGGCGGTCATGCCGCCGATCATGGTTGTTTAGGAAGTTGCGGTTGTCATTGCGCCGATCACGATCGTTCTGACCACGGTCGTTGCGATTGTCATCATGCCGCGGTGGCTGTTCGGGGCGTAATGACCCACCCACGTCGTCCTTGATAATCTTCTCAGTGTCATCGGCATTCGCATAGTTCTTGACGATAGCGAGCAACTCGGAGACCATGGTTGGCCGTTTCTGAAGCAGCTTACTTCTAAGGGCATCATGATGATGGAGGCCTTTCATGAAGGCCGAGACTACCTCATCATGAGAGATCTTGGGGATCTTGAGATGCATATCCGAGAAACATCGGATGTAGTCACGCAGTGGTTCACCCGCTCGATCACATATGCGCTCGAGGTCATACTTGTTGCTCGGCTGATCACACGTGGTGATAAAATTGTTGATGAGGGACTGCTTGAGTTGTGCCCAGCTATCGAATTAGTTCTATGGTAGACTCTAGAGCCACTGGTGACCTACTTGATCAAGAACAACTGGGAGATAATTAGCCATTGCATGTTCATCGCCTATGGCGGACCGGACGGTGATCTCGTAGAGCGTGATCCAGCTTTTGGGGTTCTCCTTGCCGTCGTACTTCCTAAGCTTTTCGAGTTTGAAGTTTTCGGCCACATGACTTGTCGAAGATGAGGAGTGAACTGTTTGAGGCCCGGGGGCCGTGTTCGGTATCATATTGGATATGGTGAATCTTCTCGTGGGCCTGACGATCATTAGTAGACTAGTGATATGACTACGAACGTCACGAGGAGGAAGACATTGACGAAGATTACGAGGAGGGTTCTGGTCGACCTCCTAATCTCGATTGCCGCATCGATTGCGGTTATTGTCACGATGACCTCGACCACCATCTTGTCCACCGTCGTCACCGCCGCCTCCACCATGTGGAGGATTGGGTGGAAGCGGATCGTCACGATGTTGGTGACTTGGATGTTCTGAAGCGCGGGATCGATGGCTCTGACTAGATGTGACGGATGTGCTTGTGGCAGCTCAGGCTCGCTGGGCGAGCTCGACGGTTTGGCCCATGGCGGCGGTCAGATATGCTTTGATGTCCTCGCGGACTGCATGGTTTTCTGGTGTGTCTGGTAATCGGTCCAGATTGGCCATGGCCACTGCCACATTGGCACTTGGGGTCCTGAATTCTTGCCGATCGCCCACTTTATCAAAGGCATTGGCTAGATCTCGAGGTCGGGGTCCCCTGTGACGTGCTTCTTCTTCTTTAGCCTCCTGATGATGGCGTTCGGCGCGATCGGTGTTACGCTGTTCGTGAAGCTGCCGCTGCTCGTCAGTTTCTCCTGTGACTGGCGGCTCGTCATTGCTGACATTGAGCACCATGTTGCCATGCCTGGGTGGAAATCTCGGGATCGGAGAGAAACCCAGAGGGTGTGGTAGTGGATCTAGATCGTATTCGTCGTGGTCAAGGTGTTCAGCCTCGGTATGGACAGAGCGTGTAGACCCTGTGCTGGAGCCGCCTTCTTCAGGCAGTGTATGAACCAAGCCTTCATTATGTTCCTGGACATCGACCATGTTGATAGCATTGCCCGGTGGCAGTCATGGTATATCTAGGAAGTACAAATCTGAAATGTGGTCACGCTTCATGGGATCCACGAACAGATGAGGTGTATGATAGGCGTACTCGGAAACAACATTTTTTAGGCCATATGGGAGGGCCTGGCGATCCTCCGTCAAGACTTGGTACTCAGAGGGCCTGAAGCCTGGCATAGGAACCGGGCGAAGGCATACCGTGCGTCCTTGGGGAGTAGCGGTGACCGCTAGATCTGTATCGAACCGCGTCGGGTGGCGAGTCTAAACTGGTCTGGTAGATCTGTTGTGGTGAAGCTACACCTGCTCGGTAGATTGATTTTGAATGGAATCTACCAAAGTCAGGGTTTCGGAAAGCTTGAGGCTGACCTGGTCGATAGCCTCGATTAGGTTGGTGTTGTCGATCGTCCTTCCTTTGTAGCAAGGGAGTGGTCGATGAGTTATCGGCGTGGCCCAAGCCGTTGCTGGAGTGGTCGACGCAGATCGGATCTGCACCTCCTCCGTGGCAGCGGCAGTGAAGCTGTTGACGCCGGTGGTCTGAGTGATCTGGCCGACGGTGAACGAGAGACCTTTCGCCACAGCCGCAGAGTCAGGGATGATGACCATCTTGCTCTTCTAGGAAGCTGTACGCACACCCCTACCTGGCGTGCCACCGCCGCTGTAGTAGGTGACGTAGACACGTGGTGCCGGGGTCTAAAAAAAGTCTTGTTAATTAAATATAGCATGCACCGTCAGGTGCATCGTACCGATGTAGTCTCTGAGCTTGCTGGAAGGCAAAGTATAAGCCTTGTAGCAAGGTCGAAAGGAAATAATTGCCTCTCAACTGTATGTGAGTTAATTCACATGTAGTTGAGGAGAACAGTCCCTGAGCTGTGGTCGGAGCTATCCCCGAGTACAGCGTGGGGCGAGATCAACGAGTCCCCGAGCGTGGTTGGAAAGTGGGAGCGACAAGTCCCCGAGCGTGCTCGGGAATACTTGCTCGTAGTGATCGGGAATCATCTAGGCCAGTCCCCGAGCATAAGTCAAGAAGCGAGCGATGAAGCCCCCGTGCGTAGCGCGAAATTCCTGCAATATAAATATATAGAACGGTAGTACATGATGTACAAAATATTAAATTATGGAGAAAATCAACAGTGAAGAAATAGCGTATGATGCTCAGCAGTCACTTGCAAATGAGCATGATATGATAAAGCAGTTGGTGCTTTGTAAATATCAGTGTTGATATGAGGTTTGTGTTTACTCTTAGCATAAACTGCCCGACCAGTTAGTATGTAGCTGAGTTTCCAGCCCTAGCTTGCCCGCGTTACGCTGAGCACGGAGCCCGTGAGCATGTAGATGGCGTTGCTAAGGAGCCGCTGCCGACCACCCGTAACGCAGAGGGCAGACGCTCGTACACGTGTAGGGAGAAGCCAGAGACAGGACCGTCTGTAGAGACGTCGAGCGTCAACGTGATTGGTCAGGGATTTGCATTAAGCATAGATGTATGTTATTTTTAAGATGGTATACATGGACAAACGTTATTTGAAGAATAACCATGATGAGGACGCTGTGGAGAAACATCGTAATGAAAATTGTATTAAATATAAATGTTAGAAGTGTACTTATCTTTGGATATAAATCTGGTCGGTGACGATGAAGTTGTCCGGTCCTCAAGCTTTTTCGGTCTGCTGTGACGGTGGTCGCGGTTGTCGTAGCGCCATTCTCCGCGCGGCGACCATCGCTGCGACGCAGCAGGTGGTCGGAGCGAGTAGGCTGAGGAGCTTCCTATGACGACAGTCTGGGCAGCTCGAATGGTCGTGGTCGGAGCTCGGACGGACGTGGTCGGAGCTCGGCAGAGTCGCTCGGGAGGTGGTTGGCGTGGTCTGTGGTCGACGTGGTCGGAGCTCAGCGGAGCCGCTCGGGACGTGGTTGACGTGGTCCGTGGTTGACGTGAACTCGGCGGAGCCGCTCGGGACGTGGTCGGACGGCTAGCCGTGGCTCACTTGACGGCTTGAACGATGGCTCAAACGGTTTTCAACCACGAGCATGGCTAGGGGCATGTACTCCAGCAGCTGTACACGTGCATAGCAGTCACAAAAGGACAGGAATATATATATATATATATATATATATATATATATATATATATATATATATATATATATATATATATATATATAATATTTAATTAGAATAAAAGTCGTGACTTAGCTTCTGGACCCATGAGTACGTGTAGATGCATGTGTACATGCAAATCTTGGCAACGTGGTCGTCGAGAGGAAAGCGTCTTGCCTCCTGTACTATACGAAATCGAAATATGCTGCCGGTCGTGTCGTCGTGGAAGCTGTGGATAATCACGAAGCAGATATAGAAGCATACATGCAATAGAATAATCTAAAATTAGAAACACGACTTAGCTTTCGATGAGAAACTGCATGTGTCATCGAGCAGGTTGCATCCTACGGCTCTGTAGATGTCTTTAATTACTCCAGTTAGCTTGTACGGCCGATCAACATCTTTGGTGGAAACACGGTACCACATCGCTTTACCGCCGGTCGCCTTTCCTAATTGCTGGTTGTCATGATCCGCAGCAACGATCTTGCGTATCCGATCAGAAATCATGAGCAACAACAGGATGCGATTAAGTTTCCCCAATAGAAATCATACAGACATACATAGTATATGTGGAAATATTAATATAATAATAATATTTAATCATGAAGCGCCTTGACTTTACTTTTATCCGATTGCATGTGTTGCCAATTGCCATGCACGCTCGTGGCGAACATGCACATGCAGATCGAGGATGCCTGACTGCCGGCCGGTGATGCTGGTGGTCAGCAGTATGGCCAGATTGAATCCATGCCGTGCGGTCGCCTCGCTGGTTGATGTGGATAGAATCCGCCGCCACCGCTCAGCTTTGATCGACGGAAGGGAAGATACGCCATCTGGTCCGCCGGAGGATCAGCACGCACAACCCCTAAAGGGACCCTTATCTGGCGCGCTATTGTCTACGAAACCTGGTCGGCAGTCTACAGAGGGGTATGTCTAAGGTAGTCATTTATCGGTAGACAGGTGCGCAAGCTACGAACTAGATAGTGACGCAAGACACAACAAGGTTTTTATCTAGGTGGCGTAAGACACAACAAGGTTTTTATCCAGGTTCGGCCGCCGTAAGGGCGTAATACCTATGTCCTATGTCTGATTTGTATTGCTGTGTATGATGAGATGTCCTTCGAGGGGGTCCCCTGCCCGCCTTATATAGTCCGGGGGGCAAGGTTACAAATCTGGAAACTAATCCTGCTTGGTTACAATTGCCATAGCTGGCCATATAAGAATTCATATTCTAACCGACCAGGATCTTGCTTGATTTCCAAGTTTGTTTTCCTTCCTTGCGTGGGACGCCGAGCAGATCGACTGGACCACGCGTGATCTTCTGGTAGGCCGGACCCTCTGGTCTAGACCAGCCCAAGTCTAGCCGTAAGGGTATAGAGGTTAATACCCCCACATATGGTACACATGCATAGCCGTTATAGGTCTTTCAGACAATGATAGGTGCATGTGGGCCATATTATTTAGGAGGTTCTGCCATAAAAACAACGTCAAAGCCTATGATATGTTACACTTAAATTGAGCACCTATCTTACACCGATGCTAATACTATCTCCAAACATATCGAAATGAGATTCCAAATGACCCACGTCACTGAGGCGTTCCATCGAGTGCATCTAAAATGATTTTTTGACCCTATGGCACGTTCGGCGCAAACCGTACGCTAGTCTTGCATTAAGATTAGCACTATCTCCAAACACACCAAATCAAGCTTCCACTTGAGCCATGTCACCTAGGAGTACCATCAGGTGCATCCAAAATGATTTCTAAGCCTATGGTACGTTTGACACAAACGGTGCTCCTATCTTGTAACGACACTAATACTATCTTTAAACGGACTGAAATGAGATTCTACATGACCCACGTCGCTTGCGAGTTCCATCGGGTGCGTCCAAAATGATTTCCAAGCCTATGGTACGTTTGGCGCAAACCGTGCACCTATCTTATTTCAGGATTAGCACAATTTCCAAACGGACGGAATCGAGCTTTCACTTGAGCGTTGTCACCTAGGAGTATCGTCGGGTATATCTAAATCAACGGCAGAGCCTATGATACGTTTGATGCAAACCGAGCACCGATCATGCACCGATGCTAACACTGTCTCTAAAACAGATTGAAACAAGATTCCACATGAACCATGCCACCGAGGAGTTCCATATGGTGCATCTAATTAAAACGAGTTTCAAGCCTGTGGCACGCTCAACATAAACCGTGCACCTATCTTGCGTCAAGATTAGCACTATCTGCAAACGGACCGAATCGAGCGTCCACTTGAGCCTCATTACATAGGAGTACCATCGGGTGCGACCAAATCAATTTCTGAGGCTATGGTACGTTTGACGCAAACCGTGCACCTATCTAACACTGTCTCCAAATAGACCAGAATAACATTCCACATGACCCACATCACCTAGAAGTTCTTTTGGGTGTGTCCAAAATGATTTTTGAGCCTGTGGTGTGTTTGCACAAACCGTGCACCTATCTTGCATCAACATTAGCACTATCTTCAAATGGACCAAAACGAGCAACCACTTGTGTCTCATCACCTAGGAATACCATCGGGTGTATACAAAATGATTTCTAAGCCTATGGTGCGTTTGAAACAAACAGTGCACCTATTTTGCACCGACACTAACACTGTCTCCAAATAGACTAAAATGGGTTCTACATGACACACATCACTTAGGAGTTCCATCGGATGCGTCCAAAATGACTTCTGAGCCTATCGTAAGTTCTGCGCAAACCGTGCACCTATCTTGTGTCAGGATTAGCACTATCTCCAAATGGACCGAATCAAGCTTCCACTTGAGCACTGTCACCCAGGAGTACCATTAGGTGCGTCTAAAATAACATCAAAGCCTATGCTACGTTTGACTTAAATTGAGCATCTATCTTGCACCGATGCTAACACTGTCTCCAAACTGATCGAAACAAGATTCTAAATGACCCACGTCACCGAGGAGTTCCATCAGGTGCATTTGAAATGATTTTTGAGCCTGTGGCATGTTCGGCACAAACCATGCACCTATTTTGCATCAAGATTAGCTCTATCTCCAAACAGACCAAATTGAGCTTCCACTTGAGCCACGTCACCAAGGAGTACCATCAGTTACGTCCAAAATGATTTATCAGCCTATGGTACGTTTGGCTTGAATCTTGCACCTATCTTGCACTGATAATAACACTGTCTCTAAACGGACCAAAATAAGATTCCACATGACCCATGTCAGCTAGGAGATCCATGAGGCATGTCCAAAATAATTTTTGAGCCTATGGTACATTCGGCGCAAACCATGCACCGATCTTGCAATGACACTAACACTATCTCTAAATGGACTGAAACAAGATTCCACATGACCCACATCATCAAGGAGATCAATTGGATGCATCCAGAATGATTATCGAGCCTATGGTACATTTAACGCAATCCATGTACCTATCTTGCATCAAGATTAGCACTATCTCCATGTACCTATCTTGCATCAAGATTAGCACTATCTCCAAATGGACCGAATTGAGCTTCCACTTGAGCCTCGTCACCTAGGAGTACCATCGGGTGCGTCCAAAATGATTTCTTAGCCTACAGTACGTTTGGCACAAACCGTGCTCCTGTCTTGCACCAATACTAACACTGTCTCAAAATGGACTGAAATGAGGTTCCACATGACCCACGTCACCTTCCACTATCGGGTGTTTCCAAAATGATTTTTGAGCCTGTGGTACGTTTAGTGCAAAATATGCACCTATCTTACGTGAAGATTAGCACTATCTCCAAACGGACTGAAACAAGCATCCACTTAAGCCTTGTCACCTAAGAGTATCATCGGGTGCGTCCAAAACGATTTCTTAGCCTATGGTATGTTTGAAGCAAACCGTGCACCTATCTTGCATTGACACTAACACTATCTCCAAATGGACTGAAATAAGATTTCTCATGACCCACGTCACCTAGGAGATCCATCGGGTGCGTCTAAAATAATTTCCAAAATGATTTTCGAGCCTATGGTACGTTCGACGCAAACCGTGCACCTATCTAACACTGTCTCTAAATAGACCAAAATAAGATTCCACATGACCCATGAGACCTAGGAGTTCTTTTGGGTGTTTCCAAAATAATATTCAAGCTTGTGGTATGTTTGACGCAAACCGTGCACCTATCTTGCGTCAACATTAGCACTATCTCGAAATAGACCGAATCGAGCTTCCACGTTAGCCACATCACTTAGGAGTACCATCGGGTGCATCCAAAATAATTTCTCAGCCTATGGTATGTTTGGCACAAACCCTACACCTAACTTGCGCCAATACTAACACTATCTCTAAAAAGTCCGAAAGGAGATTCCACATGACCCACGTTACCTAGGAGTTCTATCGGGTGTGTCCAAAATGATTTTCGAGCCTATGGTATATTCAGCGCAAACCATGCACCTATCTTGCATCAAGAAGAGCACAATCTCCAAACAGACCGAAACACACATCTACTTGAGCCTTGTCACCTAGGAGGACCATCAGGTGTGTCCAAAATAATTTCTGAGCCCATGGTACAATTGGCACAAACCGTGCACCTATCTTGCACCGACACTAACTCTGCCTTCAAACAGAATAAGAGGAGATTCCACATGACCCACGTCACTTGGGAGTTTCATCGGGTGCGTCCAAAATGACTTCCGATCCTATGGTAGGTTCGGCACAAACCATGCACCTATCTTGCATTAGATTAGCACTATCTCTAAATGAACCGAATCAAGTTTCCACTTGAGCTCCATCACTTAGGAGTACCATCGGGTGCATCTAAAACAATGTCTAAGCCTATGGAATATTTGACGCAAACGAAGAACCTTTCATACACCGATGCTAACATTGTCTCTAAACAGATCAAAACGAGATTCTACATGACCCACGTCACTAAGGAGTTCCATCGGGTGCATCTAAGATGATTTCCAAGCCTGTGGCACGTTCAGGGCAAACCGTGCACTCATCTAGCATCAGATCAAAACGAGATTCTACATGACCCACGTCACCGAGGAGTTCCATCGGGTGCATCTAAGATGATTTCCAAGCCTGTGGCACATTCAGGGCAAACCATGCACTCATCTAGCATCAAGATTAGAACTATCTCCAAATGGACCAAAAGCACATCTACTTGAGCCTCGTCACCTAGAAGTACTATCTGGTGCGTCCAAAATGATTTCTGAGCATATGGTACGTTTGGCACAAACCGTGCACCTATCTGGCACCGACACTAACACTATCTCCGTACGGACCAAAATAAGATTCCACATGACCTAGGTCACCTAGGAGTTCCATCGGGTGTGTCCAAAATGATTTTTGAGCCTATGGGATGTTCGACGCAAACCGTGCACCTATCTTGCATCAAAATTAGCACTATCTCTAAATCAACCAAATCAAGCTTCCACTTGAGCCTCGTCACCAAGGAGTACCATCGGGTGCGTCCAAAATAATTTTTGAGTCTATGGTACGTTTGCTGCAAAACCCTGCACCTATCTTGCACTGATAATAACACTGTCTCTAAATAGACCGAAAGGAGATTCCACATGACCCACGTTACGTAGGAGTTCTATCGGGTGTGTCCAAAATAATTTTTGAGCTTGTGGTATGTTTGGCACAAACTGTGCACCTATCTTGCGTCAAGAATAGCACTATCTCCAAATAGACCAAAACACACATCTACTTGAGCCTTGTCACCTAGGAGTACCATCGAGTGCTTCCAGAACAATTTCTGAGGCTATGGTATGTTTGGCGCAAAACCATACACCTAGCTTGCACCGACACTAACACTATCTCCAAATAGACTAAAAGGAGATTCCACATGACCCACGTCACTTGGGAGTTCCATCGGGTGCATCTAAAATGATTTTAGAGCCTATGGGATGTTCAGCGCAAACCGTGCACCTATCTTGCGTCAGGATTAGTACAATCTCCAAACAGGCCGAATCGAGCTTCCACTTGAGCGCCGTCACCTAGGAGTACCATTAGGTGCGTCTAAAACAACGTCTGAGCCAATGCTACGTTTGATGCAAACTAAGCACCTATCTTGCATCGATGCTGGCACTGTCTCTAAATAGATAACGAGATTCCAAATGACCCACATCACTGGGGAGTTCCATCAAGAGCTTCTAAAACAATTTTTGAGCCTGTGGCACGTTCGGCGCAAACCATGCACCTATCTTGCATCAAGATTACCACTATCTCTAAACAGACCGAATTGAGTTTCCACTTGAGCCAGGTCACCAAGGAGTGCCATCGGGTGCGTCCAAAATGATTTCTCAGCCAATGGTACATTTGGGGCAAACCCTGCACCTTTCTTGTACCGATACTAACACTGTCTCTAAAGAGACTGAAAGGAGATTCCACAAGACCCACGTTGCCTCGTAGTTCTATCAGGTGTGTCTAAAATGATTTTTGAGAATGTGGTATGTTCAGCGCAAACCGTGCACCTATCTTGCATCAAGATTAGCACTGTCCCCAAATTGACTGAAACATGCATCTACCTGAGCCTTGTCACCTAGGAATACTATCGGGTGCGTCCAAAACAATTTCTGAGTCTATGGTACGTTTGGCGCAAACCGTACACCTATCCTGCACCGACACTAACACTGTCTCCAAACAGACTAAAAGGAGATTCCACATGACCCACGTCACTAGGAAGTTCCATCGAGTGCGTCCAAAATGATTTGTGAGCCTGTGGGACATTGGGCGCAAACCATGCACCTATCTTGCGTCAAGATTAGTACTATATCCAAATAGATCGAATCGAGCTTCGACTTGAGCCGCGTCACCTAGGAGTACCATCAGGTGTGTCCAAAATGATTTATGAGCCTATGGTATGTTTGGCGCAAGCCGTGCACCTATCTTGCACCGACACTAACATTATCTCTTAACAGATCAAAACAAGATTCCACATGGCCTACATCACCTAGGAGATTCATCGAGTGTGTCTAAAATGATTTCTGAGCCAATAGTTTGTTTGACGCAAACCGTCCACCTATCTTGTACCAACACTAACACTATCTCTAAACAGACCAAATCGAGCATTCACTTGAGCACCGTCACCTCAGAGTACAATCGGGTGCATCTAAAACAACGTTTGAGCCTATGGTACGTTTGATGCAAACTGAGCACCTATTATGCACTAAAGCTAACACTGTCTCCAAATAGATCGAAATGAGATTCTACATGACCCACGTGAAGGGTCGAGATGGCGGACTAGAGGGGGGTGAATAGTCCTTTTTAAAACTTAAACGTGTTGGCTAACCAAAACAAATGCGGAATTAAACTTATCGGTTTAGCCAAGACTACACCCCTCTATCTAAGTTCTCTAGCACCTTGCAAAGATCCTAATTAAGCAACTAAGGTGCTAAGCTTACCAAGAGCTCACCTACTCAATTCTAGAGCAAGGTCACACAAACCTATGCACTAGTACTTTGCCAACCAAGGGAGCTCCTACACAACTAGTGAAGCAAAAGTACAAAGCTCCTAAGCTCACTAGCAAAGCTCAATAACAAGGCAACTAATGCCAAATTAGAGAGCGCAAATCACTTAGCTACACAAACTAAGCAATGTGACTAACAAGGTTACGCAAACCAAATTAGTCACGCAAGGGGAAGCTTCTAGCTACACAAGCAAGAAGACAACTAGCAAGCTACACAAGCAAACTAGTTACGAGAGCAACTACACAAGCACAAGTATATATGAAAGTAAATACAAGCTTGTGTTACACGAAGGCAAACCACCGAGAAGAGTAGACAAGGTTGACACGGTGATTTTCTCCCGAGGTTCACTTGGTTGCCACCAAGCTACGTCCCCGTTGTGTCGACCAACACTTCGTGGTTCGGCGGCTAATCGGTCACACACCGAGCCTGTCAAAAGGCACCGCAAGAACCTACCATAAAGTGTGGTAGCTCAATGACACGCTCAACTAGAGTTGCTCTTCGCGATCCCCGCGGGGTGAGCACAATCCCCCTCACAAAGCTTCTCCGGAGCCTCGCACAATCTTCTTGCGAGCTTCGACGGAGCCACAAGCCACCAAGCCGTCTAGGAGGTGGCAACCTCCAAGAGTAACAAGCACCACCGGCTTGCAACACGATCACCTAGTGCCACACGATGCAATCTCTCAAAGCAACGCACTAGAATCGCTCTCTCACTCGATCCGATGAACACTATCAAGTATGAGTGAGTTAGAGGGCTCCCAAGCACTACCACACAAGTCACAAAGACTATAGTGTGCTCAACTAACGGCCACAGCCGGCCAAGGCATCTATTTATAACCCACCGGTCAAATAGAGCCGTTACCCCTTCACTGGGCAAAACTCGGGACGACCGGACGCGCCGGTCGTAACTGACCGGACGCGCTCAGCCGCGTCCGGTCGCCCCTGCGACGTCCACGTGTCCCTCGAATTTCAAATGCGACCGTTAGATCCTCCAACGGTCACTGACCCCAACGGTCAAAACAACGACCGGACGCGCTGCTTCGAACGACCGGACGCGCCGAGAACGACCGGACGCGCTGGTCCCGTGAAGGACCGGACGCGCCGATCGAACAACGGCTAACTGCGAACCACCGACCGGACGCGCTGGTCCGACTGACCGGACGCCACAGTGCCCGCGTCCGGTCGGAGTCCAGTAAGCTCCCTGGACGACCGGACGCGTCCGATCGCCTGTGACCGGACGCGCCTCGCGTCCGATCAAACAACTGAAAAACGCGCAGTCACTGGACACTGACCGGACGCGTCCGGTCCTGCAAGGACCGCGTCCGGTGCAGCGTCCGGTCACCACTGTGACCTCCGTTCGCCTCCGTTTCTTTTCCGACTTCCGGCGCAATAAAAAATAGGCGTTTCACTTCTCCAAAAAGCGCCGAATCCCGCCTCGCAAGCTCGGCGGGAGGGAGAGAGGAACCCAAACCCCTCTCTACCACTTAAACTCCACCGCCTTCGCAAATGTGCCAACACCAACAAGTGTTCACCACTTTGTGCACGTGTGTTAGCATTTTCATAATCATTTTTCGAGGCGTTAACCACTCAACTTGCCACGCCACTCGATCCTAGCAACGATGCATAGTTAGATCACACGAGTGGCACTAGATGACCGATATGCAAACAAGTTTGCCCCTCTTAATAGTACGGCCATCTATCCTAAACCCGGTCATCAACTTCTCTACACACCTATGACCGGTGAAATGGAAATGCCCTAGGTTATACCTTTGCCTTCCGCATTCCATTCCATCTCCATTGATGTTGATGCAACACATGCACCAACCAATCACCAAATGATATGATCCACTTCATATCATCACGTGACCGTATTGGTTCATCGATCTTGACCTCACTTGCTCTTCACCGTTGCCTCGGTCCATCGGCGCCAAGTCATGCTCAAGCTTCACCGTCACACGCGGTCCCTCACTTCAAAGCCTCTAACTTGCCCTTCACACTAGCAACCGGTCCATCAAGCCAAGCCTCATCTTGATCTTCTCCACCTTGATCACATGACTCCATGTCATGTCTCATATGCAATGAGCTCCATCATAACATCATCACATGTGGACTAATCTCCTGTGTATCTCACATAACCACATATTAGTCCACCTAAGTTGTCACTCAATTACCAAAACCAAACAAGGACCTTTCAATCTCCCCCTTTTTGGTAATTGATGACAACTCTACAAAGATATGGAAATTATGCTTTTTCAAGCTAGCACTTCACACAAGTGTAAATTGCTAACTTGTTTTAGATTTAATGTTACTTATCCAACTTTTAAGCTCTATGTCAAGATTTGGATAAGCACCATAAAATCCGACTTGGTAGTGATAGCTCCCCCTACATATGTGCTCAAATGGTTTGGTTTCAAGCTCACACATATGCATGAATATGAAATTTGTGGGAGGGTTAGCACTACTAAGTGATGCTAAGGTGTATAGAATAAACCTTTGTAGCTTGATACCAATTAGTAGCTTGATACCATTTGAAAATCACAAGTTTGCCATCATCCTTAGCATCACGAGTAGCTAGACATCAAAAACACTAGAAACCCCGTGAGATCACATTATAAGCATGGTTCTAGTTTTTGCATGATAATCATGAGTCTAGCTAACATCCTATGCATGCTAGTTATCAAATCATCATTCAAGTTCTATAACTAGCATACACCACACAAGCATGCATATTGAATTTAAGAACTTTATGCAATGCAAGCAAGCACATGAATTATGCACATATCAAATGTAATCAATCAAAGTTCATGAGCTTGCTCCCCCTACTTGTGTGCTTTCTTTGTCCAAGAATGTTTGATCCCCTTACATTCTTCAATGTTACTCCCTCTTTGTCCATGTCCATGTCCAATCTTTCCAATCTCTCCCCAAAGCTCAAAAAGCTTTCATATCTTTGTCCAACTTCTCCCCCTTTGTCATCAATTTCCATAAAAGGTGTTCTTCTCAATTGATACAAAGGCTTGTATTGGGGTAGATGGTTGAGACTTGAATATTGCATTTTTGATGGACATTTCCACATATGTTGGAATGACAAACTTTATGGTTGCTCTTGAGATTCCACATAGGATCTTTGACCTTGATACCAATTGGTGGGGCTCCTCCCCCTATGTCATAGCATGTGTCATTCACTTGAGATACCACTTGGAGATGAGGGTAGCATTTCTTGATTTGATCACTTAAGGTTGAGGATCACTTGTGAAACCATCGTCTTGCATGAATGATACCACGTGAAGCTACCATGAGTAGAAATATGATACCATTTGAAAGAATTTTCTTGTATGGATTCACTTTGAAGGATTTGGCAATAACATTCACTTCTTGAACATTTTCTATCTTCATGAGTACCACTTGTAAGATATCACTTGTAAGTTGATCTAGACACCACTTGTGAATACCATGTGAGAAATCAAATGAGTCTAGATAACACTTGAAGCAAACTAGATATCCATTTTCATTGTTGTTCTGTGCTTGTACTCTTATCATTGTCATGAGCTTCTTGTATGACTTGAACTATGTTGATTTGCCTAAGATTCCAAGTTCGGTTTGATCCAATGACAAGCTTCTTCACTCCTCATGCTAAGGGTTATCTTGCCAATGTTGTACTTGTCACTTATTAGCAATCCAAACTAGATCAAATACTTGGGTTCACTAGCTCATGAACAAACTCATATCCATACCACTAGATCAATTAATCATTCAAGCAATAGTGGTAGACTATGAATTTAAACTTTTCATTTGTTATGCATGATCCTAATAAGCATGTACTATATGCACTAATGTCATACTAGTAAAGGATGATATGATCATGCACATTACAATGATACCTTTGCTATATTGGAGTAGAGGATAGTCACATAGATTCTAATTCATTACTCCAATAGCAATGTGAAGTCCAATTTATAAGCTTGGTGAAGACCAATCATCATAGATAAATCCATTCTTCACCCATATGAAATGAAAACCACTTATGATCAAGTGCACTATCTCTTGAGTTGTGGTTGGCTTGCTTCATCTTTTTGATCAATGCTTGCATGAGAGAACTATTTAGAATACCACTTGAAATACATGACTAGCTCTCTTTTGGGTGTTGCTTGCTCTTTAGATCAACCCTTTTGATTGCTTCAACTAAGCATCACAAGTTCCTCGGATCACCACTTCCATGTTAGCCTTCCAAGTCCCAAACTTGGTTTCACCTACACACGGCGGCAAGCCCCTCACTAGGGAGAAGTGACCTTTCTCCAAAGAACCACTCATGATACTCACTTGAAATGATATAGTTTGATTGATCCAAATGATGAACTCAATCTTGATGAATAATCCTTGAATCTACATTTGAGTCCAACTCTTTCTACTTGTTTAAGTCCTTTCCTTTCTACCAAATGATCTCTAATCATCACTAGAACTTAAACTTCATCTTCATCTTAAGTTTGATCTTGATCTTCAAATTGAGTACCAAATAAGTATACCAAGTATATTTCATAATACAAAAGTCTTGTACTCATTGCTTTTCATGCTTCTAGATCAATCCAAAACCAAACTTAGGTACCTCAACCACTTGTAAACATGTTTTCAACTTGAGGACCTTTCAATTAAAGTGACTCTAGATTAATCCAATGATTGTCACTTTTCTGGCAGATTCTGTACCCTTCAAAGAATAATTCATATCTCCCAATGTACAGATCCAAATGCCATGAAATTTGGTGGAGATGTGCTTCACTAAGTCATATAGCAACTGTAAAAATTTGAACTTCTTTTGACTTTTAGATTGCTACTAGATTTCAAATCTTCCACCACTGCTACATGCTGAAAACTGCTGCACTATAGCTGACAAGATGCACTCCAAAACTGAAGCATCTCTTATCCACTTCTCATGAAATTTCTACAGCATCTTCTTTCATAAGTGTAGAGCATGTATGCCAAATTTCAAGCCAATCCAAATAGATTTGATCACTCAAACATGGCTAAGATCACTGCTAGCTCAGATTTTCAATATAGGACAGATTTCAATACATGAGCTATTCTTCAACAAAAGTGAATCAAACTTGAAACTAACTTGTTTGAATACTTTCACAAGACATATATCCATTCAATCCACTTACTAAATATCATCTCATGAATTTATTCAACACAAACCAATCCAAACTTGATTACTAAGCTTTTAATCCATTCAAACATCTCATAGCAAGCAACATTGCATATATATCCAATTCAATCAACTCATATGCACCCAAATGAAATAATCAACAAGAGATATACCTTGGTTAGCTCATGATTATTCATAGCAAGCTTTCAACTTGAATATTTGCAAGCCATCAAATATGATTCCAAATCACCACAACTTTGATTATTGCACTTGTATGTTGTAGTACTTGGACTTCACTCATTTTGACTTGGCATTGGGATTGGATATGCATTGAGCTTCATAACTTGACTCAATATATGATGAACAAAATAAAACCAATTGAATCAAGCCTCCAATGCCGATGGTACCTACAAACAATCATCCACTCTTTGATGGTACCCAAACAAGTTTGGGTCCTCTCAAGTTAGGTGCAACATACTTAGGCATTGCCTTAGTATGAATAGCGGGATGTTTTGCAATAGCAACAATAGAGGTACCATTTACATCCTTTCTAAGCATATTAGTATTATCAATTGAAATAGGCTTAGAATTTTTACCTAGGGGACATGAATGAGCCATGTGTCCCCTTTCCCGGCATGAGTAGCACATTCTCTTTGCTTGAGCCTTTTCTTCCTTGCTCATGTTGTGCTTCCCATTGCCTAGCCTCTCATGAGTTGCTTGAGCCTTCTTCTCAAGCTTGGTAGGACACCCCGAGACAAAGTGTCCCATATCTTCATACTTGAAGCACTTGATGTGAGCATGTACTTTCTTCTCGATTTGATTCTTGCTCATCATCTTGGCATCTTGGATTTGCATTGGATGCCTTGCTCTTCCACCCCTTCTTGTTTTCTTTTTCTTCTTCTTTATCAAATCACCATCATCTCCATGGTTGATCTTGATTTGTTCTTGGGGTGTTGCTTTTGGCTCAACTTGAGACTTCTTGGTAGGGCAATACTTAGCAATATGTCCCATTTCATGGCATCGGTAGCACATGAGTTGGGATAGCTTCTTTGCATCTTGCTTCTTCATAATCTTGCCCTTGCTCTTGTTGTAGCCAATACCACTCTTATCACCATATCTTCTTTGATTGGTCATGATATGCTCAATGGCGATTTTAGAGTTGTAGCACCTCTCTAACTTGTTGCTCAAATTCTTCACTTCACTTTTGAGCTCATTGTTCTCCTTCAAAAGGTTAGTCTCACAAGACATAGAAGTAGAACAAGCATTTAATTGTGAAGAACATGGCATATCTAATAAATCATCACAAGAGGTGGATACATGCTTCTTGCCTACATCACAAGGGTTAGTAATATGTGATTGATCATTTGACCCAAATGATGAGCTCTCACTAGTTTTGGTTTCTTCATTAGAAAGCTTCTTAGTGAGTAAAGCATGTTCTTGTACCAAGTTATCATGAGCAACACTAAGTTTCTCATGAGTTAATTTTAGCTCCTCATGTGAACAAGTAGCAACATAAAGTAGATGCTTTTGTTGTTCACATGTGGTCTTTAGAAAAGAGTTATCATATTCCAATCTACTTACTCTTTCCATTTTTCTTTTCAGGGCTCTTGAGAGTTTATATAAAAGCTCTAAATTTGGATCATCACAATCCACAACAAAACCACCAACATGTATTTTAGTGTTACCATGTGATGATGTTGAAGAGCTTGTTGAAGCATCACTCTCATAGCCATCATCTTCACCATCAAGTGTGTATGAGGTAGAATCATTCTTCTTGTCAAGTGATCTTGTGATATGATCATCTTTGTCATCACTTGACCGTGAGGTGGAGCAATCCTCCACAACCACCTTGTTGTGGTCATGCTCAACATCCTCATGCGCCTCCTCCTTGGGCTCATCATCATCGGAGATCGCCCCATATTTCTCATTTAGAAACACCCAAATCTCATGGGCGGACTTAAAGTCCATGATCTCACAAAGTATGCTACTATCCATAGATCGATAGAAAACATTAGTAGCTTGGCTATCGAGATGTAGGCATTTTCTTTGCGCTTGAGTTGCATTCTTTTTATCAATTGCAAAGGAAAAGCCCACATCTACGATCCACCACAATTGAGGAGAAATAAACTTAAAATTGCATGTCATCCAATTTTTCCACCGTGCAAAGTGTGTTCCATCAAAAATGTGTGGACACTCAACATCTAGCCCATAAGCCGCCATCCTCTCGGGTCGGTGAAGACCGCAAATGAGAGACCCGGCTCCGATACCAATTGAAGGGTCGAGATGGCGGACTAGAGGGGGGTGAATAGTCCTTTTTAAAACTTAAACGTGTTGGCTAACCAAAACAAATGCGGAATTAAACTTATCGGTTTAGCCAAGACTACACCCCTCTATCTAAGTTCTCTAGCACCTTGCAAAGATCCTAATTAAGCAACTAAGGTGCTAAGCTTACCAAGAGCTCACCTACTCAATTCTAGAGCAAGGTCACACAAACCTATGCACTAGTACTTTGCCAACCAAGGGAGCTCCTACACAACTAGTGAAGCAAAAGTACAAAGCTCCTAAGCTCACTAGCAAAGCTCAATAACAAGGCAACTAATGCCAAATTAGAGAGCGCAAATCACTTAGCTACACAAACTAAGCAATGTGACTAACAAGGTTACGCAAACCAAATTAGTCACGCAAGGGAAGCTTCTAGCTACACAAGCAAGAAGACAACTAGCAAGCTACACAAGCAAACTAGTTACGAGAGCAACTACACAAGCACAAGTATATATGAAAGTAAATACAAGCTTGTGTTACACGAAGGCAAACCACCGAGAAGAGTAGACAAGGTTGACACGGTGATTTTCTCCCGAGGTTCACTTGGTTGCCACCAAGCTACGTCCCCGTTGTGTCGACCAACACTTCGTGGTTCGGCGGCTAATCGGTCACACACCGAGCCTGTCAAAAGGCACCGCAAGAACCTACCATAAAGTGTGGTAGCTCAATGACACGCTCAACTAGAGTTGCTCTTCGCGATCCCCGCGGGGTGAGCACAATCCCCCTCACAAAGCTTCTCCGGAGCCTCGCACAATCTTCTTGCGAGCTTCGACGGAGCCACAAGCCACCAAGCCGTCTAGGAGGTGGCAACCTCCAAGAGTAACAAGCACCACCGGCTTGCAACACGATCACCTAGTGCCACACGATGCAATCTCTCAAAGCAACGCACTAGAATCGCTCTCTCACTCGATCCGATGAACACTATCAAGCATGAGTGAGTTAGAGGGCTCCCAAGCACTACCACACAAGTCACAAAGACTATAGTGTGCTCAACTAACGGCCACAGCCGGCCAAGGCATCTATTTATAACCCACCGGTCAAATAGAGCCGTTACCCCTTCACTGGGCAAAACTCGGGACGACCGGACGCGCCGGTCGTAACTGACCGGACGCGCTCAGCCGCGTCCGGTCGCCCCTGCGACGTCCACGTGTCCCTCGAATTTCAAATGCGACCGTTAGATCCTCCAACGGTCACTGACCCCAACGGTCAAAACAACGACCGGACGCGCTGCTTCGAACGACCGGACGCGCCGAGAACGACCGGACGCGCTGGTCCCGTGAAGGACCGGACGCGCCGATCGAACAACGGCTAACTGCGAACCACCGACCGGACGCGCTGGTCCGACTGACCGGACGCCACAGTGCCCGCGTCCGGTCGGAGTCCAGTAAGCTCCCTGGACGACCGGACGCGTCCGATCGCCTGTGACCGGACGCGCCTCGCGTCCGATCAAACAACTGAAAAACGCGCAGTCACTGGACACTGACCGGACGCGTCCGGTCCTGCAAGGACCGCGTCCGGTGCAGCGTCCGGTCACCACTGTGACCTCCGTTCGCCTCCGTTTCTTTTCCGACTTCCGGCGCAATAAAAAATAGGCGTTTCACTTCTCCAAAAAGCGCCGAATCCCGCCTCGCAAGCTCGGCGGGAGGGAGAGAGGAACCCAAACCCCTCTCTACCACTTAAACTCCACCGCCTTCGCAAATGTGCCAACACCAACAAGTGTTCACCACTTTGTGCACGTGTGTTAGCATTTTCATAATCATTTTTCGAGGCGTTAACCACTCAACTTGCCACGCCACTCGATCCTAGCAACGATGCATAGTTAGATCACACGAGTGGCACTAGATGACCGATATGCAAACAAGTTTGCCCCTCTTAATAGTACGGCCATCTATCCTAAACCCGGTCATCAACTTCTCTACACACCTATGACCGGTGAAATGGAAATGCCCTAGGTTATACCTTTGCCTTCCGCATTCCATTCCATCTCCATTGATGTTGATGCAACACATGCACCAACCAATCACCAAATGATATGATCCACTTCATATCATCACGTGACCGTATTGGTTCATCGATCTTGACCTCACTTGCTCTTCACCGTTGCCTCGGTCCATCGGCGCCAAGTCATGCTCAAGCTTCACCGTCACACGCGGTCCCTCACTTCAAAGCCTCTAACTTGCCCTTCACACTAGCAACCGGTCCATCAAGCCAAGCCTCATCTTGATCTTCTCCACCTTGATCACATGACTCCATGTCATGTCTCATATGCAATGAGCTCCATCATAACATCATCACATGTGGACTAATCTCCTGTGTATCTCACATAACCACATATTAGTCCACCTAAGTTGTCACTCAATTACCAAAACCAAACAAGGACCTTTCACCACGTCACCGAGTTCTATCGGGTGCATCTAAAATGATTTTCGTGCCTGTGGCACGTTCGGTGCAAATTGTGTACCTATCTTGTGTCAAGATTAGCACTATCTCCAAACAGACCGAAATGCACATCTACTTAAGCCTTGTCACTTAGAAGTACCATCGGGTGCATCCAAAATGATTTCTGAGCCTATGGTATGTTTGGCGCAAACCGTGCACCTGTCTTGCACTGACACTAACACTATCTCCACATGGACAAAAATGAGATTCCACAAGGAGTTAAATTAGGTGCATCCAAAATGATTTTTGAGCCCATGGGACGTTCGTCACAAACCGTGCACCTTTCTTTCGTCAAGATTAGCACTACCTCCAAACAAACCAAAACATGCATCTACTTGAGCCTCGTCACCTAGGAGTACCATCGGCTGCGTTGTTGACGGTCGTTAACGTCAACAATATATTGTGAAATAAATATGAGAGAATGGTCAAAATACATGAAAACATAGAAGACTAGGGTGTTATCTGACAAATTCCATGGGCTTTGTTGAATTTAAATATTTGCAGGGAGTTATGCAGAAAAGTGGGGAGATATCTAATTATTAAAAGAAAATTTGGAATTTCACCATGAGATAAATACTAGTATATTATAGAAGATCCCAGAAGACACCGGAACGAAGCGAAGGCCGAGTGCCTGCCAGTTGGGGCCGGCTGGCCAGGGGGTGGCTGGGCGGCCACCGCCTTCTCCCCCCTTCCACGAGCTTCTAGAGTATTCTTCTACCGACCTTGAGGATCAATCCTAGCCCTACATGAAGTAGGTTTGATCCAATGGCTCGTGTGCGTCCCATCGGGGTATTAATATAGGGGCAGACCCCCCTGAAGGCATCAAGTCATTTGAAGATCAGTTCATCTGGAGCCAGTAACCCTAGATTACCAGAGTTCCTCTAGTTCATAGCTTTAGCATTGTTAGATCAGGTCTAGAGGAAGTCAATCTAAGTCAACCTAGCTTGGATTCCCGATCATTGGCGAGCGTGGAGTTTTGGTAATGTTCTAGTTCTCTGCTCTTATTGTAATTCTATCTTTACACAATTATTGCAATGTTAACACTATTCTTCATCTTTATTACATTCTTGAATGCATTGTTCATTGTCTACTTCAACTCTAGTATAGTTAGGTTGCTATTTAGTTTGATCACATGTTCATATAGCGCTCGTCTATTTGGCCATAAGATGATGGTATGCATTATGTAAGCATGGTGCTTAGATGCTTTGCATATCTGCAGATGCCTCCAGTTGTTCAAGGTCGTGTGGTAGATTGTGGGTGTAACTTTTATAGGCCCATTGAGTCCTTTGTAGTCCTCTCCCTGTGTAGTGGATTATTAGTAGAGCAACATTGTCTGGTTAAGGATATATTCGTATATCAGAGGTTTTTGAACTCAAATTTTCCTATTCATGGTTCCGTTGTGGTTGGGACATATGGTAGTAGCTTGACATGTAACTTGAATACTTAGGAAATATTCCTCTAATATTCTGATTAGATTACGTTATTAATAATAGTTAGGGAGCTTGGAGTGTATCTACTTATTTATTTATGACGATTGATCGTTACTTATCATATATATATATATATATATATATATATATATATATATATATATATATTATATATATAATATATATATATATATATATATATATATATATATATATATATATATATATATATATATATATATATATATATATATATCTCTTTGATCATGTGACTTATCCTTGTTATTGAGTAACAGTGCATAACATTGGTTTACTCTCTTTATCATGAATATAAAGTTTATCAATAATCTAGATAGAAGTTTAGCTAGACCTTCCTAGTGGTAAAATTATAAATGACAACCTGATAATACTCTAGGTAAAATGCTACAATGGTATAATTATTTGTCCGCTTGTGTATGTTCTTAATTGTTCTTAATCTTAATTGATCATATCTTTATATCATTTATATTTCCGCCTAGTCATATAAAATCATAGTGCCACTTATATACTTCTAAGCTTATTTCACTAGGGATGACATCCTAGTTCCATGCTAAGAAGTATATGTAAATATAAAATATGACTAGTATTTAGAGACATGTTAATTTATTACCATGCATTTTTAGTCATGTTGCTATTTAGCAATTGCATTAATTAATGTCAACAAGAATTTTTGGCACCGTTGCTAGGGAATGTATTAAACTTAGAAAGTATTGATAACTTATATTTATGAAAAGATCAAAGTAACCAATTGACCTCTAACTCAAACAGGCTCACCCTTGTTCTTGTCTATTTAGTTATCTTATGCAGGGTAATGTATGGGCTTTGACTTTCCTGAGAATTACACAGACAACCTAGAAGCAATCTTAAAGAAGACCAGAGCCAAGCTCAAGAAGGTTTCTGTAGAAAATTTAGAAGTTAGCCAGGCTAAGAGAAATTTAGCACCAAAATTTGAAGCTATCGCCAACAAGACTCTCCGTGAGTTCTTTGCTCCGACAACAGAAAACAACTATATTGGACCTCAAGTCAACATTGGAGAAGATGGATTTGAGCTTAAGCCTGCGCTCATTACCATGGTACAAGCAAGTCAGTTTTGTGGAAAGGCTTATGAAGATGCAAGTACACATTTACAACACTTTCTCGAGATCTGCAGCACCTTCACGATCAAGGGAGCAACTAGAGATGACATTCTACTCTGCCTTTTCCCATTCTCACAATTGGGGAAAGCCAAGCAGTGGTTCTACGCCAACAAAGAGAGTTACACTACATGGGACCGTTGCTTGACTGTTTTCCTAGCCAAGTTCTTTCCTACAGGCAAGACTAATGCTCTGCGTGGGAAAATTACAAGCTTTTAGCAATAACATGATGAATCTATCGCTGAGGCATGGGAGCATTTTCAAGATTACATATCAGAATGTCCTCATCATGGGATGGAGAAGTGGTTGCTTATGCAGACCTTGTACCACGGTCTATTCACAAGTTCCCGTGAATTAGTCGATGCTGCAGCTAGAGGTGCATTCTTGTCACTAAACCTCACAGATGCAACAGCGCTCATTGAGAAGATGGCCTCAAATCAGAGCTAGAATGTAGAACGTGTTCAACCTCACAAGAGAGGAGGAGGTATGCATTAGCTCAAGGAAGCCGACATGGTGTCTGCGAAGCTAGACCTCATCATGAAGAAGCTTGAAGCTAGAGACACGATGAATAAGGTCATGCACATCAGTGATTCTCACATGACTTGTGAAGAATGTGGAGATGTTGGGCACTCAGGAGTCAACTGCCTAGAATTTCAAGAGGATATGAACTACATCAATAACAACAACAACTATCATCCTTAGTAGAATCAACAGAATCAGCAACAAAGGCCAAACTATCAAGCCAACACTACACTTAACCGGCAGAAGTGAAGTGGATTGACTATTCACTTTCCAACAAGAAAGGTGATCTAGGGAGACCTGTCGTTCCTATCTCTATAGGATGCCATGTCTTTCCAGAAGTTGTCTGTGACTTCGGCGCAAGTATCAACATCATGCCCAAGGTAATTTATGAAAAGATATTAGGTAATCCTTTGTTGTACACAAATATGCGTTTGTAGCTTGCAGATCAGTCCATCTGCTACCCTGATGGGATACTAGAAGAAGCTATTGTTCATATGCGGCAATCATATGTCCCAGTGGATTTTGTGGTAGTGGAGACAGGAGGAGATGAAACAGCACCAATCATTTTAGGAAGACCATTCCTATGTACAACCAAAGCTATCATCTATGCAGAGCATGCCAAGATTGTCTTTTCTATAAAAGACAAGAAAGAGAAGTTCTCATTCAAGGAACGCATCATGCACTCCCCTGCACACCCACAGATGTCGTACCTACCTGAAGAGCCAACAACACCAGCACCCAAGAAAAAGAACAATAGAAACTGGAGGAGGAACAAGCTCAGCCAAGTGCCAGAAGAAACTATCAAGATGATCAATGCAGTCAACGCAGAAAGCGACCATTTGTTCTCACCGCCATTTCTAGTCAAGAAGGATGATCCTAGAGTACCAACAATTGAATGCATAATCAAGCAAAAGATCTTCCACAACACCTTCTGTGACATTGGATCGGGTGCTAGCATAATGTCAAAGGTAACATATGAATATTTATTTAGTAATGAACCATTGTACCTAACCTATATGCAGATACAGATGGCAGACTAGTCATTGAGATGGCCTGAAGGCATAACAAAGGACATCCTAGTAAAAATTCAAGATTACTATGGTCCTACCGACTTCCTGGTCCTCGACATGTCGGGAGATGAAGACACACTAATCATCTTGGGGAGACCTTTCCTCAACACCACCGATGCAGTCATCTACATTGGATCTGGATAAATCCATTTTGGACTTCCAAAGGTATGCTGTCAATTTAATAGATATACTAACCATGAATAGCTGAAGAAGTCCCGATCAAGAAGGAGGCACCAATCCCATCACCATTCATTCAAGGATGCATGGGCTGGATTTCCTAGAGTTATGAGATCCAATGTAGTCCTCGAACCAAAAGTAGAAGCTGAAAAGATTAAAGATGAGCTAGTCAAAGAACCTCGTTGGAACGAGTGGGAGAAAGAAACTGAGAGATAAAAGCTAGCTCTAAAAGAAGAAGCTGAAGTTATAAAGAACCGAGTCAAGATGTGAAAGGAGAAGAAGGTAATGTTCGCAACACCACAAGAAGAGCAGGCATCTGAACCGTCATTAGGATCAGATGATGCAACCGATAAGTAAGTACTCTCTCCTTCCCAGTCCTGTTAGTAGACTTTAAATGTTGCACCCTTACCATGAGGTAACAATGGTAGTTATCTAAATACATTTGTTAGTGAAATTCATGTCATACATCTTACATTATTAAAAAGAAAAATAAAAATACTTTAATGCATATTTTCCATCATCATATTAAATATATATATATATACTCTATTATATTCACTATTGTTGCACATTAAGAAAACAAAAATATATTTACTTTATTGTGCATAGAAAAAATTTGTATTACTCTTATGCATTATTAAAAATACTAAAGCCCCATGTGAATAAACTTGTGGTAATTCTCCATAGGAATATTTACTGTGGTGGCATAAAAATAAATATGCATGCATGTCATTTGCTATTACTTAATTGCATCATAAAATAAAAATCCTAAAAAAGAAGAAGATAGAATAATTTCTACTAAAATATATTAAGTCAAATAAACTCATAAGAATAATCGATTGCTCATTTAGTTGACCACTAAGCCCTTGTATAATCCAAGTTTCAAGTTTTTGGTGTTCTTGTTGGAATATAATTTTGTAGGACAATACTATAATATAACACCCCAGGTGTAGACTTGCAGTTGGCACTTGCATTGCATGAGCCTAAGCATCATTTGTTCATATACGAGCATGGAACACATGTGATGCACTAGTGCAACATGTGAAACATGCCTATATGGAATGTGCTTTGAAACATCTGCAACATCTCTTTGAAATATATTCAACATACTCTTGTTAATTATGTTTTAATCTGTGTATGTTAGATGCTCATGCTTGTTAATGAAAGTGAGTGTTGAGGTCACTCCTTTCATGTGTCTCACATCACTTTCTATCTATAGTCATCCCTAGAAAAGTTTTATGAAGTTTGGAATCAGAAAGTCACATGAAATGATAAGTTATATCCTTCTTGGAATGACGTGATTAAGTGAATGGAATTATAGATCATCAACCAAACTTTGCAACTTTGCCCAAATGACACTAGATGAACTCTACAACAAAAGTCATGTAGGGTTCATGTCGAGCAAATGTCAAGAAAATGCCCCAATTGGCCTAAAACCCTAGTTTAGGCTTTATCAAGTTGCTACCTTGACCAAAGTAAAGTTTAGCTTCTGTACTAGTTATGAGGTTTGACCTTAAAGAAAAGTTGTAGCTCATCTTATTTAGAACAAACTTTATTAAATGGTCAAGAGCTAGTTTGGCCCCTAACCTAGTCAAATAGAGCTCATAGGAATCAACTTAGTGCTGTTTTCAAGGTCCAGAATTTGGCTAAGTCTGGAGTTACAATGTCATTAGTGGTTGGCATGCCACGTTCTCAGGATTTTGTTAAGCAACTTGGTTGGACCCCTTAATAAAAGTTGGAGCTAACCATATGGGGAAGGTCTAGGAAAAAGTTGGCATTGATGGGACCCCTCTTGACTAACTAAATGGAGCTCAAATGAAAGTTTGATTAGTCTTTGATAGTAGCAATTTGAGAGGTAAATATCTGCTAATCTATTGCCCTAATGACCATGACCATTAAATGAAAAACATAGTGTAATGTGTGGGCTGCAAACTTTGTATTTGGCCCAAGTCCAGAATCGGCCTAGAAGCTAGCCTAAATCTCGTTCCACCTTGGCCACCTCGCTGCACGGCACATGCTCGGTAAAATGCTCCAACGGGCGGCGTGTGTCTGGACGTGGCCTCCATGCGCGAGCTACGCCCCCACTGCATTGCCGCACGTCCGCGTCCCCTCTCGTGTTGGTGAAGCCCGAGCAGCACCCGAGCGCCTCTCCACTTCTCTCTCACCTCTTCTCCGCTCTAGGTTCACGGGAGCAAGCGCCACAGCCTTGGTCACCGCGGGCAGAGCCGCTCGGCACCCCCATGGCATCACACGTCACAACCAAGCCAAGCCATCACCGGCCCTGGGAACTTCCCCTACGCCTTGCACATGCTCGACAGGAGCTTTGCCGCTACCTTCGTCTGGCTGTTGCTCACTGAGCGCCGCCGCTGCCATGGCCGAGCTCCAGAGCTCACGGTCACGATGTCGTTATCAGTAATTTGTTAGTCATGGGCCAAACTGAGCACACCACCACCTCTGCCTCACCTTGCTGTACCCACCGCACCCATCCCAGACCGCTCCTCACCACCGTGTCGCATGGCCACCAACGCCATGTCCACCACCGATGGGGTAGCACGTGGCCAGGGGCCACCTCTGGCCGAGCCGTGGCTGCTTGGAGATGCGCCCAAGCCCGTGGATGCTCCCTACCACTCCTCCTCCGTCGTCATCGACCACCGTGCCAGAAATCGGCCTTTTTTCGACATCCTCTGCTCCGTCCCCTTTCGTGGGCCGCCGCGAACAGGACCGAGCCGCCACCGGCTGCGCTTGGTCGAGCGACACCACCCCGGGATGCGCCTAGGACCTCTCCTTTCTCCACGCATCACCACCACGGTCGCCGGTGTCCACCTCGCCGCCGGGAGCGGCAGGAGCCTGGCCTCCCCTGCTCGGCCGGTTTGAGGAAGAGGACCGACGCCTCTCCTCTCTCTGTCTCTCTATGTATGTTTGACAGGCGGGCCCGACTGAACAGGGGGTCCCACATGTCGGTTTCATTTGTGGCTGGTTTGGGTGCGTTATCGGGTAGACCTAGCGTTAAGTTAGGGTTGAGTGATTCTAGATTTTGAATTTTAGATTTTATGAAAAAATCTTCTAAAATCCATATCTCCTACTAGGAAAGTCCAAAAATGGCAAATGTGGACTTTTTGGAAACCTTGAGCAAATCTCTATGCAGTAGAATCATAAAATGTTACATGTTTGTAGAAGTTTTCTGGTGTTTAGATTTGAGTTGGAAAAGAGATCTAAAAATGCCTTTAAACATGACCAGAGCCATATCTTGAGTTTTAGATATCCAAAAATAGTGATTCTTGTTCTGTTAATCTTGTGATAACATGTAATAACTGATAAAAATATTAAACCTATTAGTTGTTCACTGTTTTCTTAGGGTTTTGATTTTATCTTGCTAATTAGGCATTTCTTGCATATGTTGATTGGGAAATTCATAACTGATGTTGTGATGCTCTAAATGATGTAAATTTTTTAAGGTAGTCTTGTCTTGCTATGTATGTACTGTGGTATAAATTTCATGGTCATTGCTTACTGTATGATCAAGTTATTGATTTAACTTGTTTATGGCTTGATAAATAGCTTATAAATAATATATAAATGATAAAATGGAAAATGTTGTTCCATTACCTTAGTATGATGTTTCTCCATCATATTGATTCATACTATGGCCATGTGTTCATAGAAAATATTGAGTTTTAGGTTTAACTTGCTCTCACATGATTTATTGCAATAGTTATTTGTCCTTTTCATAGAGGTTGATATGCTTGTCCAAATGTCTTGAAATTTGGACAGTAGACTTTTAGGAGCATATGTAGGCCACTGTAATTTTGGTAGAATTTATTGAGCATCTTTACTATGTGTTCATAATTCCACATAATTATCTAAGATAAATTAAGAAGTGTATTAAAATGTTGGTAAAGTTGGTTTTACACAATTATATGTTTGCAACATATGTTAATAATTATTTCTTGCAATTAGTAGTTTCTGGATAGTTCTGAGGGCAATGTAAATTACCCCATGTTAATGATGTTTTCTGAGCACCTTGTCTATAGCAAAGTTGTATATAATTCATGTATCTATCTTGTGTTAAAATTTGGTGTCATTTGGTTATGTGGTTTTTGATGCTCCCTGTTTGGAGCAGACCAGATTCTGTAGTTTTATCTTTTTGACCTATTAAACTTGGGAATCAGGCTTAGTTGATATTAAATGAGTTGTAGACAATTTCTTAACCTTTCCAGAATGTCTTCTTGCACATCATTTGTATTTGTAAAACTCTAGATATGATTGATTTACTCAGCTACTGCATGTATGTCCATAAAGTGGCAGATTCTAGTTTTAGTGCTTTGATTCACTTTGTCATGCTTGTGTGTTGAAGTGTGACTCATATCCTTGATGGTACTTGGGTTGGTACCCTATGATCTTATGAGACTTGTGTCTTGATTGATGTGCTTGCCATCTTCTATGTTATACCTTAGTGAGGATTAAATTAATTAGCTTTAGGTGCTTTTGTGAACCTTGGTATGCTTGCATGATTACTTGTTATCGCATTTCTATGTATTCATACATATGCATTGTTGCACCTCATTTAGGTACGCTAGCTGAAATGCATGAAGGACATGATGTGGAGCTAACCCGAAGATGGTGTTGGTGGACCTATCTCGGAGATGGAAGGAGAAGACAAGTGCTAGATTGGGGGAATGCTCGCCAAGCGAATTCACCTGACAAACTCTAACTTGAGTCGGATCCCAGGCAAGCCCCAGAGCATTATAAGCCTCCTACCTTCAAAGCAATTAATTCTATATATGTTATAAGTATTGTTGCATTAAGTGGTAGGAGTTGGTTGAAAACCTTGCTGCATCAATATCACTCCTTGTCCAGATATATATGAATCATGAATCCTACATAGACCAAGGTCGAGTAGATGCTTAGCCCTGATTTAAGCGGTAGAAGTCAGGTGATTTCCTATCACCTGCGAGATGTAGGGATATTCATATATGGCACAGATGGCTATATTTGCTATCGTGGAAAGGAACCATGTGTTAATAAAATGAAAAAGACCGGGCGGGATGACGATAGTGAAGCAACAAGGCATGGAGGTTTTGGGTGTAGATCTATCCCTGTCTGAGTCGTTTAAGGACCGCTTCGCTATACGTCCTTGAGTCATGTTGAACGCAGTCTAACACCTAGTTGGCTGGATAAGTCGTTCCGACCGCGAAGCCGAGTAATACAGTTCAGGCCGGGAATCGAATGGTAGGTCGCATCTTGGAGGTAGTAAGGATGTGCTTGGAGATATTGGCGTGAGACCAGGGGGTTAAAGTCCTTATCATCCTGGCAGAGTGTTGCCCTTGGGGATGCGGCATCAGTCGAACCCGCGACTCCGGAATTGTACAAAAGGTGGCTTGTGCGACCCTAGCAGGGGCCTGCGCGGTGAGTGTTAGAAATACCCCTCCAGCTGGATAGGAACTCGATTCGAATCGCCGTCGCTCCCGGTTAGTGAGCACTTGACTTGAGCAGCGGCAACATAGATTCCATTAAATTAAACGGATGGTTAATTGGATGACGATGGAAAGGTTGCCTCAATTTATAACTGCTATGGTTAAAATTGTTTGCTCCTAATCAAGTGAGTGCTCTAGTACAGGTGCTAATATAGATGACAGGTTAATGATAATTAACTAGATGCTTAAGCATTAATGATTACTTATCTATATTAAGCTTTTATGCAAATGTTGTCAAGCTAGCCCACTTACATCAGCCTTGCATCATCCTTGGTGTCACTTTATTTCTGGTTTCTAACGGGTAAGTCTAGCTGAGTACCTTCTCATACTCAGGGTTTTATCCCCACTTGTTACAGGTTGTGATGTATCATGGTAGCTGCAAGAGTTGGTTGGCTCCTGCCTTAGTGGCGGAGTGTGATCATGGGCATGATCCTTCTTATTTACCTTATCTCTAATGCTTTTGTTGGAAGTCGACCTTGGTACTAACATGTATTTGAAATAAGATTAATGTTAGATTCAAATTACTTTGCTTCCGCTACTTTTCATTGTAAGTTGTAATAACTATGTTGAACTCCGATGTATATTGAACTACTTGTGAAATGGATGTAACATGTGACTTGTTATGTTGAATCACTATGATCTTGGCTTGTATGTTGGTTGGTTTGAAATCCCTCGTGATTTCATTGGACTACCGGAGTTATATGGGCTCAAGTGCGAGAATTTGATCACTTGTGCTCTTATAATTTGGACGGTTCCGTGACAATGACTAAAGAAAGAGTCTGCTCAGTGGCAACTAGTTGCTGCTGACGAACTCTCTCTGAAGTTCATTCAATAACTGACCATAGCAACATCTAGCTTGGGAGAGGAGCATTCCTCGCTTATCTAGCTAAATATCTACAGTCTTATTATTATTATTCAAGTCTATTAGTTAAAAAGAAACAAAAAGATACATAACAACTAAAACCAAATAAAAGTGCCTATCTTAGTAAGTCTTAATTATATTAAGGTGTGATCATAGAGAATTAAAGTTTATATTTCTATCTAGTTAGGAGTCAAATAAAAAGATGAAGATTAAAATTTTGCATTGGAGATGATGAATAGTTGATCTGCCATAATTTCTTTCAAGTGCCTAGTTTTTAGCCTTGAATTCTTCTAAGTTTTGGATATTACTGCTTTGCTATAAGAATTCACTTTGAATCTGAAACTCGTGGGTAGCATATGCTTGATCTAAGTCTAGGTGATTGAGGGATATGATATGAGAAAGTCTAACTGCTATTTATCTTCTTCCTAGCAATACTAAGTTCTAGAGATTTATCTTTTGAAAATTTAAAATCTTGATGAGCTCTTGTACTACAAAGCTTAAATTCCTACCAAAGCCAGATATAATATACATTTTAGATGAGGAAAACCTTTGCTCATATATGCTGCTTGTTTTGCATTGAGTTTAGTTGAGCTTTGTTATATACCTTATGAGAGGTTTGTCATGATTTTAAAATCAAGATCACGTACACACCACCCACATATGCACTATTCCTACACTGGGAGTAGGCGCAATCATTCTTCATTTTCCACTCAGATCTACCTTAAAATGTTTTTCTCCTACACATGGAGAGAACACCAAAAAATTTAACCTATAGGACAGCCCCCAAATAAATGCTCTAATTTCTTATTACAATCCCTCTTAAATATTTTGTATGTAGAAAGAAAAGGCATGTGGCTATAAAAAAGAAAGAAAAACAAGAAAAGAGAAAAAATAGACAAGTGTCTAAAGTAGAATTAGGGGCAAAAGCCCACATAAAAAAAGAAGAAAGAAAAATAAAGATAGCCCATGTTTTCCTACAATTGTTTTCAAATCTAAATGAGAGAATGTCTTCAAAATAGCAAAAGTAGAATTAGAATTAGACACCCTATATACACCTATCTAGCATATTTCATACACATGCACATCTTGATTTGATTGTATGACTTAACTCTCTTTGCATTCATTGTTTGACTTTACAATATATGAATTACAAGTATGTTTTTCCTTATTTTGCCACTCCTATGAGCTCCATTATAATCCTTAGTTGTAGGGAGAGAAAGGCATATCATTGTTAATGCCTTATTAAGGATCCATAAATACCACATATATTGAGAGATTTGAGAGTGTCATACAATGAAAGCTCTGAGTTTTATTTTAAAAACTTACAAAAACTCCAGAATATCGGTTGAGCGAAGAGCTTGATACATAGTGCTTGACTTAATTGTTCTATCTTTTCATTGCTCAAGACCCAAGTGAAGGCTAAGAAGCTCCATAGTTGAAGGTAATATGGGTGAGTTTGAAAGTTAGAGTAGTTTTGTTTAATTTGGAGGAGAATTTTTGTTTGAAAGCATGTGTACTTTTAAGACGTGAAAGCATTGTAGCAACTCCTGATCCAAGTTTATCCAATTAGGCTTTGCTAAGGGACTAGCAAAGGGTAAGCTTGAGGGATTCATGTTGACAGTTGTTAATGTCAACAATATATAGTGAAATAAGGATGAGAGAATGGTCAAAATACATGAAAACATAGAAGACTAGGGTGTTATCTGACGAATTCCATGAGCTTTGTTGAATTTTAATGTTTGCAGGGAGTTATGCATAAAAGTGGAGAGAGATACCTAATTATTAAAAGAATTTTTGGAATTTCATCGCGAGATAAATACTATTATATTATAGAAGACCCTAGAAGACACTAGAACGAAGTAGAGGCCAAGTGCCTGCCAGGTGGGGCTGCCTGGCCAGGGGGTGGTCGGGCGGCCACCCCCTTCTCCCCCCTTCCATAAGCTTCTGTAGTATTCTTCTACCAACCTTTAGGATCAATCCTAGCCCTATGTGAAGTCGGTTTGATCCAATGGCTCGCGTGTGTCCCACCGGGGTATAAATATAGGGGCAGACCCCCTTGAAGAAATCAAGTCATTTGAAGATCAATTCATCTGGAGCCAGTAACCCTAGATCATCAGAGTTCCTCTAGTTCATAGCTTTAGCATAGTTAGATCAGGTCTAGAGGAAGTCAAGCTGAGCCAACCTAGCTTGGATTCCCGATCGTTGGTGAGTGTGGAGTTTTGGTAATGTTCTAGTTCTCCGCTCTTATTGTAATTCTGTCTTTGCACAATTATTGCAATGTCAACATTATTCTTTATCTTTATTACATTCTTGAATGCATCGTTCATTGTCTACTTCAATTCTAGTATAGTTAGGTTGCTATTTAGTTTGATCACATGTTCATATAGGGCTCGTCTATTTGGCCATAAGATGAGTGGTATGCATTATGTAAGCGTGGTGCTTAGATGCTTTGCACATCTATGGATGCCTTCAGTTGTTCAGGGACGTGTGGTAGATCATGGGTGTGACTTTTATAGGACCATTGAGTCCTCTGTAGTCCTTCCCCTGTGCAGTGGATTATTGGTAGAGCAGCATTGTCTGGTTAAGGATATATCCGTATATAAAAGGTTTTCTGAACTCAACTTTTCCTGTTCATGGCTCCATTGTGGTTGGGACATATAGTAGTATTACTTGATGATGATTATTAGTTGTAGTAGCTTGACATGTAACTTGAATACTTATGAATTATTTCTTTAATATTCTAATTGCATTATGTTATTAGTAATAGTTAGGGAGCTCGGTGTGTATCTACTTATTTATTTATGATGACTGATCATTACTTATCATATATATATATCTTTTATTATGTGACTTATCTCTGTTATTGAGTAAGAGTCCATAACTTTGATTTACTCTCTTTATCATGAATATAAAGTTTATCAATACTCTAGATAGAAGTTTAACTAGACCTTCCCAGTGGTATAATTATAAATGACAACCTGGTAATACTCTAGGTAAAATGCTACAATGGTATAATTATCTGTCCACTTGTAGATGTTCTTAATTGTTCTTAATCTTAATTGATCATATTTATATCATTTATATTTCTGCCTAGTCATATAAAATCAGAGTGCCACTTATATACTTCTAAGCTTATTTCACTAGGGATGACAACCTAGTTCCATGCTAAGATGTATAGGTAAATATAAAAGGTGACTAGTATTTAGAGACATGTTAATTTATTACCACGCATTTTTAGCACCGTTTCTATTTAGCGATTGCGTTAATTAATGTAAACATGCGTCTAAAATGATTTCTGAGCCTATGGTATGTTCGACGGAAACCGTGCACCTATCTTGCACTGACACTAACACTGTCTCCAAACGGACCGAAACGAGATTCCACATGGCCCATGTCACCTAGGAGATCCATCAGGTTTGTTTGAAATGATTTCTGAGTCTATTGTATGTTTGGCACAAACCGTCCAACTATCTTGCACCGACAATAACAGTATCTCCAAATGGACAGAAACGAGATTCTACATTACCCATGTCACTAAGGACTTCCATCGGATGCGTCCAAAATGACTTCCGAGCCTGTGGTATGTTTGGTGCAAACCGTGCACCTATCTTGCACCGACACTAGCACTGTCTCCAAACGGACCGAAACGAGATTCCACATGGCCCATGTCACTTTGGAGATCCATCGGATGCGTCCAAAATGACTTTCGAGCCTATGGTACGTTCAGCGCAAACTGTGCACCTATCATGCGTTAGGATTAGCACTATCTCCAAACGGACCGAAATGCGCATCTAACTGAGCTTTGTCACCTAGGAGTTGTAACAAAACCGACCAAATTACAAGAACACAAGTACAAAAACAAGCGCCTAAAACACTCAAATTTTTGAATTGAGCCCATATAGTGAATCGAAAACCACGAAGGATTTCAAACCAACTCGCTTACAACCAAGATCACATCATTCAACATAACACAACACACGTTACATTTCACAAGTAGTTTGGAAGTAAACTTACAACACCACAGAGTCACAATTATTACAAACCAAGTTTATAAAGTAGCGGAAGCATAAAGTAACACACACTTAGTTCAAGTACGATTGCCAGTCTTACAGATCATCATCCCGCAAAAGCATTAAGGAAAGTATACTAACAGACGATCACGCCCGAGTGATCTAGTCCCCATCACCAGCCGGGTGGAGGCAGTTCATGCAGAAGCCCTGATAAAGCATGTTATCTGCAACAGGAGGGAATAAATCCTGAGTACGAGAATGTACTCAGCTAGACTTACCCATCAAAACAGAAAATAAAAGACACCAAGGATCATGCAAGGCTTTCTTAAAGTGGAGCTGGCTGACATAATATTTTGCGGAAAAGCATAAGTAGTAGTAACTCTTTTAACCTGTACTAGCAGTTATTTTTAGCATTAACATGTTATCTATCTTAGCACCTATTATAAACAATCACTTGATTATTAAGCAAACACTAATAACCATAGTAGGTATAAATTTGAGGCAACAATTAAATCATCATCCAATTAACCATCTGTTCAATTAATTAAATCTACGTTGCCACTGCTCAAGTCAAGTGCTCACTAACCGGGAGCAACGGTGATTCGAATCGAATTCCTATCCAGCTAGAGGGGTACTTCTAACACAAACCGCGTAGGCCCGAGCCAGGGTCGCACAAGTCACCTTTGGTATAGTTCAGGAAAGCACGGGTTCAACTGATGCCGCATCCCCAAGGGTAACACTCTGCTAGGTGATAGGGACTCTAACCCCCCTTGGTCTTATGCTAATGTCCCCAAGCACATCCTTACTTCCTCCAAGATGCACACTTGACCCCCCGATTCCTGGCCTGAACTGTATTACTCGGCTTCGTGGTTAGAATGGCTTATCCAGCCAACTAAATTTTAGACTGCATTCAATATGACTCAAGGACGTATAACGAATCGGTCCTTAAATGACTCATACGGGCATAGCTTTGCACCCAAGACGTGAAGTGTCTTGCGGCTGCACTATCGAACTCCCATCCGGTCTCAATTCATTTTTCAGCATGGTTCTTTTCTCACGATAGCAAATATAGCCAACCATGACCCACTTCAACCTAAAGCTCGTGGATGATAGGAAATCACCTGACTTCTACTGCACTAAGCAGGACTAAGCAATAACACATGCCTAAACTTTAATTGGGATTCAAGTTCGGTATCTAGATAAGGATAGATATAATGCAGCAAGTGTTTTCACTCAACTCCTACAACTTAATGCAACAAACAAGTAAAAGTACTCAATGATATATATATATAGAAAAGTTGGGTCCACATGCACCGGGGCTTGCCTTTCAGAAAGGAAGAAGGGCGGTGGTCTGGGCACAAAGGTAGCTCTTCTTTGGGAACTCCTTCGTCGCTTGGCCCCTCGGGCTCCTTCGGCTGCTACTGCTCCTCCTCCTAAAGTGCTCCCTCGAATTCTAGGAGTGTCACCCTCTCCAGAACACCTATTGCATGAATGCACAAATGAATCTCATGGATGCATAAGAATGAATGCAACATGCTTAGAGAATGGAAATGTGAACTACAGCAACACTTAAAGCTCTGTTCAAATCACTTTGCAAAAACATGCAAATCTCTTCTCCGATAGAGAAGTGCTTACCCAATCTACTCAATCTAATGTATAGCTGTTCTTCCTCAGTTAAGGACCCAACACCAAAACAATCAACAAGAACAACATTACTTAAGCTTATCACGATTCTAACTCATTCTAGCAACACAAAAATCTAGACAACAGTTTGGTGTTTTTACCATAACTAGAGATATAAAAATCCAAATGATATGATACAAGACAACATGAAAAGCTTATAAAATGCTATACAATTCATTTTTAGACCTCAAGACTTGATTCCTAAGTTTACTTAGTTGAAATCTTAAAGTTTCAGAAATCTGTCCTCTCCAAACAGAGTGCAGCTATTTCTAGACAACAACTTTAAATAGCTATAACTCCTAAATTGCTGGGCCAAATGCCACCACATTTTGACACAAGCTAGCTCAAGAAGTTTACTACAACTTTGGTATTCACAAGATTTATAGAAACCACCTTTATCAAGGTTTAAACCCAGAAATACTACCAGCTATCCAAATAACCTAGAAATGTGAAAATTAAATATTTACTCATGTGTCAAACTACCCTTATGACCAAACCAATGGCACTACTAGTTCACACATGACATAAAACCACCAGAAAGTCATTTATTTTAATCCCTCTCTTAATTTAATTAATTAATTAAGTGAGAAATTAAACCTACATACAAACGGTTTAGAAAATTCCACAAAAATTACAGGGGATTCTATACCCTAATATGAGGCTACTGTAAAAATTTGAGCCAAATCTATATAAAGGAACTCCCGACACACAATTCACAAGCCAATAGGGCTGATTTTTGCATAATTAAGAAATCATATTGAAAAGTATCAAACAATAGCAAAAATATTTTTCTTAGCAATCATAATGTACCAGGACACTCTCCACAAAATTTCATGATCATGGGACATATAGAAAAATTATGAAAATTCATTCAAGTACCTCCTAATATAAAATGACAAAGGCATAACTTAAAAACTACTTAAGCAAAAGCATCCAAATTTTTACCAGAGCTAGAATATACATGAAATAGCACACCCACCAAATTCATAATTTTTGGAGCACTATAACTCAAGTTATCAATTTAACAAGTTTGCATCTATTTTAAAACACATTTCAAAGATCTATTTAATTCTTCCACAATCAAAACAACACATATATATTTTATATTTTTTTTTTCTAAATACTACACTTCACACATATTCTAACAAACTTGGAATCGACTCAATTGGATCTACCAAAATATGAGATATGGAATTTACAACATAGCATACAAATCTATGAAATAATAAAAGAAAAACCAAAATCAAAACCCTCTCAAGCTACTGGGCCGGCTTGCCCATGCGGCCCGCTAACTCGTGCGCGGTTCACCCGGCTACCGCAGCCCACTAACCCGCGTAGCCTGCGACGGCCATCCCGCCCGCGCGCGCCTAACAGGGCGGGCTCGCTGGCCAGAGGGGCCGAGAATAGGGGAGGGAAGGATGACGGCGAAGCTCGCCGTCGGTGGGTCGGCTAGCGAAGCAGAGGCCACCGTCGTGCTCTCCGTGCGATTCCAAACTGAGTGAGGTACTACGATGGCCCTAGAGGTGGCTAGGGGTGCTCGTTACCGACCAAGGCGGACGACGGAGCTCCAGTGGCGGTGCACCGGCGACGACGAGGCCGCAGTGCCTCGTCTTAGCTTGGTATGAGCTTCATGAGGTCACCCCAAATCTAAAGGAGGGGAAAGGGGAGGAGGGGAAGGATCCTAGCTACCCCAACCATGGTGGCCTCGAACTCTTGTGAGGTCCCGCACATGGCGGGCGCGGCGGATCCGGTGAATGCGGCATCACCTGAGGTCGATCAGCATAATTGATGGGAGGACGAGGTAGAGGGAATGGTGGCAGCCCCATGGACATGGTTTGTTCGACGGTGGTGCGGCAATGAGCGCGCACGACGGCGGCAGAGTTCGCGGCAACAACAGCAGCTCAGTTTTCCGCTTCGGCGTGCACAGAGGGAGGGAGAAGGAGGGAATGAAGGGAGAGGAGAGCGGCAGACGACGTGGCGGCCTTAAGGCTCACATGACCTGACCGGTGAGACCACGGCTGACGTACGGGCACCATGGCGTGCCCACGCAGTGGTCATGGCCTGAGGTCGATCGGCCACTGAAGCCAGCTCCTCTGAATCCAAATCACCGATTCCGTGACTGACAGCCAATTTTGCTCGTCCATTAACTCCCAAACCAGGCTGTTTTAGTGAAAATTGTAAACATCAAAGTTGTAGAGGGATGTGAGGTCTACAAGTTTGTCAATAGGAGCTCGAGCTGGTTTGGCATGGTTTTACATTAGAACTGCATTTCAGTTAAGACTTAGCCAAAAATGCTAAGTCACGAAACAGCCCTCTAGACTGACTTGTGGGCCACTTTTGAGGGTGTTTTGGTCATTTTCATGAGATGTCCATATTAGAACTTTTGTTCCCCATAAAATTCTCTACAACTTTGGTTAAGGGGCACCACCATGCAAGATTTCTAAACTGTACTTTTTAAATAGTCAAACCAAAGCATTCTTGGGGTCAAAACCTAGTCAATATCACCTAGGAGGGCAATTTGGTTATTTTGGTCAACATGAACATTGCTCCACTAATGATCCTAAGTGTGATTAAGGTGTTATAGGACATAATTGACCATTGTACACATTGGATACACACAATCCCAAATGTCACATAAGTGTAAACAAGCAAAACAAGCATTTTCACCAAAATGTTTCACCACCATGTTGCATGTGTTTCAAGCTCTTGTTGCAACCATTAATCTTACCATGTTATACTACCAACATTGCCATGTTTCAAAGTATGAGACACCCATGTTGCCTCTACATGTTGCACCACTCACATTTCATAAGCCAACAATTTTGAAGCAAACTCAATGGAGTATGTTGCATACTCATGTTGCAAGCAAAATAAAGACATGAATGAGATGAATGATGCTCATGCTTATGAAATACAAGTGCAAATGTGGAAGCCAAACTCCTAGGGTGTTACAGCCCTCCCCTCTTATAAAAATCTCATCCCGAGATTTGGAAACCATACCATTATTGATAGAATTCCTTATAACCCTCTCATAAATAATCTTCTCTCTCCCAAGTAGCATCACTTTCAATACCTTGATTACTCCACATTACTTTGTACCACTTAACCACTCGACTATGGGTTACCCGCTCTCAAGTGTCAATCAACCAAACTAGCTTTTCTTCATAAGTCAGATCAGATTCTAGCTTGATATCCCCTAACGGAACCCTTTCTTCAGGAACCTGAAGACATTTCTTTAACTGAGATACATGGAAGACATTGAAAATGGCGCTCATTTTAGGAGGTAACTGGATCATATATGCAACAGCTCCACTTTTTCCTATGATCTAGAAAGGACCCACGTATCTCGGCGCAAGCTTTTGCTTCACACCAAAATGTTTTACACTCTTCATAGGTGAAACTTTTAGATATACGAAGTCTCCAAGTTCAAACTCAATCGGTTTTCTACAGCGATCAGCTTAACTTTTTTTTGTCTAGATTGGGCTATAGCCATATGTATTTTGATGGTATGGACTTGTTCTTCAGCTTGCTCAACAAAATCAATACCATAATACCTTCTTTCCCCAGCTTCTACCCAATTAAGTGGTGTTCTACACTTGCGACCATACAACGCTTCGAATGGGGTCATCTTAATACTCTCTTGATAACTATTATTGTATGCAAATTCAGCCAAAGGCAACCATTTCTCCCATGAACCCTTGGATGAAATATCACATGCCCTCAACATATCCTCTAAGATTTGGTTAACTCGTTCAGTCTGACCTGATGTCTGGGGATGATAAGCAGAACTTCTCACTAGCTTGGTTCCTAAAAGATGATGTAAGTGCTCCCAAAAACGAGCAGTGAACTATGGACCTTGGTCAGAAACAATAGTGCGAGGGATTCCATGGAGTCAGACTATTGGATTGAAATACAACTTAGCATAGTCAGTAGGACGATAGTCTGCTCAGATAGGAATGAAATGAGCCGACTTGGTTAGACAGTCTACAATTACCTAGATAGAGTTATGATTTTTAACAGTGGGAGGGAGTCCAACAATGAAATCCATACTTATCTCCTCCTATTTCCAACCTGGGATAGAAAGTGGTTGAAGTAACCTAGCTTTCATGTGCACGGCTTTAACTCTACAACAAGTATCACACTTAGCAACATATGTAGCTATCTCTTTTCGCATCTTGGTCCACCAATAGTGTGGCTTTAGATCATGGTACATCTTACTATTACCTAGATGGATGGACAATTTAGAGGAATGTGCTTCAGACGTAATCTGATTCCTAAGCTCTCGATCCTTAGGCACAACTAACCTATATTTAAACCACAGTACTCCATCTTCATCTACTCAAAAATGCTTAAGTTCTTGCTCTTTCATCTTACGCTTGATGTGGAATATGCCGGTGTCAGTCTTTTGTAGCTCAATAATTTTACTCTTGAGAGTGCAACTGACAGTGATGTGGTGCAGGACTGCTGGGTGTAAAAGATGAGATAGGTGAAAATCACTTTCAACTAAAGAATGGCAATGCGATTTACGACTTAAAGCATTGGCAACAACATTTGCCTTGCCAGGATGATAGTGCACTTGGAGATTATAATCTTTAATCAACTCAAGCCATCTTCTTTGACACATGTTCAACTCTAGTTGGGTGAAGATATGCTTGAGGCTTTTATAGTTAGTATAAATATTGCACACATTGCCCAACAGATAATGTCGCCAGACTTTCAAAGCATGAACAACTGCAGCGAGTTCTAAGTCATGCGTTGGTAATTCACCTCATGTTTTTGAAGTTGACGAGATGTATAAGCAATCACTTGGCCTTCCTGCATCAGAACACCTCCCAAACCTATGTCTGATGCATCACAATACACATCAAAAGGTTTCTCGATATCCGGTTGTGCCAAAACTGGAGCCGAGGTTAGAAGGGTTCATAGTTTATGAAAAGCTGCATCACACTCAGAAGTCCAGACAAACCTCATGTCTTTTTGTAGCAGCTGAGTCATTGGCTTGGCTATTTTAGAGAAGTCCGGGATGAAGCGACGATAATAGCCAGCCAACCCTAGAAAACTTTGAACCTCGTGTACCAAGATGGGAGCCTTCCAGTTCAATACCTCTTGTACCTTAGTGGGATCCACCATAATTCCACCATTGGACAACACATGCCTAAGTAAATTACTTCACGAAGCCAGAATTCACACTTACTGAATTTTGCATACAACTGATGTTCACATAGTCTAGTGAAGACTACATGCAGATGTTTAGCGTGATCTTCCTCATTCTCAGAATACACCAAGATGTCATCTATAAATACCACCACGAACTTGTCTAATTTAGGCATAAACACCGAATTCATCAAGTACATGAAGTGCGCGGGGGCATTGGTCAAATCGAAGGACATAACAAGATACTCATAGAGATCGTATCTTGTAGAGAAAGCAGTTTTTGGAACATCTTCCAGATGAATTTTAATTTGATGACAGCCAGACCTCAGATCAATCTTGGAAAAGACTTTGGCTTTATACAACTGATCAAACAAGATGTCAATGTGTGGTAGAGGATACTTTTTCTTGATAGTAACTGCATTCAGAGGTCTATAATCTACACACATCCGCAACGACTGATCTTTCTTCTTCACAAAGATAGCAGGGAAACCCCACGGAGATGAACTAGGACAAATCAACCCCTTCTTCAAAAGTTCATTCAATTAGACCTTAAGTTCATCCAGTTCGTTCAGAGGCATCCTATAGGGTCTTCTAGAGATTGGTGGTGTGCCAGGCAATAGCTCTATTTTAAACTCCACATCCCGAGCCGGAGGCAATCCTGGCAAATCATCGGGAAAGACATCAGGAAACTTGCATACTACGGGAATATCAGCTATTGACTTTGCTTGCACCGCATGAACTTCACCAGAGAGATCAATTTTCTGAGGAAGTTGCACTAGAAAACCTTTCTGATCAGTAGGATCTCTGAGCATAACTACCTAGGTTGATGTATCAATGAGTACCCCATTCTGGGTCATCCAATTCATGCCCAAAATGACATCTATGCCTAGTCCAGGCAAAACTACTAAGGTAATCAAGTACTTGTGCCCTTCTATTTCAAATTCTACATCACTAACTACTTGATTTGTGGGAATATTACCACTTGCAGCTCTAATGCAATAACCCCCACCTTCAATAGTATGTAATTTGCATGCAAACTTTGATGCAAACATAGGATTGATAAATGAATGTGAAGCACCAGAATCAAACAGCACCACTGCAGAATGTTGGTCAACTAGGAACTTACCGGCAGTGGCTACCTCACCCGTGGGAATCTCTTCAATGCTATTATAATGAACGTGCCCCTAACGGCCACCTTGATTTGCATTCTTCTTAGGATAAGGGCAATTCCTAGCCCAATGACCTGGCTTGTTGCAGTTCTAGCAAGGCATGTTACTTAGAGGAACACTAGAGCTCCCTTTGCTAGAACTACCCTTAGGAAGAGAAACTATATAAGCCTTGCAAAACCCAGTCTTGGCGGGAGCCTTCGGTGCAGGAGGATGAGAAGGAGCCCTCGGTGCAACTGGAGCTCAGGACTATGAAACACCCGCCAACACCCGCCTCAAAGGCCCTCTTGTGGCTCTTAGAAGCAGCATAGATAAAATTATTGTTCTTTTAGGTCAGGGCATCACTGATAAATTTATTGAAAGTGGCACACGTGCTAGTACCCATGGTCTTCATCACCTTTGGACTCAGGCCATTCTTGAAACTAGAAATCTTCTTTGCATCTGTATCCACAAACTCAGTTGCATACCTTGCAAGGTTATTGAAGGCTTGCAGGTATTCCATCAAACTCTTATTGCCTTGAGTTAACCTCATAAACTCAGTGTGCTTCATTGCCATCAAACCTGGAGGAATATAATTCCCATGAAAAGCTGCCTTGAATTGGTCCCAATTGATTGGGACATGAGGGGGCAGCGTAGAGCGGTAATGACTCCACCAAATACCAGCTAGGCCATGCAATTGGTGGGAAGCATACTCGGTCTTCAGTTCATCGGTCAGACGAAGCAAATGGAACTTCTGCTCAATGGTATTTAACCACTCATCAGCTTGCAGAGGTTCCTCCGCCTCCTTAAAGAGCGGGGGCTTGGTGTCGAGAAAGTCCTTCAAATCACTATGTTGATTTGGTTCCGGTCCCTGATGACCATGCCGAGCATCCTAGTTAACTAACTGGCGCATAGCGTCTGCTAATAGGCACTGACCTTCAACCACCATCTGCATCAGTTTTGCCAGGGTTGGTGGTGGCGAAGGTGGTGGCGGTTGTTCCTCATCCTCAACGCCACGACCACAATGGAGATTGTACGCTATCTGCAAAATACATAGCCAATGAGCACTGATGATGTGGGAAAATTTATAGATGAATTATGTAAATATGCCGAACTGATTTCATTGGGGAAATGAATTCACACAACAATAGAGGCACAATAATTCATCACAACCCCATAACCTCATCAAGCACATCAATTGACACATTCATGCGATGTACTTAACAAATAATAATATCTTCCGATGACAAGATGGAATTTATTAAAGGCTCATATACATGGAGCACAAACGTGTCTGATAGGTTACATCCATAACAACGAGGTTCCAATCTTACATAATAGGGGTGTCCTGATTCGATCTAACCTTCTAACCAAAATAGGAAAGGATACCCAAGGAAATGATCATGAGGAGACAACACATTGGTGGAGTTCCATGATGGATCATGACTAGCCACCTTGATACTAGCGTGTGCCAAGTAGCACAACCTTATGTCGCACGCCACAGGAGGCCCTCGGTTTCGTCGCAGCACTGGAGGGTACTAATCGTGACACCATCACCGAACACAACATAATGAGAAATCCCCCGTGACTGGAATTCAACATGTTTAAACAAACATCATGGATAACATAGGGTTTGATGTTACATCCCAAAGGTCAATTTATTACAAAGTCATGCTTCCACACCTCGAAGGAAACAAAAGATAACTCTAGCACAATAGCTATGCGATGAGCTGACTAAGCATCGTCCTTTGAGTCAATGTCGAAGATCTCCTCGCTGTCTTCATCACTAGCAGGATCTAGCTCCTCCTCTTCTTCTTCTTCTTCAGGCAGAACATCCTCTGGCCCATCGATCTCAATGTCGTCATCACCTTCAACCATGATGACACCCAAGCCCATCTCCTCCTCATCATCATTGCCATGAGGGAGAAGAGGATTGAGCTGATTGTTTAGCAGGTGCACTTCCTCATGAAGGTTGTTATTGTATTCTTCTGTAGCTGCTAACTGTTGCTCAAGCTGCACCTGCTGAGCCCTTAGAATATTTTCTTCATGCCAGGCTTCATTCCACTGGTTCAACACGTGGACCAGCATGCGTTGACAGTTGCGATGAGCAACAGTCAACCTCTGAACCGCAAGTGTTTCCTGATCTCTTTCATATGTCACTTGCTCCAGACATTGTTGAGCCACATTTCTCTCAGCAGTCACCTCAGCCAATTCTACCCTCAACCATTCCTCCATGGTAGGATCAGGACGGGACTCACGCGGAGCTAACTAGTGCCGAGGAACCCTACCTCCAGTTGACTTGCGAGCGGTCTTCTTGGTGCGAGCCATCTATAGAAACAGGTCATAACTTAAGGTGAGGATAATTTAGGGGATACGAAATTTAATTTAGTCGGGACAATCAAATTTTAAGGAGGGAGTAATATGATATGTATGACATGAATAAACATGATGCATGCATGTTTCGTACATCCTCTCACCCTAGTAGAATTTTAAACTTCTAACGCTATGCAGTGGCATACATACACTCTCTCATATAGGCAGAACTATCAGTCTACTCATTTGCGCTATTAGTGTACATGCAGAAGATTTCATTTCAGCCTAACAGTTCTCCAAAAAGGCATACAAAATAAGCAGTAAACTAAATACTTTCCATATATACATTCCTCGATGTATATACTTCAGTATCACAACTACTCAAGAGATATACCCACAATTAAGTACTTTCATAAATACATGATTGAACATGTAAGTATGCAAGTAACCATAACTACTCTCCCCTAGACCAACGGTTGGACGGTCATGCTCTCACAACTCACACTTACCAGAGCGTTGAGGTGTTTGATCCATACATTACCACCCAAGCGGATGACATCCATACAATATCACGTCGCATGGATGATGAACAGAAAACAAACAAGAACCCCCAAGTTAGTACTTTAATAAGCCACCTAAGAGTCCTTATTTGGGCTAAGGGATGTGATCAATAGCATACTATAGAAATAATTTTAGATTTTTAACACTTGTATGTTTTGTAAGTTGAAAACACTTTTCTCAAACAAAAGCCTTTATTTTAAAATAACCATACAATGTGTTTAGTGTTGAATTCTGCTCCGATGCGAGCTGTAACAGAACCGACCAAATTATAAGAGCACAAGTACAAAAACAAGCGTCTGAAACGCTCAAATTTTTGAACTTAAGCCCATATAATCCCGGTAGTCAATCGAAAACCATGAAGGATTTCAAACCATCTCGCTTACAACCAAGATTGTATCATTTAACATAACACATCACACGTTACATTTCACAAGTAGTTCAGAAGTAAACTTACAACACCACAGAGTGACAATTATTACAAACCAAGTTTATAAAGTAGTGAAAGCATAAAGTAACACACACTTAGTTCAAGTAAGATTGCCAGTCTTATAGATCACCATCCCGCAAAAGCATTAAGGAAAGTAGACTAACAGACGATCACTCCCGAGTGATCTAGTCCTCGTCACCCACCGGGTGGAGGCAGTTCTTGTAGAAGCCCTAATAAAGCATGTCATCTGCAATAGGAGGGAATAAACCCTGAGTACAAGAATGTACTCAGCTAGACTTACTCATCGAAACATAAAATAAAAGACATCAAGGATCATGCAAGACTTTCTTAAAGTGGAGCTGGCTGACATCATATTTTGCGGAAAAGCATAAGTAGTAGTAACTCTTTTAACCTGTACTAGCAGTTATTTTTAGCATTAACCTGTCATCTATCTTAGCACCTATTCTAAACAATCACTTGATTATTAAGCAGACAATAATAACCATAGCATGTATAAATTTGAGGCAACAATTAAATCATCATCCAATTAACCATCTGTTCAATTAATTGAATCTACGTTGCAGCTGCTCAAGTCAAGTGCTCACTAACTAGGAATGATGACGATTCAAATCAAATTCCTATCCAGCTAAAGGGGTACTTCTAACACAAACCACGTAGGCCCGTGCCAGGGTTGCACAAGTCACCTTTGGTATAGTTTAGAAAAGCGCGAGTTAGACTGATGCTGCATCCCCAAGGGCAACACTCTACCAGGTGATAGGGGCTCTAACCCCCCTTGGTCTTACGTTAATGTCTCCAAGCACATCCTTACTTCCTCCAAGATGCGCAATTGACCCCCCAATTCCTGGCCTGAACTGTATTACTCGGCTTCATGGTCAGAATGGCTTATCCGGCAACTAACTGTTAGACTACGTTCAACATGACTCAAGGACGTACAGCGAATCGATCCTTAAACGACTCAGACGGGCATAGCTTCGCACCCAAGACGTGAAGTGTCTTGCGGATGCACTATCAAACTCCCGTTCTGTAATAGAACCGACCAAATTATAAGAGCACAAGTACAAAAACAAGCACCGAAGCGCTCAAATTTTCGAACTTGAGCCCATATAATCCCGGTAGTCAATCAAAACCACGAAGGATTTCAAACCAACTTGCTTACAACCAGGATCGCATCATTCAACATACAACATCATACGTTACATTTCACAAGTAGTTCTGAAATAAGTTTAGACATACGGAGTCGCAATTATTACAAACCAAGTTTATAAAAATAGCGGAAGCATAACACACACCAGTTGTTAACTACTGCCAGTCTTGATGATCAACAACCCACAAAAGCATGAGGAAAGTACATAAAAGATGATCACGCCCAAGTGACCTAGTCTTCTTCACCCGCAGGGTGGATACAAGTTTTGCAGAAGCCTTGATAGAGCATATCATCTGCAACAGGAGGGAATAAACCCTGAGTACTGGAATGTACTCAGCTAGACTTACCCGTCGAAAACCAGAAATAAGATGACACCAAGGATTATGCAAGGCTTACACAAGAGGCTAGCTGACATAACATTTTGCATAAAGGCATAAGTAATTGAAACTCTTATAACCTGTACTAGCAGTTATTTTTAGCATTTACCTGTCATCTATCTTAGCACCTGTACTAAACATGCACTTGATTATAATCAAACAATTATCATCATTATATCCAGAGCAGGTATGAATTGTGGCAACATTGTATCATTCCCTTAACCACCAGTTCATTTAATGAGATCTACGTTGTCGCTGCTCAAGTCAAGTGCTCACTAACCGGGAGCGATGGCGATTCGAATCGAATTCCTATCCAGCTGGAGGGGTATTTCTAACACTCACCGCGCAGGCCCCTGCCAGGGTCGCACAAGCCACCTTTTCATATGATTCAGGAATCGCGGGTCCGAATGATGTCGCGACCCCAAGGGCAACACTCTGCCAGGTGATAGGGACTCTAACCCCCCCTTGGTCTCACGCCAATGTCCCCAAGCACATCCTTTCTCTCCTCCAAGAAGCAACCTACCATTCGATTCCCGGCCTGAACCACATTACTCGGCTTCGCGGTCGGAACGGCTTATCCAGCCAACTAAGTGTTAGACTGCGTTCAACATGACTCAAAGACGTACAGCGAATCGGTCCTTAAACGACTCAGACGGGCATAGCTCCACACCCAAGACGTGAAGTGTCTTGCGGGTGTACTATCGAACTCCCGCCCGGTCTCAATTTCATTTTTTTAAGCATGGTTCCATCCACGATTGCCATAAAGCCACTCGTGACTCCTTCCTACATCTCGCGGATGACCGGAAATCACCCGACTTCTACCGTACTAGGCAGGGCTAAGCATTGACACGTGCCTAAACCTAATATAGGATTAAGTACGATATCTGGACAAGGACAGGTATAATGCAACAAGTGTTTTCATATAACTCCTACAACTTAATGCAGTAAACAATTAAAAATACTCAAGATTAATTTATAAATCAGTAGGTTCAGCATGCACCGGGGCTTGCCTTTCAGAAAGGTCGAAGGCCGGTGGTCAGGACACTCAGGAAGGTTGTCTGCGGGCACTCCTTCGTCTGCTGGATCCTCGGGCTCCTGCTGCTCCTGGTCCTCCTCCGGAATCACAGGCTCGAATTCGAGGAGAGTTACCCCCTCCGGTACACCTATTGCATGAATGCACAATAAATATCATGGATGCATAAATGGGTGCAACATGCTCGGAATGAAATGCATTTCAGAAATAAAATGCTCTATTCAAGTTACTTCACTAAAATGTGCAAATCTCTTCTCCGGTGGAGAAGTGCTTACCTAATCTACCCAACCTAAGATATAGTTGTTCGTCTTCGGTTAAGGCCCTAACACCTAACAAACACAAGAGTGACATTATTTAGGTTACCACATCCAACCCAAAATATCACGGTAAGACATTGTGGACAGCAGCTACTTGTTTCTAACATAACTGGAGAATCCCAACTCCAAAAGATATGATCTAAGACAATCTGGAAAGCTTAAGAAATGTAACACAAAATGTTTTCAGATCACAACACTAAATTCCAAAGTTTTCCTAATCGAAATTCCAAAGTTCCAGAATCTGTTCTCTCTAAACAGAGAACAGTCAATTCTGGACTGGCACTTTAAACAGCAATAACTCCCAAACTACTAATCCAAATGCTCCCAAATTTTGACACAAGCTCATTTACAAATTTTACTACAACTTTGGTAATTACAAGTTTTCCAGAAACCACCTTTATCCAAGGTCAAACCTAGAAATACAATCAGCTGTCCAGAAAACCTAAAATTGCAAAGATTAAATATTTATTGATGTGGCAAACATTATATAAGACCAAACTAATACTGCTACAAGTTCACAAATGTCACAAAAACACCATAAAGTAAGGTGTGCCCACCTAGAATATTTATTTAAACTCATTTCTTAATTTACTTAAGTAATTAAGTGGAATTTCAAACATATATGTAAAATGCTCCTAAAATTCTACAAAAATTATAGGAGATTCTATGACCCAAAAAGAGGCTACTGTAAAAATTTGAACTAAATTTATTTACAGGAACTTCCTACACAAAATTCCCAAGCCAAAAAGGCTGATTTTTGTATAAATAACAAAGCATAGTCAAAAGTGTCAAACAACAGATATCTTAATTTTCTTGGACACTTTAGGGTACCAAGACATTCTCCAAAAATTTATATGAACATTGCACATGTAGAAAAATTACTAAAATTCATTTAATTATTTCCTAGAATAACAAGATAACATTATAACTTGAAAAGTACTTAAGCACTACTGCCCAAATTTTTACCAAAGCTAGAGCAAGTATAAATTAGCCTACTCATCAAATTTCATAATTTTTGGAATACTACAGCTCAAGTTATATATTTAACAAATTTGCATTCATTTCAAAACACATTTGAAAGATCTATTTATTTCTCCCAGAAAATAAACATCACATATATATTTGATATTTTTCCTAAATACTACACTTCACCTAGAGTCCAACAAAATTTGGACCAACTCAAATGGATCTATAAAATGGGAGATATAATTTCTACAACACAACATATAAATCTGTGAAAAGAATAAAAGGAAAAGTAGAATGGAAACCGAAACCCGTCATAGGGCCGGCCCAATCCACCAGCGCGGCCCAACACGCGCGCGGCCTGCTCAGGCCGTCCCGCCCGCGCGCGCGTGGGTCTGCCAGGTGGGACCCGCCGTCAGAGAGAGAGAGAGACAGGGGCGCGGCGAACCGCGCGCTCCGGCGAGCTCAAGCTCGTCGGAGAGGAGCCCGCCCGGAAAACCGAACCCACCCATGCGTTCCCCGTCACGCGACGCTTTGCTTCGTGCAAGTAGGAAGGCTCGGGTTGGAGTGGGAGGGGCTCGCCGTCATGAGCGGCGGCCGGTGAAGTTCGGGTGACGGTGCGCCGCCACCGGTGAGGCCGCACGGTCACATCTGAGCTCGGTACGAGCTTCACTGCAACTAGGCGGACTGATTGAGGTAGAGACGGGAGATGGAGAGAGGCCCTAACCACCCCGGCCACGGAGCGCCGTGATGCGGGGCGGTGAGCGCGACGACGGTGGTCGTCGTGTTCCGCTCCGGTGAGGTCGCATCCCACGGTAAGGTCTCGCCACAAGCATTCCCACAGATTACGGAGGTGAGAACGAGGTTCATGACAGGAGGAGAATGAGGGAGGGGAGCTGGCCACGGTGGACCATGGCGGCGGTGATACTCCGGTGAGCTCCAGTGGAAAAGAAAGTCGACAATACCTCCACACCTCTACGAATTGGATCAAGCGCGATGTAAGGGAAGGTCAGGGAGCCTAAGGCGGAGCTGTGGGTGAAGTTAGGTAGGCTACCGTGCGGTGGTGAGCTCGCCCGGCCGCGGCGGGGTCGGAGTGGCACTGCTCGTCGAACCAGAGAGCGAGGGAATGGAGGAGGGAGTGGCGTGAGTGCTGGGGATTGAGGTGTCGACTCCCACTTCACTCCCGCGCGTGAGCTCGCGACGTGGAGGCGACAGCAGCACGCACGTGCCACGCGGCCACCGGGCTCTGCCCGAGCGCCACGACGCGAGCCGGCTGTCCGGCTGCATGGCGTCGCCGTTTACTGAATGGAGGTCGTCCTCGTTCGACTGACAGAGCAATTTCGTCGACGATTAACTCCCAAACCAGTGAGAACCAGACGTGGGTGATGTTGGCAATGTTGTAGAGCTTCATGAGGTCTACAAGTTTGTCAATTGGAGTTTGGGCTGGTTCGGCCTAGATTTGAAACTATAGAGCTCCAAAGTGGTGCCCCATGAAACTGAAATGCAGTTTCAGAGATAACGCCGACTGAAACCCTATTTTCAAGACACCACATCTCCTAAACCATTTAGAACTAGGTGCTGGTGATATTGAAAATGTTGTAGAGCTATGTGTGGACAACAACTTTGTCAATTAGCTCAAAGACTGGTTCGGCCTGGTTTGTGAGTTACATGTTGCCAAAGTGAGGTACAGTGAAACGGTTTTCAGCTTCACACTTAGCCAAAATTTGCTAAGTCCCAAAACAGCCTCTAATACTAACTTGTGGGCCATTTTTAAGCATGTTCTGATCATTTTCATGAGATGGCCATATTAGAACTTTTGTTCCTTATGAAATTCTCTACAACTTTGCTTAAGGTTGCTCCTCCATGCAAGATCTCTAAACTAGACTTTTTAATTGGTCAAACCAGATCACTCTAGGGTTCCAAACTTGGTCAACAACATTTGGAAGGGCAATTTGGTGATTTTGGTCAACATGAACATTGCTCCACTACTTACCCTAAATGTAATTAAGGTGTTTTAAGACCTAATTAGCCACTCTACACATTGGTTACACAAAATTTCTAATGTCACATACTTTGAAACAAGCAAAATAACAATTCCACCAAAATGTTGCAAGCTCATGTTGCACATGTTGCATGAGTGTGTTGCATAGCACTTGCTAATCATGTTACACTAAAGTGGTTAGCATGTCCCAAAAGAAAGTTGCACATGTGACACTTGGTGGACTCACTTCATAATTCACATGAAATATAAACATATTATAAGCTTATGCATGAAATGAATGATGCTTGCTTATGCTCATGCAAATGCAATGCAATTAAGGAGCTAAACACCTGGGGTGTTACAGCCCTCCCTCCTTATAAAAATCTCGTCCCGAGATTTGGAAAGCGTACCATTTTTCATAGAATTCCTTATAACCATCCCGTAAATAGTCTTCCCGTTCCCATGTAGCATCACTTTCACTACCCTGATTACTCCACATTACTTTATACCACTTAACCACTTTGCTTCTAGTTAGTCGTTCCTGAGTATCGATCACGCGGACTGGCTTTTCTTCGTAAGTTAGATCGGATTCCAGCCTGATATCTCCTAAAGGGACTCTTTCCTCAGGAACTCAAAGACACTTTTTGAGCTGAGATACATGGAAGACGTTGAATATGGCACTCATTTCTGGAGGTAACTGGATTTTATACGCAACAGCTCCACTCTTGCCTATGATCTGGAAAGGACCCACGTATCTCGGCGTAAGTTTCCGCTTAACACCAAAACGTTGGACACTTTTCATTGGAGAAACTTTCAGATACACGAAGTCTCCAACTTCAAACTCGAGTGGTTTTCTACGACGATCAGCATAACTTTTCTGTCTAGCTTGGGCTGCAGCCATATGTTTTTGGATGGTACGGACTTGTTCCTCAGCTTCCTCAACAAAAGCAATACCATAAAATCTCCTTTCACCAGCTTCTACCCAGTTTAGTGGAGTTCTACACTTACGACCGTACAAAGCTTCGAATGGAGCCATCTTAATACTCTCTTGATAACTATTATTGTACGAAAACTCGGCTAGAGGTAACCATTTTTCCAAGAACCCTTGGATGAAATGACACATGCCCGCAACAGATCTTCCAAGATTTGGTTAACCCGTTCCGTCTGACCAGACGTCTGGGGGTGATAAGCAGAGCTTCTCACTAACTTGGTTCCCAGAAGGTGATGCAAGTGCTCCCAAAAGCGAGCGTGAACTGGGGACCACGGTCAGATATGATAGTACGAGGTATCCCATGAAGCCGGACTATCTGATTGAAGTACAACTCAGCATAGTCAGTGGGACGATAGTCCACTCTAACTGGAATGAAATGAGCTGATTTGGTCAAACGATCCACAATTACCCAGATGGAGTTATGATTTTTGACAGTAGGAGGAAGACCGACAATGAAATCCATACTTATCTCTTCCCATTTCCAACCTGGGATAGAAAGTGGTTGAAGCAACCCAGCTTTCATATGCACAGCTTTAACTCTACAGCAGGTGTCACACCTAGCCACATATGCAGCTATTTCTTTCCGCATCTTGGTCCACCAATAGTATGGCTTCAAATCATAATACATCTTATTGCTACCAGGATGGATGGACAACTTAGAGGAGTGTGCTTCAGACATAATATCATTTCTAAGCTCTCGGTCCTTAGGCACAACTAACCTATCCTTGAACCATAGTACACCCTCTTCATCTATCCTGAACTGTGTAGTTTCTTGTTCTTTCATCTTACGCTTGATGTGGAATATACCAGTGTCAGTCTTTGGAGCTCAATAATTCTGCTTTTGAGAGTACAACTGACAGTGATGTTGTACAAGACTGCTGGATGTAGAAGGCGAGATCGATGAAAATCAGTTTCAACTAAGGAATGGCAATGAGACTTACGGCTTAAAGCATCCGCAACCACATTTGCCTTGCCAGGATGATAGTGCACTTGAAGGTTATAATCCTTAATCAACTCGAGCCATCTTCGTTGACGCATATTCAACTCGGGTTGGGTGAAGATGTATTTAGGCTTTTGTGGTCTGTGTAGATATTGCAAACATTGCCCAACAGATAGTGTCGCCAGGCTTTCAAAGCATGAACAACTGCGGCGAGTTCTAAGTCATGCGTTGGATAATTCGCCTCATGCTTCCGAAGTTGTCGAGAGGTATATGCAATTACTCGCCCTTCCTGCATCAACACACCTCCCAAACCTATGCCTGAGGCATCACAATAAACATCAAATGGTTTCTCGATATCCGGTTGTGCCAAAACCGAGCTGAGGTTAGGAGGGTTCGCAGTTGGTGAAAAGCCGCATCACACTCAGGAGTCCAGACAAACCTGGTGTCTTTCTGCAGCAACCGAGTCATTGGCTTGGCTATTTTGGAGAAATCCGGGATGAAGCGACGATAATAGCCAGCCAAACCAAGAAAACTTCGGACCTCGTGAACCGAGATAGGAGCCTTCCAGTTTAGTACTTCCTGTACCTTGGCGGGATCCACCATAATTCCTCCATCAGACAACACATGCCCAAGGAAAGGTACTTCACGAAGCCAGAATTCGCACTTACTGAACTTTGCATATAGTTGATGTTCACGCAGTCTTGTGAGGACTATACGCAGATGTTCAGCGTGATCCTCCTCATTCACAGAATATACCAGGATGTCATCAATAAATACCACCACAAACTTGTCCAATTCGGGCATAAACACCGAATTCATCAAGTACATGAAGTGTGCGGGGGCATTTGTCAAGCCGAAAGACATAACAAGATACTCATAAAGACCGTATCTAGTAGAAAAGGCTGTCTTTGGAACATCTTCCGGGCAGATTTTAATTTGATGGTAGCCAGATCTTAGATCGATCTTGGAGAAAACTTTAGCTTTAGACAACTGATCGAACAAGATGTCGATGCGCGGTAGAGGGTACTTATTTTTGACAGTGACTGCATTGAGAGGTCTATAATCTACGCACATCCGCAACGACTGATCCTTCTTCTTTACAAAGATAGCAGGACATCCCCACGGCGACGAACTAGGACGAATCAACCCCTTCTTCAAAAGTTCATTCAATTGCACCTTAAGTTCAGCTAGTTCATTCGGAGGCATCCTATAGGGTCTCCTAGAGATGGGAGCCGTGCCAGGCAACAACTCAATTTTAAACTCCACATCCCGATCCGGAGGGAGTCCCGGCAAATCATCGGGAAAAACGTCTGGAAACTCATTCTACTGGAATTTCGGTCAACGCCTTTGCTTGCACAGCATGAACTTCCCCAGACAAATCAACTTTTCTGGGAAGTTGTACCAGAAAACCCTTTTGATCTGTAGGGTCTCTGAGCATAACTACCCGAGTGGATGTATCAATGAGTACCCCATTCTGACTCATCCAATTCATGCCCAAAATAACATCGATGCCTAAGCCCGGCAAAACCACTAAGGCAAGCGAGTACTTTCGCCCTTCTATCTCAAGCTCAAGATTCCCCACTACTTTATTTGTGGAAATATTCCCACTTGCTGCGCTAATACAATAACCCCCCCTTCAACAGTATGCAATTTGTGTGCAAACTCTGATGCAAACTTAGGACTGATAAAGGAATGCGAAGCACCTGAATCAAAAAGTACCACTGCAGGGTGTTGGTCAACTAGGAACTTACCAGCAGTGACAACCTCACCAGATGGGATTTCCTCAATACTGTTATAATGGGCGTGCCCTGACGGCCACCTGGTTGACATTCTTCTTGGGGTAAGGACAGTTCCTGGACCAATGGCCTGGCTTGTTGCAGTTCCAGCAAGGCATGTTGCTAGGAGGAACACTGGAGCTGCCTTGGCTCGAACTACTTGGCAGAGCCACTGTATATGCTTGCGAAACCCAGTCTTCACTGGCGCCTTCTTTTGCGGGGACGGAACTTAGCATTGTGGCAGGAGGGCGAGGAAGAGCCCTCGGGGCAGCTGGAGCTCGAGACTGTGAAGCACTCGCCTCAATGGCCCTTTTGCGGCTCTTTGAGGCAGAATAGATAGCATTGTTGTTCTCTTGAGTCAGAGCATCACTGATAAATTCATTGAAAGTAGTGCACTTGCTAGTGCCATAGTCTTCATCAGCTTCGGGCTAGGCCTCTTTTAAAGCTAGCAATTTTCTTAGAATCGGTATCCACAAACTCTGTGGCATACCTTGCCAGGTTGTTGAAAGATTGGAGATATTCGGTCAAACTTTTATTTCCGTGCGACAGCCTCATAAATTTTGTGTGCTTGATAGCCATAAGACCTGGAGGAACATAGTTTCCGCGGAATGCGGCCTTAAACTGGTCCCAAACAATCGGGACATTTGCAGGCAGTGTGGAACGATAGTGGCTCCACCAAATACCCGCTGGACCATGCAACTAGTGAGAAGCATATTCAGTCTTTAGCTCATCAGTCAAGCGAAGCAGACGAAACTTTTGCTCAATAGTATTTAACCACTCATCAGCTTGCAGTGGTTCCTCCGCCTCCTTAAAGAGCGGGGCTTAGTATCAAGAAAATCCTTGAAATCACTGTACTGATTGGGTTCTGGGCCCTGGCGGCCAGGACGAGCCTCCCGGTTGGCAAGCTGGCGCATAGCATCTGCCAGCATGCGCTGCCTTCAACCACGGTCTGCATTAACTCAGCCGGGGTAGGTGGTGGCGGAGGGGTGGCTGTTCCTCATCCTCATTGCACGACCCCGACGAAGATTGTACGACATCTGCAAAATGCATAGCCAATGAGCACTGACGATGTGGGAAATTTGTAGATGAATTATTGTAAATATGTCAAACTGACTTCATGAAATAGACTTCTCAAAATACTCATGCACAATACTTCATCACACCGCACAATCTCATTCAAGCGGATCAAATGGCGCAATCATGCGAGAGAATCCAACAAGATGTACTTTGATAAAGGCTCACACACAAGGAGCACAGCAGTTACTGAACCGTTTACGTTAAAATCTACGTGATTTTTGATCTTTTGCCGGTACTTGGATTCAGTTCAAAGTGTTTAGTTGACTGAGAAAGGCTACTTCAAACTGATCACAAAGAGACTTCTCAACGGTAGAGCTCCATGGTGGATCATGACTAGCCACCTCGATACCAGCGCGTGCCAAGCAGCACAACCTTATGTCGCGCGCCATAGGAGGCCTCGGTTTCGTCGCGGCACCGAAGGTGCTAATCGTGACACCATCATCGAACGCAACACAATAAGACATCAATTGCGATCGAAATTAACAGGCTCCAACTAACCATCATCAGGAAACATAGGTTTCGACCTTACATCCCAAAAGTCAAGTTATTACAAAGCCTCACTCCATCACAGGGAGGGCACAAAGGATGATCCTAACATCATAGCTACGTGATAACTACTCTAAGCATCGTCCTCAGAGTCGGTGTCAAGGATCTCCCCGCCGTCCTCATCACTAACAGGCTCTAAACTCCTCATCTTCTTCTCTTCTTCTGGTTCTCCTCTGGTTCGGCATCTTGGGGCCCATTGACCTCCACTTCATCATCATTTTCAGCCATGAAGATCCCGAACCCATGTCCTCATCGACGTTGTTGTTTCGATCAGCAGGGAGCTCGAGCGGATTAAGCTCGTATGTTCAGCGGTCTTCTCTTCATGAAGATTTCATTGTATTCTTCGCATTCTCCAACTGTTGCTCGAGCTCAAACTGACGAGCTCTCAGAACGTTCTCCTCGTGCCAGGCTTCATCCCTCTGGTTCATGACACGACCAACATGCGTTGACAGTTGCGGTTTGCTACTGTCAACCTCTGGACTGCAAGGTTTCCTGGTCACGATCACGAATCACTTGCTCCAGTTGCTGACGCGCTGCATTCCTGGCAGCCGTCACTTCAGCCAACTCTGCCCTCAGCCTTTCCACCTCAGTAGGCTCAGGGCGGGGCTCACGTGGAGCGAGCTGGTGTCGCGGTGCCCTGCCCCCAGTGGACTTACGAGCGGTCCTCTTGGTACGTGCCATCTGTAGCAACAGATAAGATACGACTTAAAGTGAGGATCATTTAGGGGATACGAAATTACTTTAGTCGGGAGTACTGAAATTTTTAAGGAGGGAGTAAATGATATGTATGATATAATTAAACATGATGCATGCACGTTCCGTACGCCCTCTCACCTTAGTAGAAACCTAAAGTTCTAACGCTAGGCGGTGGCATACATACGTTCTCTCATATAAGCGAAACTATCGGTCTACTCGTTACGCTGTTAGTGTACCTGCAGAAAACTCATTTCAGCCCAACAGTTTCCAATATATGCACACAAGAAAGCAGTAATTTAAATACTTTCCATATACACATACCCTGATGTATATACTTCAGTATCAAAGCTACCCGATATAAAGGTTCCCACAATTAAGTGCTTACGTAATTACATGGTTTAAATAAACATGTAAGTATGCAAGTCACCAAAACTACTCTCCCCTAGACGCCGGTTGGACGATCATGCTCTCACAACTCACACTTACCAGAGCGTCGAGGCAATTGATCCATTACATTACCACCCAAGTGGATGGCATCCATACAATATCACGCCGTATGGACGACGAAACAAAAACAAACAGGCCCCCAAGTTAGTCTTTATAATAAGCCACCTAAGAGTCCTTATTTGGGCTAAGGGATGTGATCACTGGCATACCTAAAAATAATTTTTTAGTGTTTTAACCTTTTTATAATCAAATACTTTTTGTTTTTAAATACTCGTATGATGTTTTTAATGTTGAATTATGCTCCGGTACCAGCTGTAACAGAACCGACCAAATTATAAGCACAAGTACAAAAACAAGCACCGAAGCGCTCAAATATTCGAACTTGGACCCATATAATCCCGGTAGTCAATCGAAACCACGAAGGATTTCAAACCACAATTGCTTACAACCAGGATCGCATGCATTCAACATACAACATCATACGTTACATTTCACAAGTAGTTCTGAAATAAGTTTTACACATAGGAGTCGCAATTATTACAAACCAAGTTTATAAAGTAGCGGAAGCATAACAACACCAGTGTTATTAAACTACTGCCTAGTCTTGATGATCAACAACCCGCAAAAGCATGAGGAAGTACATAAAAA
>CM036176.1:35981259-36171135 GCA_020631735.1 Saccharum officinarum | reverse complement strand
ATAACTGGAGAATCCCAACTCCAAAAGATATGATCTAAGACAATCTGGAAAGCTTAAGAAATGTAACACAAAATGTTTTCAGACCACAACACTAAATTCCAAAGTTTTCCTAATCGAAATTCCAAAGTTTCCAGAATCTGTTCTCTCTAAACAGAGAACAGTCAATTCTGGACTGGCACTTTAAACAGCAATAACTCCCAAACTACTAATCCAAATGCTCCCAAATTTTGACACAAGCTCATTTACAAATTTTACTACAACTTTGGTAATTACAAGTTTTCCAGAAACCACCTTTATCCAAGGTCAAACCTAGAAATACTATCAGCTGTCCAGAAAACTAAAATTGCAAAGATTAAATATTTATTGATGTGGCAAACATTCTCTAAGACCAAACTAATACTACTACAAGTTCACAAATGTCACAAAAAACAGAAAGTAAGGTGTGCCCACCTAGAATATTTATTTAAACCATTTCTTAATTTACTTAAGTAATTAAGTGGAATTTCAAACATATATGTAAACTGCTCCTAAAATTCTACAAAAATTACAGGAGACTCTCTGACCCAAAAAGAGGCTACTGTAAAAATTTGAACTAAATTTATTCACAGGAACTTCTACACAAAATTCCCAAGCCAAAAAGCTGATTTTTGTATAAATAACAAAGCATAGTCAAAAGTGTCAAACAACAGATTTCTTAATTTTCTTGGACACTCTAGGGTACCAAGACATTCTCCAAAAATTTATATGAACATTGCACATGTAGAAAAAATTACAAAAATTCATTTAAGTATTTCCTAAAATAACAAGATAGCATTATAACTTTAAAAGTACTTAAGCACTACTGCCCAAATTTTTACCAAAGCTAGAGCAAGTATAAATTAGCCTACCCACCAAATTTCATAATTTTTGGAATACTACAGCTCAAGTTATATATTTAACAAATTTGCATTCATTTCAAAACACATTTGAAAGATCTATTTATTTCTCCCAGAAAATAAACATCAGATATATATTTGATATTTTTCCTAAATACTACACTTCACCTAGAGTCCAACAAAATTTGGACCAACTCAAATGGATCTATAAAATGGGAGATATAATTTCTACAAACAAACATATAAATCTGTGAAAAGAATAAAAGGAAAAGTAGAATGGAAACCGAAACCCGTCATAGGGCCGGCCCAATCCACCAGCGCGGCCCACACGCGCGCGGCCTGCTCAGGCCGTCCCGCCGCGCGCGCGTGGGTCTGCCAGGTGGGACCCGCGTCAGAGAGAGAGAGAGACAGGGGCGCGGCGAACCGCGCGCTCCGGCGAGCTCAAGCTCGTCGGAGAGGAGCCCCCGGAAAACCGAACCCACCATGCGTTCCCGTCACGCGACGCTTTGCTTCGTGCAAGTAGGAAGGCTCGGGTGGAGTGGGAGGGGCTCGCCGTCGTGAGCGGCGGCCGGTGAAGTTCGGGTGACGGTGCGCCGCCACCGGTGAGGCCGCACGGTCACATCTGAGCTCGGTACGAGCTTCACTGCAACTAGGCGGACTGATTGAGGTAGAGAAGGAGATGGAGAGAGGCCCTAACCACCCCGGCCACGGAGCGCCGTGATGCGGGGCGGTGAGCGCGACGACGGTGGTCGTCGTGTTCCGCTCCGGTGAGGTCGCATCCCACGGTAAGGTCTCGCCACAAGCATTCCCACAGATTACGGAGGTGAGAACGAGGTTCATGACAGGAGGAGAATGAGGGAGGGGAGCTGGCCACGGTGGACCGTGGCGGCGGTGATACTCCGGTGAGCTCCAGTGGAAAAGAAAGTCGACAATACCTCCACACCTCTACGAATTGGATCAAGCGCGATGTAAGGGAAGGTCAGGGAGCCTAAGGCGGAGCTGTGGGTGAAGTTAGGTAGGCTACCGTGCGGTGGTGAGCTCGCCCGGCCGCGGCGGGGTCGGAGTGGCACTGCTCGTCGGACCAGAGAGCGAGGGAATGGAGGAGGGAGTGGCGTGAGTGCTGGGGATTGAGGTGTCGACTCCCACTTCACTCCCGCGCGTGAGCTCGCGACGTGGAGGCGACAGCAGCACGCACGCGCCACGCGGCCACCGGGCTCTGCCCGAGCGCCACGACGCGAGCCGGCTGTCCGGCTGCATGGCGTCGCCGTTTACTGAATGGAGGTCGTCCTCGTTCGACTGACAGAGCAATTTCGTCGACGATTAACTCCCAAACCAGTGAGAACCAGACGTGGGTGATGTTGGCAATGTTGTAGAGCTTCATGAGGTCTACAAGTTTGTCAATTGGAGTTTGGGCTGGTTCGGCCTAGATTTGAAACTATAGAGCTCCAAAGTGGTGCCCCATGAAACTGAAATGCAGTTTCAGAGATAACGCCGACTGAAACCCTATTTTCAAGACACCACATCTCCTAAACCATTTAGAACTAGGTGCTGGTGATATTGACAATGTTGTAGAGCTATGTGTGGACAACAACTTTGTCAATTAGCTCAAAGACTGGTTCGGCCTGGTTTGTGAGTTACAAGTTGCCAAAGTGAGGTACAGTGAAACGGTTTTCAGCTTCACACTTAGCCAAAATTTGCTAAGTCCCAAAACAGCCTCTAATACTGACTTGTGGGCCATTTTTGAGCATGTTCTGATCATTTTCATGAGATGGCCATATTAGAACTTTTGTTCCTTATGAAATTCTCTACAACTTTGCTTAAGGTTGCTCCTCCATGCAAGATCTCTAAACTAGACTTTTTAATTGGTCAAACCAGATCACTCTAGGGTTCCAAACTTGGTCAACAACATTTGGAAGGGCAATTTGGTAATTTTGGTCAACATGAACATTGCTCCACTACTTACCCTAAATGTAATTAAGGTGTTTTAAGACCTAATTAGCCACTCTACACATTGGTTACACAAAATTTCTAATGTCACATACTTTGAAACAAGCAAAATAACAATTCCACCAAAATGTTGCAAGCTCATGTTGCACATGTTGCATGAGTGTGTTGCATAGCACTTGCTAATCATGTTACACTAAAGTGGTTAGCATGTCCCAAAAGAAAGTTGCACATGTGACACTTGGGTGGACTCACTTCATAATTCACATGAAATATAAACATATTATAAGCTTATGCATGAAATGAATGATGCTTGCTTATGCTCATGCAAATGCAATGCAATTAAGGAGCTAAACACCTGGGGTGTTACAGCCCTCCCCCTTATAAAAATCTCGTCCCGAGATTTGGAAAGCGTACCATTTTTCATAGAATTCCTTATAACCATCCCGTAAATAGTCTTCCCGTTCCCATGTAGCGTCACTTTCACTACCCTGATTACTCCACATTACTTTATACCACTTAACCACTTTGCTTCTAGTTACTCGTTCCTGAGTATCGATCACTCGGACTGGCTTTTCTTCGTAAGTTAGATCGGATTCCAGCCTGATATCTCCTAAAGGGACTCTTTCCTCAGGAACTCGAAGACACTTTTTGAGCTGAGATACATGGAAGACGTTGAATATGGCACTCATTTCAGGAGGTAACTGGATTTTGTACGCAACAGCTCCACTCTTGCCTATGATCTGGAAAGGACCCACGTATCTTGGCGCAAGTTTCCGCTTAACACCAAAACGTTGGACACTCTTCATTGGAGAAACTTTCAGATACACGAAGTCTCCAACTTCAAACTCGAGTGGTTTTCTACGACGATCAGCATAACTTTTCTGTCTAGCTTGGGCTGCAGCCATATGTTTTTGGATGGTACGGACTTGTTCCTCAGCTTCCTCAACAAAAGCAATACCATAAAATCTCCTTTCACCAGCTTCTACCCAGTTTAGTGGAGTTCTACACTTACGACCGTACAAAGCTTCGAATGGAGCCATCTTAATACTCTCTTGATAACTATTATTGTACGAAAACTCGGCTAGAGGTAACCATTTTTCCCAAGAACCCTTGGATGAAATGACACATGCCCGCAACAGATCTTCCAAGATTTGGTTAACCCGTTCCGTCTGTCCAGACGTCTGGGGGTGATAAGCAGAGCTTCTCACTAACTTGGTTCCCAGAAGGTGATGCAAGTGCTCCCAAAAGCGAGCGGTGAACTGGGGACCACGGTCAGATATGATAGTACGAGGTATCCCATGGAGCCGGACTATCTGATTGAAGTACAACTCAGCATAGTCAGTGGGACGATAGTCCACTCTAACTGGAATGAAATGAGCTGATTTGGTCAAACGATCCACAATTACCCAGATGGAGTTATGATTTTTGACAGTAGGAGGAAGACCGACAATGAAATCCATACTTATCTCTTCCCATTTCCAACCTGGGATAGAAAGTGGTTGAAGCAACCCAGCTTTCATATGCACAGCTTTAACTCTACAGCAGGTGTCACACCTAGCCACATATGCAGCTATTTCTTTCCGCATCTTGGTCCACCAATAGTATGGCTTCAAATCATAATACATCTTATTGCTACCAGGATGGATGGACAACTTAGAGGAGTGTGCTTCAGACATAATATCATTTCTAAGCTCTCGGTCCTTAGGCACAACTAACCTATCCTTGAACCATAGTACACCCTCTTCATCTATCCTGAACTGTGTAGTTTCTTGTTCTTTCATCTTACGCTTGATGTGGAATATACCAGTGTCAGTCTTTTGGAGCTCAATAATTCTGCTTTTGAGAGTACAACTGACAGTGATGTTGTACAAGACTGCTGGATGTAGAAGGCGAGATCGATGAAAATCAGTTTCAACTAAGGAATGGCAATGAGACTTACGGCTTAAAGCATCCGCAACCACATTTGCCTTGCCAGGATGATAGTGCACTTGAAGGTTATAATCCTTAATCAACTCGAGCCATCTTCGTTGACGCATATTCAACTCGGGTTGGGTGAAGATGTATTTGAGGCTTTTGTGGTCTGTGTAGATATTGCAAACATTGCCCAACAGATAGTGTCGCCAGGCTTTCAAAGCATGAACAACTGCGGCGAGTTCTAAGTCATGCGTTGGATAATTCGCCTCATGCTTCCGAAGTTGTCGAGAGGTATATGCAATTACTCGGCCTTCCTGCATCAACACACCTCCCAAACCTATGCCTGAGGCATCACAATAAACATCAAATGGTTTCTCGATATCCGGTTGTGCCAAAACCGGAGCTGAGGTTAGGAGGGTTCGCAGTTGGTGAAAAGCCGCATCACACTCAGGAGTCCAGACAAACCTGGTGTCTTTCTGCAGCAACCGAGTCATTGGCTTGGCTATTTTGGAGAAATCCGGGATGAAGCGACGATAATAGCCAGCCAAACCAAGAAAACTTCGGACCTCGTGAACCGAGATAGGAGCCTTCCAGTTCAGTACTTCCTGTACCTTGGCGGGATCCACCATAATTCCTCCATCGGACAACACATGCCCAAGGAAAGGTACTTCACGAAGCCAGAATTCGCACTTACTGAACTTTGCATAAAGTTGATGTTCACGCAGTCTTGTGAGGACTATACGCAGATGTTCAGCGTGATCCTCCTCATTCACAGAATATACCAGGATGTCATCAATAAATACCACCACAAACTTGTCCAATTCAGGCATAAACACCGAATTCATCAAGTACATGAAGTGTGCGGGGGCATTTGTCAAGCCGAAAGACATAACAAGATACTCATAAAGACCGTATCTGGTAGAAAAGGCTGTCTTTGGAACATCTTCCGGGCGGATTTTAATTTGATGGTAGCCAGATCTTAGATCGATCTTGGAGAAAACTTTAGCTTTAGACAACTGATCGAACAAGATGTCGATACGCGGTAGAGGGTACTTATTTTTGACAGTGACTGCATTGAGAGGTCTATAATCTACGCACATCCGCAACGACTGATCCTTCTTCTTTACAAAGATAGCAGGACATCCCCACGGCGACGAACTAGGACGAATCAACCCCTTCTTCAAAAGTTCATTCAATTGCACCTTAAGTTCAGCTAGTTCATTCGGAGGCATCCTATAGGGTCTCCTAGAGATGGGAGCCGTGCCAGGCAACAACTCAATTTTAAACTCCACATCCCGATCCGGAGGGAGTCCCGGCAAATCATCGGGAAAAACGTCTGGAAACTCATTTACTACTGGAATTTCGGTCAACGCCTTTGCTTGCACAGCATGAACTTCCCTAGACAAATCAACTTTTCTGGGAAGTTGTACCAGAAAACCCTTTTGATCTGTAGGGTCTCTGAGCATAACTACCCGAGTGGATGTATCAATGAGTACCCCATTCTGACTCATCCAATTCATGCCCAAAATAACATCGATGCCTAAGCCCGGCAAAACCACTAAGGCAAGCGAGTACTTTCGCCCTTCTATCTCAAGCTCAAGATTCCCCACTACTTTATTTGTGGAAATATTCCCACTTGCTGCGCTAATACAATAACCCCCACCTTCAACAGTATGCAATTTGTGTGCAAACTCTGATGCAAACTTAGGACTGATAAAGGAATGCGAAGCACCTGAATCAAAAAGTACCACTGCAGGGTGTTGGTCAACTAGGAACTTACCAGCAGTGACAACCTCACCAGATGGGATTTCCTCAATACTGTTATAATGGGCGTGCCCTTGACGGCCACCTGGGTTGACATTCTTCTTGGGGTAAGGACAGTTCCTGGACCAATGGCCTGGCTTGTTGCAGTTCCAGCAAGGCATGTTGCTAGGAGGAACACTGGAGCTGCCTTGGCTCGAACTACTTTTTGGCAGAGCCACTGTATATGCCTTGCGAAACCCAGTCTTCACTGGCGCCTTCTTTTGCGGGGGACGGAACTTAGCATTTGTGGCAGGAGGGCGAGGAAGAGCCCTCGGGGCAGCTGGAGCTCGAGACTGTGAAGCACTCGCCTCAATGGCCCTTTTGCGGCTCTTAGAGGCAGAATAGATAGCATTGTTGTTCTCTTGAGTCAGAGCATCACTGATAAATTCATTGAAAGTAGTGCACTTGCTAGTGCCCATAGTCTTCATCAGCTTCGGGCCTAGGCCTCTTTTAAAGCTAGCAATTTTCTTAGAATCGGTATCCACAAACTCTGTGGCATACCTTGCCAGGTTGTTGAAAGATTGGAGATATTCGGTCAAACTTTTATTTCCCTGCGACAGCCTCATAAATTCTGTGTGCTTGATAGCCATAAGACCTGGAGGAATATAGTTTCCACGGAATGCGGCCTTGAACTGGTCCCAAGCAATCGGGACATTTGCAGGCAGTGTGGAACGATAGTGGCTCCACCAAATACCCGCTGGACCATGCAACTGGTGAGAAGCATATTCAGTCTTTAGCTCATCAGTCAGGCGAAGCAGACGAAACTTTTGCTCAATAGTATTCAACCACTCATCAGCTTGCAGTGGTTCCTCCGCCTCCTTAAAGAGCGGGGGCTTAGTATCAAGAAAGTCCTTGAAATCACTGTATTGATTGGGTTCTGGGCCCTGGCGGCCAGGACGAGCCTCCCGGTTGGCAAGCTGGCGCATAGCATCTGCCAGCATGCGCTGCCCTTCAACCACGGTCTGCATTAACTCAGCCGGGGTAGGTGGTGGCGGAGGGGGTGGCTGTTCCTCATCCTCATTGCCACGACCCCGACGAAGATTGTACGACATCTGCAAAATGCATAGCCAATGAGCACTGACGATGTGGGAAATTTGTAGATGAATTATTGTAAATATGTCAAACTGACTTCATGAAATAGACTTCTCAAAATACTCATGACACAATACTTCATCACAACCGCACAATCTCTTCAAGCGGACCAAATGGTGCAATCATGCGAGAGAATCCAACAAGATGTACTTTGATAAAGGCTCACACACAAGGAGCACAGCAGTTACTGAACCGTTTACGTTAAAATCTACGTGATTTTTGATCTTTTGCCCGGACTTGGATTCAGTTTCAAAGTGTTTAGTTGACTGAGAAAGGCTACTTCAAACTGATCACAAAGAGACTTCTCAGCGTAGAGCTCCATGGTGGATCATGACTAGCCACCTCGATACCAGCGCGTGCCAAGCAGCACAACCTTATGTCGCGCGCCATAGGAGGCCCTCGGTTTCGTCGCGGCACCGAAGGGTGCTAATCGTGACACCATCATCGAACGCCACACAATAAGACATCCAATTGCGATCGAAATTAACAGGCTCCAACTAAACATCCAGGAAACATAGGGTTCGACCTTACATCCCAAAAGTCAAGTTATTACAAAGCCTCACTCCATCACAGGGAGGGCACAAAGGACGATCCTAACATCATAGCTACGTGATAACTACTCTAAGCATCGTCCTCAGAGTCGGTGTCATGGATCTCCCCGCCGTCCTCATCACTAACAGGCTCTAACTCCTCATCTTCTTCTTCTTCTTCTGGTTCCTCCTCTGGTTCGGCATCTTGGGGCCCATTGACCTCCACTTCATCATCATTTTCAGCCATGAAGATTCCCGAACCCATGTCCTCATCGACGTTGTTGTTTCGAGGCAGCAGGGGATTAAGCTCGTTGTTCAGGCGGTGCACTTCTTCATGAAGATTATCATTGTATTCTTCAGCATTCTCCAACTGTTGCTCGAGCTCAAACTGACGAGCTCTCAGAACGTTCTCCTCGTGCCAGGCTTCATCCCTCTGGTTCATGACATGAACCAACATGCGTTGACAGTTGCGGTTTGCTACTGTCAACCTCTGGACTGCAAGGGTTTCCTGGTCACGATCCCGGATCACTTGCTCCAGTTGCTGACGCGCTGCATTCCTGGCAGCCGTCACTTCAGCCAACTCTGCCCTCAGCCTTTCCACCTCAGTAGGCTCAGGGCGGGGCTCACGTGGAGCGAGCTGGTGTCGCGGTGCCCTGCCCCCAGTGGACTTACGAGCGGTCCTCTTGGTACGTGCCATCTGTAGCAACAGATAAGATACGACTTAAAGTGAGGATCATTTAGGGGATACGAAATTTACTTTAGTCGGGAGTACTGAAATTTTTAAGGAGGGAGTAAATGATATGTATGATATAATTAAACATGATGCATGCACGTTCCGTACGCCCTCTCACCTTAGTAGAAACCTAAAGTTCTAACGCTAGGCGGTGGCATACATACGTTCTCTCATATAAGCGAAACTATCGGTCTACTCGTTACGCTGTTAGTGTACCTGCAGAAAACCTCATTTCAGCCCAACAGTTTCCCAATATATGCACACAAGAAAGCAGTAATTTAAATACTTTCCATATACACATACCCTGATGTATATACTTCAGTATCAAAGCTACCCGATATAAAAGGGTTCCCACAATTAAGTGCTTACGTAATTACATGGTTTAAACATGTAAGTATGCAAGTCACCAAAACTACTCTCCTCTAGATCGCCGGTTGGACGATCATGCTCTCACAACTCACACTTACCAGAGCGTCGAGGCAATTGATCCATACATTACCACCCAAGTGGATGGCATCCATACAATATCACGCCGTATGGACAACGAAACAAAAACAAACAAGGCCCCCAAGTTAGTCTTTATAATAAGCCACCTAAGAGTCCTTATTTGGGCTAAGGGTGTGATCACTAGCATACCTAAAAATAATTTTTTAGTGTTTTAACCCTTTTCATAATCAAATACTTTTGTTTTTAAATACTCGTAAGATGTTTTTAATGTTGAATTATGCTCCGGTACCAGCTGTAACAGAACCGACCAAATTATAAGAGCACAAGTACAAAAACAAGCACTGAAGCGCTCAAATTTTCGAACTTGAGCCCATATAATCCCGGTAGTCAATCAAAACCACGAAGGATTTCAAACCAACTTGCTTACAACCAGGATCGCATCATTCAACATACAACATCATACGTTACATTTCACAAGTAGTTCTGAAATAAGTTTAGACATACGGAGTCGCAATTATTACAAACCAAGTTTATAAAAATAGCGGAAGCATAACACACACCAGTTGTTAACTACTGCCAGTCTTGATGATCAACAACCCACAAAAGCATGAGGAAAGTACATAAAACATGATCACTCCCAAGTGACCTAGTCTTCTTCACCCGCAGGGTGGAGACAAGTTTTGCAGAAGCCTTGATAGAGCATATCATCTGCAACAGGAGGGAATAAACCCTGAGTACTGGAATGTACTCAGCTAGACTTACCCGTCAAAAACCAGAAATAAGATGACACCAAGGATTATGCAAGGCTTACACAAGAGGCTAGCTGACATAACATTTTGCATAAAGGCATAAGTAATTGAAACTCTTATAACCTGTACTAGCAGTTATTTTTAGCATTTACCTGTCATCTATCTTAGCACCTGTACTAAACATGCACTTGATTATAATCAAACAATTATCATCATTATATCCAGAGCAGGTATGAATTGTGGCAACATTGTATCATTCCCTTAACCACCAGTTCATTTAATGAGATCTACGTTGCCGCTGCTCAAGTCAAGTGCTCACTAACCGGGAGCGACGGCGATTCGAATCGAATTCCTATCCAGCTGGAGGGGTATTTCTAACACTCACCGCGCAGGCCCCTGCCAGGGTCGCACAAGCCACCTTTTCATATGATTCAGGAATCGCGGGTCCGAATGATGTCGCGACCCCAAGGGTGACACTCTGCCAGGTGATAGGGACTCTAACCCCCCCTTGGTCTCACGCCAATGTCCCCAAGCACATCCTTTCTCTCCTCCAAGAAGCAACCTACCATTCGATTCCCGGCCTGAACCACATTACTCGGCTTCGCGGTCGGAACGGCTTATCCGGCCAACTAAGTGTTAGACTGCGTTCAACATGACTCAAGGACGTACAGCGAATCGGTCCTTAAACGACTCAGACGGGCATAGCTCCACACCCAAGACGTGAAGTGTCTTGCGGGTGTACTATCGAACTCCCGCCCGGTCTCAATTTCATTTTTTAAGCATGGTTCCATCCACGATAGCCATAAAGCCACTCGTGACTCCTTCCTACATCTCGCGGATGACCGGAAATCACCCGACTTCTACCGTACTAGGCAGGGCTAAGCATTGACACGTGCCTAAACCTAATATACGATTAAGTATGATATCTGGACAAGGACAGGTATAATGCAACAAGTGTTTTCATATAACTCCTACAACTTAATGCAGTAAACAATTAAAAATACTCAAGATTAATTTATAAATCAGTAGGTTCAGCATGCACCGGGGCTTGCCTTTCAGAAAGGTCGAAGGCCGGTTGTTAGGACACTCAGGAAGGTCGTCTGCGGGCTCTCCTTCGCCTGCTGGATCCTCGGGCTCCTGCTGCTCCTGGTCCTCCTCCGGAATCACAGGCTCGAATTCGAGGAGAGTTACCCCCTCCGGTACACCTATTGCATGAATGCACAATAAATATCATGGATGCATAAATGGGTGCAACATGCTCGAAATGAAATGCATTTCAGAAATAAAATACTCTATTCAAGTTACTTCACTAAAATGTGCAAATCTCTTCTCAGGTGGAGAAGTACTTACCTAATCTACCCAACCTAAGATATAGTTGTTCGTCTTCGGTTAAGGCCCTAACACCTAACAAACACAAGAGTGACATTATTTAGGTTACCACATCCAACCCAAAATATCACGGTAAGATATTCTGGACAGCAGCTACTTGTTTCTAACATAACTGGAGAATCCTAACTCCAAAAGATATGATCTAAGACAATCTGGAAAGCTTAAGAAATGTACCACAAAATGTTTTCAGATCACAACACTAAATTCCAAAGTTTTCCTAATCGAAATTCCAAAGTTCCAGAATCTGTTCTCTCTAAACAGAGAACAGTCAATTCTGGACTGGCACTTTAAACAGCAATAACTCGCAAACTACTAATCCAAATGCTCCCAAATTTTGACACAAGCTCATTTACAAAATTTACTACAACTTTGGTAATTACAAGTTTTCCAGAAACCACCTTTATCCAAGGTCAAACCTAGAAATACTATCAGCTGTCCAGAAAACCTAAAATTGCAAAGATTAAATATTTATTGATGTGGCAAACATTCTCTAAGACCAAACTAATACTACTACAAGTTCACAAATGTCACAAAAACACCAGAAAGTAAGGTGTGCCCACCTAGAATATTTATTTAAACTCATTTCTTAATTTACTTAAGTAATTAAGTGGAATTTCAAACATATATGTAAACTGCTCCTAAAATTCTACAAAAATTATAGGAGATTCTCTGACCCAAAAAGAGGCTACTGTAAAAATTGGAACTAAATTTATTCACAGGAACTTCCTACACAAAATTCCCAAGCCAAAAAGGCTGATTTTTGTATAAATAACAAAGCATAGTCAAAAGTGTCAAACAACAGATTTATTAATTTTCTTGGACACTCTAGGGTACCAAGACATTCTCCAAAAATGTATATGAACATTGCACATGTAGAAAAATTACTAAAATTAATTTAATTATTTCCTAGAATAACAAGATAACATTATAACTTGAAAAGTACTTAAGCACTACTGCCCAAATTTTTACCAAAGCTAGAGCAAGTATAAATTAGCCTACTCACCAAATTTCATAATTTTTGGAATAATACAGCTCAAGTTATATATTTAACAAATTTGCATTCATTTCAAAACACATTTGAAAGATCTATTTATTTCTCCCAGAAAATAAACATCACATATATATTTGATATTTTTCCTAAATACTACACTTCACCTAGAGTCCAACAAAATTTGGACCAACTCAAATGGATCTATAAAATGGGAGATATAATTTCTACAACACAACATATAAATCTGTGAAAAGAATAAAAGGAAAAGTAGAATGGAAACCGAAACCCGTCATAGGGCCGGCCCAATCCACCAGCGCGGCCCAACACGCGCGCGGCCTGCTCAGGCCGTCCCGCCCGCGCGCGCGTGGGTCTGCCAGGTGGGACCCGCCGTCAGAGAGAGAGAGACAGGGGCGCGGCGAACCGCGCGCTCCGGCGAGCTCAAGCTCGTCGGAGAGGAGCCCGCCCGGAAAACCGAACCCACCCATGCATTCCCCGTCACGCGACGCTTTGCTTCGTGCAAGTAGGAAGGCTCGAGTTGGAGTAGGAGGGGCTCGCCGTCATGAGCGGCGGCCGGTGAAGTTCGGGTGACGGTGCGCCGCCACCGGTGAGGCCGCACGGTCACATCTGAGCTCGGTACGAGCTTCACTGCAACTAGGCGGACTGATTGAGGTAGAGAAGGGAGATGGAGAGAGGCCCTAACCACCCCGGCCATGGAGCGCCGTGATGCGGGGCGGTGAGCGCGACGACGGTGGTCGTCGTGTTCCGCTCCGGTGAGGTCGCATCCCACGGTAAGGTCTCGCCACAAGCATTCCCACAGATTACGGAGGTGAGAACGAGGTTCATGACAGGAGGAGAATGAGGGAGGGGAGCTGGCCATGGTGGACCGTGGCGGCGGTGATACTCCGGTGAGCTCCAGTGGAAAAGAAAGTCGACAATACCTCCACACCTCTACGAATTGGATCAAGCGCGATGTAAGGGAAGGTCAGGGAGCCTAAGGCGGAGCTGTGGGTGAAGTTAGGTAGGCTACCATGCGGTGGTGAGCTCGCCCGGGCGCGGTGGGGTCGGAGTGGCACTGCTCGTCGGACCAGAGAGCGAGGGAATGGAGGAGGGAGTGGCGTGAGTGCTGGGGATTGAGGTGTCGACTCCCACTTCACTCCCGCGCGTGAGCTCGCGACGTGGAGGCGACAGCAGCACACACGCGCCACACGGCCACCGGGCTCTGCCCGAGCGCCACGACGCGAGCCGGCTGTCCGGCTGCATGGCGTCGCCGTTTACTGAATGGAGGTCATCCTCGTTCGACTGACAGAGCAATTTCGTCGACGATTAACTCCCAAACCAGTGAGAACCAGATGTGGGTGATGTTGGCAATGTTGTAGAGCTTCATGAGGTCTACAAGTTTGTCAATTGGAGTTTGGGCTGGTTCGGCCTAGATTTGAAACTATAGAGCTCCAAAGTGGTGCCCCATGAAACTGAAATGCAGTTTCAGAGATAACGCCGACTGAAACCCTATTTTCAAGACACCACATCTCCTAAACCATTTAGAACTAGGTGCTGGTGATATTGACAATGTTGTAGAGCTATGTGTGGACAACAACTTTGTCAATTAGCTCAAAGACTGGTTCGGCCTGGTTTGTGAGTTACATGTTGCCAAAGTGAGGTACAGTGAAACGGTTTTCAGCTTCACACTTAGCCAAAATTTGCTAAGTCCCAAAACAGCCTCTAATACTGACTTGTGGGCCATTTTTGAGCATGTTCTGATCATTTTCATGAGATGGCCATATTAGAACTTTTGTTCCTTATGAAATTCTCTACAATTTTGCTTAAGGTTGCTCCTCCATGCAAGATCTCTAAACTAGACTTTTTAATTGGTCAAACCAGATCACTCTAGGGTTCCAAACTTGGTCAACAACATTTGGAAGGGCAATTTGGTAATTTTGGTCAACATGAACATTGCTCCACTACTTACCCTAAATGTAATTAAGGTGTTTTAAGACCTAATTAGCCACTCTACACATTGGTTACACAAAATTTCTAATGTCACATACTTTGAAACAAGCAAAATAACAATTCCACCAAAATGTTGCAAGCTCATGTTGCACATGTTGCATGAGTGTGTTGCATAGCACTTGCTAATCATGTTACACTAAAGTGGTTAGCGTGTCCCAAAAGAAAGTTGCACATGTGACACTTGGGTGGACTCACTTCATAATTCACATGAAATATAAACATATTATAAGCTTATGCATGAAATGAATGATGCTTGCTTATGCTCATGCAAATGCAATGCAATTAAGGAGCTAAACACCTGGGGTGTTACACGTTCGGTCTCCATTCATTTTTTAGCATGGTTTTTTTCTCACGATAGCAAATATAGCCAACCATGACCCACTTCAACCTAAAGCTCGCGGATGATAAGAAATCACCCGACTTCTACCACACTTAGCAGGACTAAGCAATAACATGTGCCTAAACTTTAATTGGGATTCAAGTTCGGTATCTGGACAAGGATAGATATAATGCAGCAAATGTTTTTACTCAACTACTACAACTTAATGCAACAAACAAGTAAAAGTACTCCATGATATATATAGAAAAGTTGGGACAGCATGCACCGGGGCTTGCCTTTCAGAAAGGAAGAAGGGCGGTGGTTCAGGCACTCAGGTAGCTCTTCCTCGGGGACTGTAACAACCCAGGAATTTTCCCTAACTTAAAAATCACAACTACAATTTTTTTTCTAAAATAACCTATGTTTGGTGAGGTGTCATGTAGGAAACCTACCCTAGTTGCACAAGTAGCACCTAGTCTAGTTAATTACATTTTGCATTTAATTATATATCCATGAGTTGCTTCTTATGTACTTTGTAATGTTAAATAAAAATAGTCACATTTATTTAATGAATTGCTTATACTAAATAAATATGTATTTATAACCTTAGCAAATAGTGAAACCCTAAGTGACCTCTAGTGGGCCCTACTAGGTAATACATGTGTAGGCAACACAGGTGTATGCATGTAGTAGCTCGGTATAGTGGAGATAGGAAAGGAAAATACAAAATAGAAAATCTTTTGAAATAATCAGAAAAGAAGAAAGCTTTTCGGCCCAGCCATTCAAACTAGCCTAGCCCGACCTGCATCACGCCCGCGGCCTCGCGCGCACACGTGCTCGCCTGCATGTTGGGCCAGTCTAGAATGGCCGCAGCCGCCTCGGTCTGCATCGCCTTCACAAGACGCCAAAGGACTTCGCGTCCTCTTCTCTCTCACTCGCTGACGAGAGGGTCCCGCGAGTCATTGCCTTCCTCCTGTCTCCCTTGTCCTCTGTTTTGCCGAAGTGGAGAAGGAAGGGAGGCAGGGTCACGAAATCGGCATGGGAAAGATTCCCCCTGTCTCCGCTACTACCTTGCGTGCCCAGGCTCTGTGCCAACTACGCGACCATGCTCCCTCAGCCAATCACGCGTGCGCTCTGCCCCTTCACGCACCATGCAATACCGCCGTGGCCCGTGCCCGCAACTGCACCATGACGCCACTGTACGGTGCTAGGCCAGCCGCTGCACGAAATCAGGAGCACCACGACACCTTCATGATCGTGCCACACCCCAAAACCACATCGCAGCACCCTTTGATCACCTCCACGTGTCCAACTCATCACATCCACCGTCCGCCATAGCCATGGCCGAGTTCAGCCTATAAATTCCAGAAGCCGAGCACCAGCCCTCCCCTTCATTCTGTTCACCACCGCCTTGGTGGCACCCAACCCGTAATACACCTCTAGGAGGAAAGAGAAGGGTAGGAAGAGAAGGAAGCAGTGGATGTGAAGCCGCCGCCGCCGTTTGAGACGTTAGAGACGAAGGAGACACCAGGCTTCCTCTTCTTCACCGTGGGACTGCACTGTACGGCTACCTAGCTACATGACATCGTCTCAACCTGCACCAGTAGCCTTCATCATCGCCACCACTGGTGAACCACTTATATCACCCCGCTTGCCATTGTTGTGCACGCTGGCGACATCGTGGCAATTCCCGCACCGGGGATGGCCAAGGTTGGTGCCTAGGCTTTGTTCACACTCGCATGCACCCACGCGCACGCACCCAAGCACATCACGGACTCGACGAGCCATATTAGTTCGAGATCACGGATGCCTTGGCGCCGCCGAGAGCATGCCTGCCATGGCTAGAGCTTGCCATGGTGAGGACTTGTTCTTGTCATGATAGGCCGATGGAGGTAAGCGAAGGATGGCCATCAGGTTCGCCCTAGCAAGAAACATGCCATGCGCAACAAGAAGAAGGAAGAGAGCCAGGAGGGGGCGACGTGCGCATAAGCCTTGTTGGTGGGTCGTGCGCTAGAGCGCCTCGGTGTCAGGGGCATTCCCAGCCATACTGGCCACCTCGCTCAACGAGGACGGGCCGAGGGGCTTTCTGGTGTACTCGCGAGGCCATAGAGCCCACTAGTAGCCATCCCGAGCCGACATCGTGCACTAGTGCGTGAGCTCGCCACCGGCGTAGCACCGCCATGAAGAGCATGGGAGAAGGGTGCACTTGCGGCACCTCTCATGGACCCGGTGCACCGTGCACCGTGAGAAGGAGAGAGAGAGTGGAGATGGTCCACCATAGACCCTATTAGCGACTTGTGAGCCACAGCTCCTGGTTCACCGTGAGCCAGATGTCGTGGATGCAAGCCCGTTAGGAATCCAGATGCGTGACATGGACGCACATGCGTGTGACACGTGGTGAGCCCAGGCCAGCCCAACTCGGCCCATATCCAGCCCTAGCCCGGCCCATCAAAGACCATCTAAGGCCCGGTCAAAGTTGACCGTTGACCAGTCAATGGGACCCACCTGTTAGCCTCACATGTATCTCAGGCCCATCGGATGCTTCCACGTGTCACTGCCTGGAATTTCCTATTCTTTTTCTTTTTCCAGAAAATCATTTAATATTTAGAAATTCATAGCTAATTCATTTTAACTCAGAAAAATACCAAATCAGTTTCTAAAATTTTCTAAAAATGAGCTCTACGTCTTAGGCTTGTGTTTGAGTGCATTTGGATCCTATGAATTTCTATTGCTTCTTTGTGCACCTCTATAGGAGTCATTAATGTGACTATACGTTACGTTTAACAAACCTGAAGGAGCCACCGACTGAGGAGTTCGACCCCAACTACACCAACGACTTGGGTGATGACCTGCCAGGTGCCACGCCCCACCCACTTCTATAGACCCTATTATGCATGCAAATATAGAATTGCTAGTGCTTTACCTTTTTATGCAATAATATGATGATAGGTTGCATGGTAGATGCTTTACTTTGACCCCTTTTCCTTGTTGCAACCTTACTCCTGCTCACCCTGCTGTTAGGCTAGATGCTCGCATGTTATATATTATTGCTTTTACTCTTACTTGCATTATATCTGTGATGTGATGCCGGTGAGTGAGAGGCATATTTGTATAAGGCACATAGTGCCGAGAACTTGGTAAACCTAATAAAAGAACTAGGGAGATCTTGGCGTGCATCTTGGGTGAGTGGTGAGAGTTGAGTCGATCAGACAGGATCCTACGATGAGTCCTTGGGGCAAATCTTGCTGGAAGGGTGTGACCTGGGCATCCCTCACGAGGGTTACCTGTGGTGGGTATGTTGTGAGGTGAACTGGGGTGTTGGTTATCCCTGGTGGAGGTGCTGTCGTGGCACGGGGGAGTTGGTGATCCCCTCTTGAGAAGATATCATGTCCGGTCCCCCTAAGGACTGGTATGTCTTCAGAACCAGAACCATGGGACCTTCGTGCACACCACTCGCTCTCGATGGGTGGGAGACGATTACCCGACTGACTAGGGCGGTACCACTACTACTTGGATGGAAGGTGACAGTGTAGGGAGGTACGGGCATGGGGACCCACACCCTCCTAAGACAGCGTAGTGACCTTGGGGCCCGGTACTACATCTCACAGTATTAGCGTTTTGGTGGACTCCAGGGTGGCCTAGGGCTAAGTGGTATGGTGGTACTGTACCGGTTGGGAGGCAGTCGGAATCAGCCTAGACGAGCCAGATTGTCGAGGATGGCGATCCTATGGATTACCAGGTGTAGACGCTCTGCAGAGTTGATCGATCTATACGTAGAGTCGCGTCCGCGGATATGGACATTCCCATGACCTACGCTTCACTTGATTAGAGAGAGGAGTCATTTCTACCTTTCCCCCAGGTTTCGTATTGGTTTCCGGCTCTAGCTGTTGAGGTGAGATCTGAGCGGGAGTCGATCTCATCGCCTAGAGAGAGAGTGAGATGAGATGTGATGTGTGTGATGGAATTGAGAAAAATGTGTGATTAAGATGGGTTAAAATCTGATGAACATCTTATTATTAAAATATTAACTTGCATAGGAAACCCATAGCCTAAATAGGTCTCTTTCTACTTTCCTCAATGCATTCCACTTTCCACAAAGCAATGCAAGCATCGGGTGGGCGATGCGTGGCCAGTACCAAGTGTCCTTATAGATTTTTGACAGGTTTTGAGCCCGAGTACGACTACGAGGGCGATGATTGGGAGGACTAGAGGGTCTGTTCTACGCTCGAGCTAGTTCTAGGAGATCGTTTTCCGCTGCTATCTTCGTTAGATGTTGTTCTGGATGCTATGTGTGAGTGTGTTCCGCCCTGCGTGGTGAAGAGAATAATTTATGTAAAACTCCCTATTGTACTCTAATATTCGCGTATGACTTTGTGTATCACTGAGATTTGGGTAAATTAACGAATTGTTTCATCATTTTACACTTTGTTTCTATGGATTTCCCTTCATGGAAATCAAGGACGTTTCAGTTGGTACCAGAGCCATGTTTGACCCTAGGACAGACCCGTAGGATTGGACAATAGAACTAGAAAAGATCTTGACACTTTCGGTTATATTACCGACCGTGCTGCATTTTCGTGCATGGCTTACCTCAATTTCACACTCTCTTACCTATATTTCGTACCTTACCTATCACATCGCTCTGTTCCACCCTGAATCTCCCTGTTTCACTCAGGATTCACCAAGTATCACTCTGAGTTACATTTTACTCTGTATTACTCAAGTTACTTCATAAATAATAAGGTATTGACTTTGTCTTACGGTTAAATTCTAGATGGCTCCTGTTGTTGAGCTTCCTGTGGATGGACTGGCCTACCATGGGTTCACCACGATCCTATACGACATACTGGACTCACTAGGCGTCCCCATAGAGCAGACCGAGTACGTGTGCCGGGGTGAGCCTAGACCCAACAGGTTCAAGGGCCACATCGTGGTCCACCTCAAGGTCCCCGCCAGTGAGTTTGTACCCATGCTGCGTGCCTTCGAGACACTAGAGGTGGAGAACTCCATCGCTTCATGTGTACAGTCCATCTCACGCACAACTCTTCGCAGTGTGATGCGTGATGCACATGACTACCTTAAGATGGGACCGTACCGCCTGCTGCCTGCCGCTTTGGACCTCAATAGGTTCTTGGAGTCACAGATCACTGCTACAGACCATGCTGCACGTGACAAGGTCGACCCCTGTCTGAGGGCCTCCACGCAGTACATCATTGCCCAGGATCGCTACATCATGGATGTGGAGATGCAGAACCGCCGCTACCGAGACCTCCTGTTCCACTGCGATGAGGAGTTCCTCAAGGTGGAGCGCAAGGAGGGGGAAATGGTTGGCAAGCACGAGGAGGAGTGCATGGGCTATGATAGGATGAAGACCTTCTATGAGAACCATGAGCAGTCACTTCGGAAGGAGATCGCCAATCTCAAGGACAAAGTTGGGGAGGCTGAGCTTCACCATGACTATCTTGAGTGCAAGGTGCTTGAGTGCGAGGATCGGATTGAGCATCAGAGGCTTACCCAGAGGGAGTTCCATGAGAAGGAGAAGCACCGTGGCATCAGGAAGCTTGCCCTGGAGGCCCGCTGCAACACGATGGAGAAGCTAGCTATGGAGGCTACCGTCACCACCACCTACAACATGCACCACCTGGTTCACTACATCAAGAGCACCGAGTACCTTCATGACAAGGTGAACTGCATTAGCTAGGCTTGGATCGACGCTGATCGCAAGCGCGTTTAGGAGATCGGGAAGGTCCAGGACATCCTCTTACCTGGGATGCGTAAGAAACCACGCAGACAGCCTTTCCACATTGAGGCCACCAAGCTCAACTTAAAGGCTTGCCCGACTGAGGGTTACTCAGAGGTTCTGAGGACTGAGATGTTGGACTATGCTCTCACCTACATCACGAGGATCCACTGCTCTGACGACGAGCTCCGTGCCAAGGAGGGCACTCCCGAGGCTTCCACTTCTGGTCCTTCTGCACCACCCGTCACTCCCGGACAGGAGTAGTTACCTTTTTCACATAATCATGTAATAAGGTAGTAGTAGACCTGATGAGCCCTGCGTGGCCAGAGATGTGAGGCACTTATGGAGTAATGTAGGGTGTCCCATTTTTGGAGCTACCTGCGAGTAGCACGATTCCCATGAATCTGTCAGTGTAGCTACTGGAGATGTTGCTATGTAATAAATTAATGTAATAGATGTTTTGGATCTTATCACATCTTCTGGTTCTTATTTGCATCTTTGTATGAGTGTTGGATAGTAATTTCTTTTTAAACTGATAAACCACTTAAAATGCATCTAACAAGAATGTTAAATAATGACCTAACCCTGTAGTGAGATGTCTTGCCGCTGCTCTGCTTGTCTGAACAACCACTTGCTTTCCCCTGCGCCTATGGCCCGTGGTCGTGGCCATGGTCGTGGAGGAGGCAGAGGAGCTCCTTTCGGAGCTAGGGAGGAGCCTGCACTAGAGGAGCCTACACTAGGTGTGGATGCTGTAACAACCCAGGTGTTTGTCACTCATTAAGTAGTGGGTTTGAGCTCAAACATGAGAGATTAAGTGGAGATGACAATGCCAAAGTCAAACCTATGGAAATAAACCCTAATCTTAAGTTGGATGTTGCACCATTGCTTTACATATAGGCCCCTTTTCAAAATATATGCTTGGGTGGTGTTATGGCAATATCTTCATGTGTCTCACCTCACATTCTATCTATATTGATCCCTGGAAAAGTTTCATGAAGTTTCGAATCAAAAAGTCACATGAAATGATAAGTTATATGCTTGTTTGGATTATAACTGAAACATGCCTTACATCCCATGGGAACTAGTGTTTATGCAACATACAAATGCAACATGTGCAACAAACCTTTGCAACATGTGGAACAACCTAGGGAAACATGGGTAGCATGTATCTTGAAACAACCACATGAAACAACTATAGCGTTTCACTGAATTTTATGTTTCAAGGCATGTGAGGCCTACACTTTTGTGCAACCTATGCATGGTGTGTATGTTTGGCCTCTACAACACCTTAACTACACTTAGGACACTTAATGGAACATTGTTCATATTGATCATTTTGCCTAAATGTGTTTCTAAGTGATGGTTGACCATGTATGGACCCTAGAACCCTTTTGTTTGACCATTTCAAAAGTGTGATCTAGAAGCTTTGCATGACTATGCACCCTTTAACAAAGTTGTAGGGAATTTAATAAGGAACAAACTTTATTTAAGAGTCAAATCATGAAAATGTGTGGAACATGCTCAAACAGGGCTCACAAGTCAGTTTTAGGGCTGATTTCAGCACTTAGCCATTTTAAAGCCCCGATTTCAGTGTCTCCGACGTTGGCATCTCACGTTCTCCAAATTTCGTTAAGTAACTTGAGTTGACCCAAAAATAGAAGTTGGAGTATATTCTTTGGAGAAGAGCAGAGGAAGAGATGGATGAAGTTCGACTCCATTTTGGTCATCGATTTTGGGTTTATTTAACCGCTGTCAACGTGTTGACAGTGTCAACTTTGGACTTGATTATCCACTAATCCATAACCTTAATGACTATGACCTCTTAATCAAAGTTGGAGAGTATTCTGTGGTGAACAAACTTCCTTTTTGGCCCATGTCCAGATTTCCACCCGAGCTGGCCCAAAACAGCGTCTCAAACCGGCTGCTCCGTCGCGCGCCACGTAGTCGGGGAAATGTCCCAACGAGTGACACGCGCCCTGGGCGTGGCAGCCATGCGAGCCGAGCGTCCCCACCTCCATGGACACGTGCCTTGCTGCCTTGCCGAGCACTCTGTCACTTCAGAAGGGGAGAACCGAGTCCGTGTGCTCACTCTCCACCCTCCTCCGCGCTCTCTCCCTCTCTGTTCGCGCTGAGCATGGCGGTGCCCCTCTGGGCGCCATTGCCGAGCTAGTCAAGCTCCATGCCACCGCGTCTCTGTCCCTCTCCATGCTCAACGGATGGCATCACCACCTTCGTCACGCCATACCGCGCGCACCACATCCCTTTCCCGGCCGTGACCGTCGCCGGAGGCCACTGTCACCGGGCCGCCGCCGTCGCCATCGTCTGCTCTCGTGGCTGCGCCCTCACAGGCCTCCTTGGACCGAGCCAGGGACACCAGCTAGGGCGCGAAGGCCACCCTAGTGCTCGTGCCGCCCTCAACCGCCGCCGTCGGTGACCAACCCTCGCCGGAGCCGCGCGTCCGAACCCCCTCCTCTACCGCCGTAGCGAGGTTGAAGAAAGCCGGCTCCCTCTCCCTGTCTCTCTCTCCGGGTGTATGACGAGTGGGCCCGGCTGAACAGCAGGTCCCGCATGTCGGTTATGTAGTGACAGATCTGGGGTGGGAAGTCGGGTGTGCCTAGCGAATATGGTTAGGGTTGTGTTAATTCCGAATTTGAATTTCAGATTTTATTTAAATCTTCAAAAATTCATATCGCAAGCTAGGAAACTCCAAAAATAGTAAATGAGGACTTTTTGGAAACCTTGAGAAAAGATCTATGCAGTGGAGTCATAATATGTTACATGTTTGTAGGTATTTTCTAATGTCTTTATTTAAGCTTTAAAAATGCTCTAAAATACGTATAAAACTTGACCAGAGCCATATCTTGAGTTTTAGAACTCTAAAAATAGTGATTCTTATTTTATTAATTTTGTGATGACATTTACTTGCTAGGAAAAATATTAAACACACTTTTTGTTCACTGTTTTCTTAGGGTTTTTGATTTGACCTTGATAAATAAGGAAATCTATATTATATTGCTTGTTATTTTTATATCTCGAGTTGTGTTGCCCCAACTGATGTAAAATTTTTATGGTAGGCTTGTCATGCCATGGATGTACTGTGGTATAAATTTCATAGCCTTTGCTTACTGTATGCTCAAGCTATTGATTTAACTTGTTTATGGCTTGATAAATAGCTTATAAATAATATATAAGTGATAAAATAGAAAATGTTGTCCCGTCACCTTATTATGATGTTGCTCTTTGATGTTGGTTCATTTTATGGTCTTGTGTTCATAGAAAATGTTGAGTTATTGATTCATCTTGCTCTCAAATGAATTATTGCAATATCCATTTGTCTTTTTCATAGAGGTTGATATACATGTCCAAATGGCTTGAAATTTAGACAGTAGACTTTTGAGAGAATTTATAGGTCTCTGTAATTTTGGTAGAATTTATTATGCACTTTTGATATGTGTTCATAATTCCACCTAATTATTTAAATAAATTAAGAAAAGGCATTAAAAGAATTTATTTAGGAATGGACACTATGTTTTCTGGTGTTCATTAGTCATGTGTGATATGTTGGTAAAGTTGGTTTTATCTAATTATATGTTCGCAACATAAGTTAATAATTATTTCTTACAAATAAGATTTCTGGACAGATCTGGGAACTTAGCAAAGTTCTTCAAGATAACTTGCTTTGTTGTGAAACTTATTTATACAAAAGTTGTAGATAATTTATGTATCTAGCTTCTGTTAAAAGTTGGTGGCAGTTGGCCATGTGGTTTAGGAGTTATAGCTGTTTAAAGTTGGGTTACAGAATTGCTTGCTCTCTGTCTTGTTAGACCAGTTTCTGTATTTGTGTAAATTCGACATATTAAACTTTGGAATCATGTTGTGATGATATTAAATGAATTCTAGAGAATTTCATAAGGTTTCCATAATGTCTTCTTGCAAGTCATTTGGAATTGTAGATCTCCAGTTATGATTAAATTACTTAGCTGCTGTTCTGATGCCCTGAATGTGGCAATTTCTAGTTCTAGTGCTTTGATTAACTTTGCCATGCTTGTGTATTGAAGTGTGACACCTATATTTGTTGGTACTTGGTTTGGTACCCTAAGATCTTATAAGACTTGTGTCTTGATTGATGTATTTGCAATCTTCTATGTTATGCCCTATTGTGGATTAAGTTAATTAGCTCTAGGTGTTTATGAGAACTTTGGTATGCTTGTTTGATTTCTTTGTTTATTGCACTTCTATGCATTCATACATATGCATTGTTGCACCTTATTTAGGTATGTTAGCTGAAGCACGTGAAGGACCTAAGGTGGAGCCAAACCCGAAGATGGAGTTGGTGGATCCATCTCGAAGATCGAAGAATCGGGCAAGTGCTAGATGGGAGGATGCTCGCCAAGTGAATTCATCTGACATACTCTAACTTGAGTCGGATCCCAGGCAAGCCCCGGAGCATTATAAGCCTCCTACCTTCAAAGCAATTAATTCTATATATGTTATAAGTATTGTTGCATTAAGTGGTAGGAGTTGGTTGGAAACCCTTGCTGCATTATATCATTCCTTGTCCAGATATATGAATCCTTGAATCCTACATAGACTAGGATCGAGTAGATGCTTAGCCCTGCTTTAAGCGGTAGAAGTCAGGTGATTTCCTGTCACCTGCGAGATATAGGGATATTCATATATGGCACGGTTGGCTATATTTGCTATCGTGGAATGGAACCATGTGTTAATAAAATGAAATAAGACCGGGTGGGATGACGATAGTGAAGCAACAAGGCATGGAGGTCTTGGGTGTGAATCTATCCCCGTCTGAGTCGTTTAAGGACCGATTCGCTGTACGTCCTTGAGTCATGTTGAACGCAGTCTAACACTTAGTTGGCCAGATAAGTCGTTCCGACCGTGAAGCCGAGTAATATGGTTCAGGCCGGGAATCGAATGGTAGGTTGATTCTTGGAGGAGAGAAAGGATGTGCTTGGGGACATTGGCATAAGACCAAGAGGGGTTAGAGTCCCTATCACCTGGCAGAGTGTCGCCCTTGGGGTCACGACATCATTCGGACCCGCGATTCCTGAATCATATGAAAAGGTGGCTTGTGCAACCCTGGTAGGGGCCTGCGTGGTGAGTGTTAGAAATACCCCTCCAGCTGGATAGGAATTCGATTCGAATCGCCGTCGCTCCCGGTTAGTGAGCACTTGACTTGAGCAGCGGCAACGTAGATTCAATTAAATTGAACTGATGGTTAATTGGATCACGATGGAAAGTTTGCCTCGATTTATACCTGCTATGGTTAATATTGTTTGCTCCTAATAAAGTGAGTGCTCTAGTATAGGTTCTAATATAGATGATAGGTTAATGATAATTAACTTGATGCTTAAGCATTAATGATTGATCATCTATATTAAGCTTTTATGCAAAATGTTGTCAAGCTAGCCCCACTTCATATCAGCCTTGCATGATCCTTGGTGTCACTTTATTTCTGGTTTCTGACGGGTAAGTCTAGCTGAGTACCTTCTTATACTCAGGGTTTTATCCCCACTTGTTGCAGGTTGTGATGTATCATGATGGCTGCAAGAGTTGGTTGGCTCCTGCCTTGTGGCAGAGTGTGATCATGGGCATGATCCTTCTTATTTACCTTATCTCTAATGCTTTTGTTGGAAGTCGACCGTGGTACTGGCATGTATTTGAAAATAAGGATAATGTTAGTTTCAAATTACTTTGCTTCCGCTACTTTTAAACTTAAGTTGTAATAACTATGTTGAACTCCGATGTATGTTGAATTACTTGTAAAATGGTTGTAACATGTGACTTGTTATGTTGAATCACTACGATCTTGGCTGGTGTGTTGGTTGGTTTGAAATCCCTCGTGATTTCATTGGACTACCGGAGTTATATGGGCTCAAGTGCAAGAATTTGATCACTCCCGTGATTGTTTTTGTACTTGTGCTCTTATAATTTGGACGGTTCTGTTACAGATGCCACCCAGCAGCTTGGAGGAGGAGCACCGCCGTCGCCGCCACCACAGTTGGCGGAGGTGATGGACCTTCAAACCCGCCTCTTGGAGACACTGGCTCAGGGAATGCTTCACCGCCACGGGGGTCCTTGAAATGACTTCTAGCGGAAGTTGGAGGGTTTCCTCAAGTTGAGGCCTCCTACTTTTGACACCGCCAATGATGACCCTATCGCCGCTGAGGACTGGCTTCGTGAGATGGAAAAGAAGCTGGACCTCACCACCTGCACTGATAAGGAGTGCATGGGGGTAGTCGCCCACTAGCTCACTGGCGCTGCACGCGCATGGTGGGATAGCTATTGCGACGCCCACGAGGACCCAGGGAGTATCTCTTGGGAGGAGTTCACCGAGGCCTTCCGTGAACAACACGTGCCTAAAGGCGTCATGGATGCCAAGGTGGAGGAGTTTCGCAACATCTCCTAGGGCTCCCAGAAGGTTCAGGAGTACACTACTCATTTCACCCGCATGATGAGGTATGCTCCAGGTGAGACCGATACCGAGAAGAAGAAGATGTACTGTTTCAAGAAGGGGCTGAACTCTCGTCTCAAGGTGGCCCTCTCGGGTCATGCTTGCCGCACCCTTCGCGAGATGGTCAACAAGGTGCTAGAGATGGAGAGGGATCGTCTGGAGGCAGACACTCTCCATAAGAAGAAGCACCGGTTCGAGAGTTCCTCTCATGGCCTGGCCCCACAGAGGCCACATGCTCACATGCTTCCTTAGCCCCGCTCTCGCTACACCTAGGGGGCAGTGACCGCTCTGAGCCATGGAGGTGGTACCTACACCGCCAACTACCACCGCCCTGCTCAGAGCCATCCCGCTCCGAGTCATCCCACTTAGGGAGCTGGCACGTGGAGGACCGCTACGCCTACCTCCATAGGTAGCGCGCCCTTCACCTGCTTTTGTTGTGGCTAGCCTGGTCACAAGATTGTTGAGTGCCCCATCAAGAACGGCACACCACCTGCTTCAACCCAGGTGAGACAGGCTGCTACACCTGCTGCTCCGTGCAAGAACATTGCTGGGGCTGTCCGCAGTCATCTCAACCACATGACCATGGAGGACGCCTAGGACGCTCCCGACGTGGTGTACGGTATGTTTTTGGTACAGGTAGTTTTAGCTTCAGTCTTGTTTGACTCTAGAGCTACTTGTTCCTACATTTCCACTAAGTTTGCACGAGAACATAGCATACCTGTGACTCCCTGCAAGGAGCCCATTGACACTAGCTCACCTTTAGGTCGCATTATATGCACCAAGAGATGTCAAGGAGTGAATATCACCATTGAGGGCTACCCTTTTCTATCCAATCTCACCTTACTTCCATATGAGGGACTAGATGTCATACTAGGGATGGATTGGTTGACACAGCATAAAGGAGTGATATCTTGTTCACCAAGGCATGTAGAGATCACACATCCGAGTGGCCACATAATCCGCTATAAGCCAAATTAGGGGAAGACAGTCTCCATGTTATGTGCCTTAGAGGCCAAGTCAGTCAATGAGGTACCCATTATGAATGAGTGTCTAGATGTGTTCCCTGAGGAGTTGCTAGGCATGCCACCTAATCGGGATGTAGAGTTTGTGATTGACCTTTTGCCTGGTACCGGGTCTATTGCTATGAGGCCCTACCGCATGTTAGTCGATGAGCTAGAGGAGCTGAAGAAGCAGCTCAAGGAGTTGTCAGGATACATCAGACCCAGTGCTTCACCCTAGGGTTCCCCTGTTTTGTTCGTGAAAAAGAAGGATGGTATGCATGTAGTAGCTTGGTATAGTGGAGATAGGAAAGGAAAATAAAAAAATAGAAAAGCTTTTGAAATAATCAGAAAAGAAGAAAGCTTTTCGGCCCAGCCATTCAAACTAGCCTAGCTTAGCCTGCATCATGCCCGTGGCCTCGTGTGCACACACGCTCCACCGCACATTGGGCCATCCCAGAAAGGCCGCAGCCACCTCGACCCGCGTCGCCTTCACAAGACGCCAAAGGACTTCGTGTCCTCTTCTCTCTCGCTCGCTGACGAGAGGGTCCCGCGAGTCATCGCCTTCCTACTATCTCCCTTGTCCTCTGTTTCATCGAAGTGGAGAAGGAAGGGAGGTAGGGTCATGAAATTAGCGTGGGAAAGATTACACCTATCTCCGCTACTACCTTGCACGCCAAGGCTCTGCGCCACCTACGCGACCACGCTCCCTCGGCCAATTGCGCGCATGCTCTGCCCCTTCACACACCGTGTAATACCACCATGGCCCATGCCCGCAACCGCCCCTTGACACCACCGTAGGATGCCAGGGCAGCCACTATGTGAAATCAGGAGCGCCACGACCGAGCACATCATGGACCCAAGCACAATACATGCATCTAAGCACATCACCGACTCGACGAGCCATACCGGTTCGAGATCGTGCATGCCCACCATGGCTAGAGCTTGCCATGGTGAGGACTTGTTCTTGTCATGATAGGCCGATGGAGGTAAGCGAAGGAGGGCCATCAGGTTCGCCCTAGCAAGAAACACGCCACACACAACAAGAAGATGGAAGAGAGCTAGGAGGGGGCGATGTGTGCATAAGCCTTGCCATCGAGTCGTGCGCTTGAGTGCCTCGGTGTCAGGGGTGTTCCTAGCCATACTAGCCACCTCGTGAGGCTGTAGAGCCCAGTAGTAGCCATCCCGAGCTGGCATCATGCACTAGTGCGTGAGCTCGCCACCGGTGTAGCGCCGCCGTGAAGAGCAGGGGAGAAGGGTGCACTTGCGGCAACTCTCGTGCACCCAGTGCACTGTGCACCATGAGAAGGAGAGAGAGGGTGGAGATGGTCCACCGTAGACCCTATTAGCGACCTGTGAGCCACAGCTACTGGTTCACCGTGAGCTAGATGCCGTGGACGCAAGCCCGTTGGGAATCCAGATGCGTGACGTGAACACACATGCGTGCAACACGTGGCGGGCCTAGCCCGGCCCAGACCGGCCCAGCCCAGCCCATATCCAGCCCTAGCCCGGCCCATCAAAGCCCATCTGAGGCCCGGTCAAAGTTGACCGTTGACTGGTCAACGGGACCCACCTGTCAGCCTCACATGTATCTCTGGCCAATCGGATGCTACCACGTGTCACTGCCTGGAATTTCCAATTCTTTTTCTTTTTCCAAAAAATCATTTAATCTTTAGAAATTCATAACTAATTCATTTTAACTCAGAAAAATACCAAACTAGTTTCTAAATTTTTTCTAAAAATGAGCTCTACGTCTTAGGCTTGTGTTTGAGTGCATTTGGATCTTTTGAATGTCTGTTTCTTCTTTGTGCACCTCTATAGGAGTTGTTAATGCGACTATACGTTAAGTTTAATAGACCCAAAGGAGCCACCAACTAAGGAGTTCAACCCCGACTACACCGACGACTTGGGTGACGACCTGCCAGCTGCCATGCCCCACCCACTTCTGTAGACCCTATTACGCATGCAAATATAGAATTGCTAGTGCTTTACCTTTTTATGCAATAATATGATGATAGGTTCATGGTAGATGCTTTACTTTGAGCCCTTTTCCTTGTTGCAACCTTACTCCTGCTCACCCTACTGTTAGGCTAGATGCTCGCATGTTACATATTACTGCTTTTACTCTTACTCGCATTATATCTGTGATGTGATGCCGGTGAGTGAGAGGCGTATTTGTATATGGCACGTAGTGCTGAGAACTTGGTAAACCTGATAAAAGAACTAGGGAGATCTTGGCGTGCGTCTTAGGTGAGTGGTGAGGGTTGAGTCGATCGGACAGGATCCTACGACGAGTCTTTGGGGCAAGTCTTGCTAGAGGGGTGCGACCTGGGCATCCCTCACGAGGGTTACCTATGGCGGGTATGTTGTGAGGTGAACTGGGGTGTTGGTTATCTCTGGTGGAGGTGCTGTCATGGCACGGGGGAGTTGGTGATCCCCTCTTGAGAAGATATCCTGTCCGGTCCCCCTAAGGACTAGTATGTCTTGAGAACCAGAACCATGGGACCTTCGTGCACACCACTTGCTCCCGGTGGGCGGGAGACGATTACCCGACTGACTAGGGCGGTACCACTACTACTTGGATGGAAGGTGACAGTGTAGGGAGCTACGAGCATGGGGACCCACCCCCTCCTAAGACAGCGTAGTGATCTTGGGGGCCCGTTAATACGTCTCACAGTCTCAGCGTTTCGGTGGACTCTGGGGTGGCCTAGGGCTGAGTGGTAGGGTGGTATTGTACCAGTTGGGAGGCAGTCAGGATCAGCCTAGACGAGCCGGATCGTCGAGGATGACGATCTTGTGGATTACCCGGTGTAGACGCTCTGCAGAGTTGATCGATCTATACGTATAGCCGCGTCCACGGATATGGACATTCCCATGACCTACACTTCACTTGATTAGAGAGAGGAGTCCTTTCTACCTTCCACTCGGGTTTTATGTTGGTTTCCTGCTCTGGCCGTTGAGGTGAGATCTGAGTGGGAGTCGATCTCATCGCCAAGAGAGAGAGTGAGATGAGATGTGATATGTGTGATGGGATTGGGAAAAATGTGTGATTAAGATGGGTTAAAATCTAATGAACATCTTATTATTAAAATATTAACTTGCATAGGAAACTCACAGCCTAAATAGGTCTTTTTCTACTTTCCTCAATGCAATCCACTTTCCACAAAGCAATGCAAGCATAGGGTGGATGATGCTTGGCCAGTACCAAGTGTACTGATAGATTTTTGATAGGTTCTGAGCCCAAGTACGACTACGAGGGCGATGATTGGGAGGATTAGAGGGTCTGTTCTACGCTCGAGCTGGTTCTAGGAGATCATGTTCCACTGCTATCTTCGTCAGATGCTGTTCTGGATGCTATGTGTGAGTGTGTTCCGCCCTGCGTGGCGAAGAGGTTAATTTATGTAAAACTCTCTATTGTACTCTGATATTCGTGTATGACTTTCTGTATCACTGAGATTTGGGTAAATTAACAGATTGTTTTGTCATTTTACACTTCGTTTCTGTGGATTTCCCTTCGTGAAAATCAAGGACGTTTTAGGGACTCCTTCGCCACTTGGCCCCTCGGGCTCCTCCGGCTGCTACTGCTCCTCCTCCTAAAGTGCTCCCTCAAATTCTAGGAGTGTCACCCCCTCCGGAACACCTATTGCATGAATGCACAAATGAATCTCATGGATGCATAAGAATGAATGCAACGTGCTTAGAGAATGCAAATGTGAACTACAGCAACACTTGAAGCTCTGTTCAAATCACTTTCTAAAAACGTGCAAATCTCTTCTCCAGTAGAGAAGTGCTTACCCAATCTACTCAATCTAATGTATAGCTGTTCTTCCTTAGTTAAGGACCTAACACCAAAACAATCAACAAGAACAACATTACTTAAGCTTATTACGAGTCTAACTCATTCCAGCAACACAAAAATCTGGACAGCAGTTTGGTGTTTCAACCATAACTAGAGATATAAAAATCCAAATGATATGATACAAGACAACCTGAAAAGCTTATAAAATTCTCTAAAATTCATTTTTAGACCTCAAGACTTGATTCCAAAGTTTACTTAGTCGAAATCTTAAAGTTTCAGAAATCTGTCATCTCCAAATAGAGAGCAGCTATTTTTGGACAGCAACTTTAAACAGCTATAACTCCTAAACTACTTGGCCAAATGCCACCAAATTTTGACACAAGCTAGCTCAAGAAGTTTACTACAACTTTGGTATTCACAAGATTCATAACAACTGTAACACCTCAAGTGTTTAGTCCATAACTGCATTGCATTTTGCATAGGCATAAGCATGCATCATTCATGTTTGTTATTTTATGTGATGCAACACATGTGTTTGTTTTAGAAGTTTTGTTTGGGCTCATATCATGGATATTTGATAGTTGGTGTAACAAAAATATAGAGTAGCCAATTATGTCCCACAACACCTTAGTTATACTTAGGGTAACTCTTGGAGCAGGGTTCATGTTGAGCAAAATTGCAAAAATGCCCTCCAAGAGATGGTTGACCACCATTTGGCCCTAGAGTGATCTGGTTTGACCGATTAAAAAGTCCAGTTTAGATATCTTGCGTGGAGGAGCAACCTTAAGCAAAGTTGTAGAGAATTTTATAAGGAACAAAAGTTCTAATATGGCCATCTCATGAAAATGACCAGAACATGCTCAAAAATGGCCCACAAGTCAGCTTGAGTGGTGATCAACACTTAGAAAAATTCTAAGTCTGGAAATTGGACTTTTCAGTTTCACTGTACCTCACTTTAGCAACTTGTAACTCACAAACTAGGCCAAACCAGTCCTTGAGCCAATTGACAAAGTTGTTGTCCACACATAGCTCTACAACATTGTCAATATCACCATCACCTAGTTCTAAATAGTTTAGGAGATATGGTGTCTAGAAAATCGGGTTTCAGTCGGCTTAGTGACTGAAACTAAGTTTCAGTTTCAAGGGGCACCACTTTGGAGCCTTGTAGTTTCAAATCCAGGCCGAACCAGTCCAAACTCCAATTGACAAACTTGTAGTCCTCATGTAGCTCTACAACATTGCTAACATCAACCACGCCTGGTTCTCACTGGTTTGGGAGATAATCAACGACAAAATATCGCTGTCAGACCACCACGTCGGGCTCCATTCAGTCGGACAGACAGCTACGCTGTCATGGCGGCCGTGCAGAGCAAGGGGGCCGCGTGGAGCTCGTGCCCTGCCATCGCCTCCACGTCGCAAGCTCGCGCGCGTGAGTGAAGTGGGAGTCGACACCTCAGTCCCCATCACTCGCGCTCACTCTCCTTCCTCCTCCCTCTCGCTCTGGCCGGGTTCACCGAGGCGGAAAACGGAGGCGCCATTGCCGCCGCAGCCCGCTCTGTGCTCGTGCAAGCTCACCGTCGCACCCCGTCCTCCAAATCCCGTCCACCGCTCCACCTGAATCCCCTCCACCTCTGCCACCCGTGGCTTGACCGGATTATGTTGAGGTGAGGGCAAATTTCGGTTTCTGCCACCGTAAGTCCTCGCCGGCGCACTGTCCGCGCGGCGGCTCACCGTGGCCAGCTCCCTACTGTCGCCCTCCATTCTTGCTAGTTCCTGTTCTAGGTTCCGGATCGGGTAGAGAAGCTTAGGCGATGATGTTACCGGCTAGGGTGGACGGTACACGCCGGAACACGGTCGTGCGCTGCCACGCCATGATCACCGATGCGGTGCTCACGCGGTCAGCCGCATTCGCCACACCTCTATCCTTATCCTTAGCTTGGATAGGTCCGCCATCCCCTCTGGAAGCCGTAGCACGCCCAACCTAGGTCCCTGGCTCCCGGAGCTCGCCGGACCGCCACCGGGTGCCGCCTCCGAGCCGCGGTCGCCATGGCCGTCGTAGTTAGGTTAGGATAGGGTCAGCCAAGCTAGGTTTGGTCATTGCGGAGGGTCACGGGGAAGCCGTTGGTGCTCTTCCCGTCGCCGGAGGCGCCGTCGTCGGCGAGCTTGAGCTCGCCGGAGTCGCGGCCGTCTTCCCCCTACGCTCTTCTCTCTCTGGCCTGCGGGCCCGCGTTGTCAGCACCACGCGCACGCGGGCGGGAGTCCGGGGCAGGCCGCGCGCTGGCTGGGCCACGCTAGCAAGCCGGGCCGGCCCAGTAGCGAGTTGGGTTTGTTTTTTTTGTTTTTCTTTTCATTTTTGTCACAGATTTTTGTGGTGGTTTAGAAAATGTAGATCTAGGGTTTTACTTGCTCAAAAATCATGAGATAAATTTTGTTAGGATCTACATGATGTGTAGTATTTTAGAAAAATATGAATTTGCTAGGTGATGTTTGTTTTCTGGGATATTTAAATAGGTCCTTGAAATGTGTTTTAAATCACATGCAAACTTGTTTAAATTATATCTTAAGTTTCAGTGTTCCAAAAATTATGAAATTTGGTGAGTAGGCTAATGTATACTTGATCTAGCTTTGGTAAAAATTTGGGCAGTAGTGCTTAAGTACTTTTCAAGTTATAATGCTATCTTGTTATTCTAGGAAATACTTAAATGAATTTTTGTAATTTTTCTACATGTGCAATGTTCATATAAATTTTTGGAGAATGTCTTGGTACCCTAGACTGTCCAAGAAAATTAAGAAATCTGTTGTTTGACACTTTTTACTATGCTTTGTTATTTATACAAAAATCAGCCTTTTGGGCTTGTAAATTTTCTTCAGAGAGTTCCTGTGAATAAATTCAGTTCAAATTTTTACAGTAGCCTCTTTTTAGGTCAGAGAGTCTCCTGTAATTTTTGTAGAATGTTAGGAGCAGTTTACATATATGTTTAAAAATCCACTTAATTACTTAAGTAAATTAAGAAATGGGTTTAAATAATTATTCTAGGTGGGCACACCTTACTTTCTGGTGTTTTTGTGACATTTGTGAACTTGTAGTAGTATTAGTTTCGTCTTTGAGAATGTTTGCCACATCAATAAATATTTAATCTTTGCAATTTTAGGTTTCTGGACAGCTGATAGTATTTCTAGGTTTGACCTTGGATAAAGGTGGTTGCTGGAAAACTTATAAATACCAAAGTTGTAGTAAAATTTGTAAATGAGCTTGTGTCAAAATTTGGGAGCATTTGGCTTAGTAGTTTGGGAGTTATTGCTGTTTAAAGTGCCAGTCCAGAATTGACTGCTCTCTGTTTAGAGAGAACAGATTCTGGAACTTTGGAGTTTCGATTAGGTAAACTTTGGAATTAAGTGCTGTGGTCTGAAAACATTTTGTGGTGCATTTCATAAGCTTTCCAGATTGTCTTAGATCATATCTTTTGGAGTTAGAAATCCTCAGTTATGTTAGAATCTTTGAGCTGCTGTCCAGAATAACTTACTGTGGTAACCTAAGTAATATTACTCTTGTGTGTTAGGTGTTAGGGCCTTAACCGAAGAGGAACAACTATATCTTAGGTTGGGTAGATTAGGTAAGTACTTCTCCTCCGGAGAAGAGATTTGCACGTACTAATAAAGTAACTTGATTAGATTATTATTTTATTTCTGAAATGCATTTCATTCCGAGCATGTTGCACCTTTCATTATGCATCCATGATATTTATTGTGCATTCATGCAATAGGTGTTCCGGAGGGGGTAACTCTCCTCGAATTCGAGCCGGTGATTCCGGAGGAAGTCCAGGACCAGCCGGAGCAGCTAGAGGAACCAGCCGGCGACGAAGCTCCTGCCGAAGATCTACCTGAGTGTCCTGATCACCGGCCTTCGACCTTTCTGAAAGGCAAGCCCCGGTGCATGCTGAACCTACTGTTTTATAAATTAATCTTGAGTACTTTTAATTGTTTACTGCATTAAGTTGTAGGAGTTATATGAAAACACTTGTTGCATTATACCTGTCCTTGTCCAGATATCGTACTTAATCCTATATTAGGTTTAGGCACGTGTCAATGCTTAGCCCTGCTTAGTTCGGTAGAAGTCGGGTGATTTCCGGTCATCCGCGAGATGTAGGAAGGAGTCACGAGTGGCTTTATGGCTATCGTGGATGGAACCATGCTTAAAAATGAAATTGAGACCGGGCGGGAGTTCGATAGTACAGCCGCAAGACACTTCACGTCTTGGGTGTGGAGCTATGCCCGTCTGAGTCGTTTAAGGACCGATTCGCTGTACGTCCTTGAGTCATGTTGAACGCAGTCTAACACTTAGTTGGCCGGATAAGCCGTTCCGACCGCGAAGCCGAGTAATGTGGTTCAGGCCGGGAATCGAATGGTAGGTTGCTTCTTGGAGGAGAGAAAGGATGTGCTTGGGGACATTGGCGTGAGACCAAGGGGGGTTAGAGTCCCTATCACCTGGCAGAGTGTCGCCCTTGGGGTCGCGACATTATTCGGACCCGCGATTCCTGAATCATATGAAACGGTGGCCTGTGCGACCCTGGCAGGGGTCTGCACGGTGAGTGTTAGAAATACCCCTCCAGCTGGATAGGAATTCGATTCGAATCGCCGTCGCTCCCGGTTAGTGAGCACTTGACTTGAGCAGCGGCAACGTAGATCTCATTAAATAAACTGGTGGTTAAGGGAATGATACAATGTTGCCACAATTCATACCTGCTCTGGATATAATGATGATAATTGTTTGATTATAATCAAGTGCATGTTTAGTACAGGTGCTAAGATAGATGACAGGTAAATGCTAAAAATAACTGCTAGTACAGGTTATAAGAGTCTCAATTACTTATGCCTTTATGCAAAAATGTGATGTCAGCTAGCCTCTTGTGAAAGCCTTGCATAATCCTTGGTGTCATCTTATTTCTGGTTTTCGACGGGTAAGTCTAGCTGAGTACATTCCAGTACTCAGGGTTTATTCCCTCCTGTTGCAGATGATATGCTCTATCAAGGCTTCTGCAAAACTTGTCTCCACCCTGCGGGTGAAGAAGACTAGATCACTTGGGCGTGATCATCTTTTATGTACTTTCCTCATGCTTTTGCGGGTTGTTGATCAACAAGACTGGCAGTAGTTAAACAACTGGTGTGTGTTATGCTTCCGCTACTTTATAAACTTGGTTTGTAATAATTGCGACTCCGTGTGTGTGTAAACTTATTTCGGAACTACTTGTGAAATGTAACGTATGATGTTGTATGTTGAATGATGCGATCCTGGTTGTAAGCGAGTTGGTTTGAAATCCTTCGTGGTTTCGATTGACTACCGGGATTATATGGGCTCAAGTTCGAAAATTTGAGCGCTTCGGTGCTTGTTTTTGTACTTGTGCTCTTATAATTTGGTCGGTTCTGTTACAGCTGGTACCGGAGCATAATTCAACATTAAACACATCGTACGAGTATTTAAAAACAAAAGTATTTGATTATGAAAAAGGGTTAAAACACTAAAAAATTATTTTTAGGTATGCCAGTGATCACATCCCTTAGCCCAAATAAGGACTCTTAGGTGGCTTATTATAAAGACTAACTTGGGGGCCTTGTTTGTTTTTGTTTCGTCGTCCATACGGCGTGATATTGTATGGATGCCATCCACTTGGGTGGTAATGTATGGATCAATTGCCTCGACGCTCTGGTAAGTGTGAGTTGTGAGAGCATGATCGTCCAACCGGCGATCTAGGGGAGAGTAGTTTTGGTGACTTGCATACTTACATGTTTAAACCATGTAATTACGTAAGCACTTAATTGTGGGAACCTTTATATCGGGTAGCTTTGATACTGAAGTATATACATCTGGGGATGTGTATATGGAAAGTATTTAAATTACTGCTTTCTTGTGTGCATATATTGGGAAACTGTTGGGCTGAAATGAGGTTTTCTGCAGGTACACTAACAGCGTAACGAGTAGACCGATAGTTTCGCTTATATGAGAGAACGTATGTATGCCACCGCCTAGCGTTAGAACTTTAGGTTTCTACTAAGGTGAGAGGGCGTACGGAACGTGCATGCATCATGTTTAATTATATCATACATATCATTTACTCCCTCCTTAAAAATTTCAGTACTCCCGACTAAAGTAAATTTCGTATCCCCTAAATGATCCTCACTTTAAGTCGTATCTTATCTGTTGCTACAGATGGCACGTACCAAGAGGACCGCTCGCAAGTCCACTGGGGGCAGGGCACCGCGTCACCAGCTCGCTCCACGTGAGCCCCGCCCTGAGCCTACTGAGGTGGAAAGGCTGAGGGCAGAGTTGGCTGAAGTGACTGCTGCCAGGAATGCAGCGCGTCAGCAACTGGAGCAAGTGATTCGTGATCGTGACCAGGAAACCCTTGCAGTCCAGAGATTGACAGTAGCAAACCGCAACTGTCAACGCATGCTGGTCCGTGTCATGAACCAGAGGGATGAAGCCTGGCACGAGGAGAACGTTCTGAGAGCTCGTCAGTTTGAGCTCGAACAGCAATTGGAGAATGCTGAAGAATACAATGACAATCTTCATGAAGAAGTGCACCGCCTGAACAACGAGCTTAATCCCCTGCTGCCTCGAAACAACAACGTCGATGAGGACATGGGTTCGGGAATCTTCATGGCTGAAAATGATGATGAAGTGGAGGTCAACGGACCCCAAGATGCCGAACCAGAAGAAGAACCAGAAGAAGAAGAAGATGAGGAGTTAGAGCCTGTTAGTGATGAGGATGGCGGGGAGATCCATGACACCGACTCTGAGGGCGATGCTTAGAGTAGTTATCACGTAGCTATGATGTTAGGATCGTCCTTTGTGCCCTCCCTGTGATGGAGTGAGGCTTTGTAATAACTTGACTTTTGGGATGTAAGGTCGAACCCTATGTTTCCTGGATGTTTAGTGGAACCTGTTAATTTCGATCGCAATTGGATGTCTTGTTGTGTGGCGTTCGATGATGGTGTCACGATTAGCACCCTTCGGTGCCGCGACGAAACCGAGGGCCTCCTATGGCGCGCGACATAAGGTTGTGCTGCTTGGCACGCGCTGGTATCGAGGTGGCTAGTCATGATCCACCATGGAACTCTACCGTTGAGAAGTCTCTTTGTGATCAGTTTGAAGTAGCCTTTCTCAGTCAACTAAACACTTTGAAATTTAATCCAAGTACCGGGCAAAAGATCAAAAATCACGTAGATTTTAACGTAAACGGTTCAGTAACTGCTGTGCTCCTTGTGTGTGAGCCTTTATCAAAGTACATCTTGTTGGATTCTCTCGCATGATTGCGCCAATTGATCCGCTTGAATGGATGTGCGGTTGTGATGAATTATTGTGCCATGAGTATTTTGAGAAGTCTATTTCATGAAGTCAGTTTGACATATTTACAATAATTCATCTACAAATTTCCCACATCGTCAGTGCTCATTGGCTATGCATTTTGCAGATGTCGTACAATCTTCGTCGGGGTCGTGGCAATGAGGATGAGGAACAGCCACCCCCTCCGCCACCACCTACCCCGGCTGAGTTGATGCAGACAGTGGTCGAAGGGCAGCGCATGCTGGCAGATGCTATGCGCCAGCTGGCCAACCGGGAGCTCGTCCTGGCCGCCAGGGCCCAGAACCCAATCAATACAGTGATTTCAAGGACTTTCTTGATACTAAGCCCCGCTCTTTAAGGAGGCGGAGGAACCACTGCAAGCTGATGAGTGGTTAAATACTATTGAGCAAAAGTTTCGTCTGCTTCGCCTGACTGATGAGCTAAAGACTGAATATGCTTCTCATCAATTGCATGGTCCAGCGGGTATTTGGTGGAGCCACTATCGTTCCACACTGCCTGCAAATGTCCCGATTGCTTGGGACCAGTTCAAGGCTGCATTCCGTGGGAACTATATTCCTCCAGGTCTTATGGCTATCAAGCACACAGAATTCATGAGGCTGTCGCAGGGAAATAAAAGCTTGACTGAATATCTACAATCTTTCAACAACCTGGCAAGGTATGCCACAGAGTTTGTGGATACCGATTCCAAGAAAATTGCTAGCTTTAAAAGAGGCCTAGGCCCGAAGCTGATGAAGACTATGGGCACTAGCAAGTGCACTACTTTCAATGAATTTATCAGTGATGCTCTGACTCAAGAGAACAACAATGCTATCTATTCTGCCTCTAAGAGCCGCAAAAGGGCCATTGAGGCGAGTGCTTCACAGTCTCGAGCTCCAGCTGCCCCGAGGGCTCCTCCTCGCCCTCCTGCCACAAATGCTAAGTTCCGTCCTCCACAAAAGAAGGCGCCAGTGAAGACTGGGTTTCGTAAGGCATATACAGTGGCTCTGCCAAAGAGTAATTCGGGCCAAGGCAGCTCCAGTGTCCCTCCTAGCAACATGCCTTGCTGGAACTGCAACAAGCCAGGCCATTGGTCCAGAAACTGCCCTTACCCCAAGAAGAATGTCAACCAAGGTGGCCGTCAAGGGCACGCCCATTATAACAGTATTGAGGAAATCCCATCTGGTGAGGTTGTCACTGCTGGTAAGTTCCTAGTTGACCAACATCCTGCAGTGGTACTTTTTGATTCGGGTGCTTCGCATTCCTTTATCAGTCCTAAGTTTGCATCAGAGTTTGCACACAAATTGCATACTGTTGAAGGTGGGGGTTATTGTATTAGCGCAGCAAGTGGGAATATTTCCACAAATAAAGTAGTGGGAAATCTTGAGCTTGAGATAGAAGGGCGAAAGTACTCGCTTGCCTTAGTGGTTTTGCCGGGCTTAGGCATAGATGTTATTTTGGGCATGAATTGGATGAGTCAGAATGGGGTACTCATTGATACATCCACTCGGGTAGTTATGCTCAGAGACCCTACAGATCAAAAGGGTTTTCTGGTACAACTTCCCAGAAAAGTTGATTTGTCTGGGGAAGTTCATGCTGTGCAAGCAAAGGTGTTGACCGAAATTCCAGTAGTAAATGAGTTTCCAGACGTTTTTCCCGATGATTTGCCGGGGCTCCCTCCGGATCGGGATGTGGAGTTTAAAATTGAGTTGTTGCCTGGCACGGCTCCCATCTCTAGGAGACCCTATAGGATGCCTCCGAATGAACTAGCTGAACTTAAGGTGCAATTGAATGAACTTTTGAAGAAGGGGTTGATTCGTCCTAGTTCGTCGCCGTGGGGATGTCCTGCTATCTTTGTAAAGAAGAAGGATCAGTCGTTGCGGATGTGCGTAGATTATAGACCTCTCAATGCAGTCACTGTCAAAAATAAGTACCCTCTACCGCGCATCGACATCTTGTTCGATCAGTTGTCTAAAGCTAAAGTTTTCTCCAAGATCGATCTAAGATCTGGCTACCATCAAATTAAAATCCGCCCGGAAGATGTTCCAAAGACAGCCTTTTCTACCAGATACGGTCTTTATGAGTATCTTGTTATGTCTTTCGGCTTGACAAATGCCCCCGCACACTTCATGTACTTGATGAATTCGGTGTTTATGCCTGAATTGGACAAGTTTGTGGTGGTATTTATTGATGACATCTTGGTATATTCTGTGAATGAGGAGGATCACGCTGAACATCTGCGTATAGTCCTCACAAGACTGCGTGAACATCAACTTTATGCAAAGTTCAGTAAGTGCGAATTCTGGCTTCGTGAAGTACCTTTCCTTGGGCATGTGTTGTCCGATGGAGGAATTATGGTGGACCCCGCCAAGGTACAGGAAGTACTGAACTGGAAGGCTCCTATCTCGGTTCACGAGGTCCGAAGTTTTCTTGGTTTGGCTGGCTATTATCGTCGCTTCATCCCGGATTTCTCCAAAATAGCCAAGCCAATGACTCGGTTGCTGCAGAAAGACACCAGGTTTGTCTGGACTCCTGAGTGTGATGCGGCTTTTCACCAACTGCGAACCCTCCTAACCTCAGCTCCGGTTTTGGCACAACCGGATATCGAGAAACCATTTGATGTTTATTGTGATGCCTCAGGCATAGGTTTGGGAGGTGTGTTGATGCAGGAAGGCCGAGTAATTGCATATACCTCTCGACAACTTCGGAAGCATGAGGCGAATTATCCAACGCATGACTTAGAACTCGCCGCAGTTGTTCATGCTTTGAAAGCCTGGCGACACTATCTGTTGGGCAATGTTTGCAATATCTACACAGACCACAAAAGCCTCAAATACATCTTCACCCAACCCGAGTTGAATATGCGTCAACGAAGATGGCTCGAGTTGATTAAGGATTATAACCTTCAAGTGCACTATCATCCTGGCAAGGCAAATGTGGTTGCGGATGCTTTAAGCCGTAAGTCTCATTGCCATTCCTTAGTTGAAACTGATTTTCATCGATCTCGCCTTCTACATCCAGCAGTCTTGTACAACATCACTGTCAGTTGTACTCTCAAAAGCAGAATTATTGAGCTCCAAAAGACTGACACTGGTATATTCCACATCAAGCGTAAGATGAAAGAGCAAGAAACTACACAGTTCAGGGTAGATGAAGAGGGTGTACTATGGTTCAAGGATAGGTTAGTTGTGCCTAAGGACCGGGAGCTTCGAAATGATATTATGTCTGAAGCACACTCCTCTAAGTTGTCCATCCATCCTGGTAGCAATAAGATGTATTATGATTTGAAGCCATACTATTGGTGGACCAAGATGCGGAAAGAAATAGCTGCATATGTGGCTAGGTGTGACACCTGCTGTAGAGTTAAGGCTGTGCATATGAAAGCTGGGTTGCTTCAACCACTTTCTATCCCAGGTTGGAAATGGGAAGAGATAAGTATGGATTTCATTGTCGGTCTTCCTCCTACTGTCAAAAATCATAACTCCATCTGGGTAATTGTGGATCGTTTGACCAAGTCAGCTCATTTCATTCCAGTTAGAGTGGACTATCGTCCCACTGACTATGCTGAGTTGTACTTCAATCAGATAGTCCGGCTTCATGGGATACCTCGTACTATCATATCTGACCGTGGTCCCCAGTTCACCGCTCGCTTTTGGGAGCACTTGCATCACCTTCTGGGAACCAAGTTAGTGAGAAGCTCTGCTTATCACCCCCAGACGTCTGGACAGACGGAACGGGTTAACCAAATCTTGGAAGATCTGTTGCGGGCATGTGTCATTTCATCCAAGGGTTCTTGGGAAAAATGGTTACCTCTAGCCGAGTTTTCGTACAATAATAGTTATCAAGAGAGTATTAAGATGGCTCCATTCGAAGCTTTGTACGGTCGTAAGTGTAGAACTCCACTAAACTGGGTAGAAGCTGGTGAAAGGAGATTTTATGGTATTGCTTTTGTTGAGGAAGCTGAGGAACAAGTCCGTACCATCCAAAAACATATGGCTGCAGCCCAAGCTAGACAGAAAAGTTATGCTGATCGTCGTAGAAAACCACTCGAGTTTGAAGTTGGAGACTTCGTGTATCTGAAAGTTTCTCCAATGAAGAGTGTCCAACGTTTTGGTGTTAAGCGAAAACTTGCGCCAAGATACGTGGGTCCTTTCCAGATCATAGGCAAGAGTGGAGCTGTTGCGTATAAAATCCAGTTACCTCCAGAAATGAGTGCCATATTCAACGTCTTCCATGTATCTCAGCTCAAAAAGTGTCTTTGAGTTCCTGAGGAAAGAGTCCCTTTAGGAGATATCAGGCTGGAATCCGATCTAACTTACGAAGAAAAGCCAGTCCGAGTGATCGATACTCAGGAACGAGTGACTAGAAGCAAAGTGGTTAAGTGGTATAAAGTAATGTGGAGTAATCAGGGTAGTGAAAGTGACGCTACATGGGAACGGGAGGACTATTTGCGGGATGGTTATAAGGAATTCTATGAAAAATGGTATGCTTTCCAAATCTCGGGATGAGATTTTTATAAGGGGGGAGGGCTGTAACACCTCAAGTGTTTAGTCCATAATTGCATTGCATTTTGCATAGGCATAAGCATGCATCATTCATGTTTGTTATTTTATGTGATGCAACACATGTGTTTGTTTTAGAAGTTTTGTTTGGGCTCATATCATGGATATTTGATAGTTGGTGTAACAAAAAGATAGAGTAGCCAATTATGTCCCACAACACCTTAGTTATACTTAGGGTAACTCTTGGAGCAGGGTTCATGTTGAGCAAAATTGCAAAAATGCCCTCCAAGAGATGGTTGACCACCATTTGGCCCTAGAGTGATCTGGTTTGACCGATTAAAAAGTCTAGTTTAGATATCTTGCATGGAGGAGCAACCTTAAGCAAAGTTGTAGAGAATTTTATAAGGAACAAAAGTTCTAATATGGCCATCTCATGAAAATGACCAGAACATGCTCAAAAATGGCCCACAAGTCAGCTTGAGTGGTGATCAACACTTAGAAAAATTCTAAGTCTGGAAATTGGACTTTTCAGTTTCACTGTACCTCACTTTAGCAACTTGTAACTCACAAACTAGGCCAAACCAGTCCTTGAGCCAATTGACAAAGTTGTTGTCCACACATAGCTCTACAACATTGTCAATATCACCATCACCTAGTTCTAAATAGTTTAGGAGATATGGTGTCTAGAAAATCAGGTTTCAGTCGGCTTAGTGACTGAAACTAAGTTTCAGTTTCAAGGGGCACCACTTTGGAGCCTTGTAGTTTCAAATCCAGGCCGAACCAGTCCAAACTCCAATTGACAAACTTGTAGTCCTCATGTAGCTCTACAACATTGCTAACATCAACCACGCCTGGTTCTCACTGGTTTGGGAGATAATCAACGACAAAATACCGCTGTCAGACCACCACGTCGGGCTCCATTTAGTCGGACAGACAGCTACGCTGTCGTGGCGGCCGTGCAGAGCAAGGGGGCCACGTGGAGCTCGCGCCCTGCCATCGCCTCCACGTCGCAAGCTCGCGCGCGTGAGTGAAGTGGGAGTCGACACCTCAGTCCCCATCACTCGCGCTCACTCTCCTTCCTCCTCCCTCTCGCTCTGGCCGGGTTCACCGAGGCGGAAAACGGAGGCGCCATTGCCGCCGCAGCCCGCTCTGTGCTCGTGCAAGCTCACCGTCGCACCCCGTCCTCCAAATCCCGTCCACCGCTCCACCTGAATCCGCTCCACCTCCGCCACCCGTGGCTTGACCGGATTGTGTTGAGGTGAGGGCGAATTTCGGTTTCCGCCACCGTAAGTCCTCGCCGGCGCACTGTCCGCGCGGCGGCTCACCGTGGCCTGCTCCCTACTGTCGCCCTCCATTCTTGCTAGTTCCTGTTCTGGGTTCCGGATCAGGTAGAGAAGCTTAGGCGATGATGTTACCGGATAGGGTGGACGGTACACGCCGGAACACGGTCGTGCGCTGCCGCGCCATGATCACCGACGCGGTGCTCATGCGGTCAGCCGCATTCGCCACACCTCTGTCCTTATCCTTAGCTTGGATAGGTCTGCCATCCCCTCTGGAAGCCGTAGCACGCCCAACCTAGGTCGCTGGCTCCCGGAGCTCGCCGGACCGCCACCGGGTGCCGCCTCCGAGCCGCGGTCGCCATGACCGTCATAGTTAGGTTGGGATAGGGTCAGCCAAGCTAGGTTTGGTCGTTGCGGAGGGTCATGGGGAAGCCGTTGGTGCTCTTCCCGTCGCCGGAGGCGCCGTCGTCGGCGAGCTTGAGCTCGCCGGAGTCGCGGCCGTCTTTCCCCTTCGCTCTTCTCTCTCTGGCCTACGGGCCCGTGTTGTCAGCACCACGCGTGCGCGGGCGGGAGTCCGGGGCAGGCCGCGCGCTGGCTGGGCCACGCTAGCAAGCCGGGCCGGCCCAGTAGCGAGTTGGGTTTGTTTTTTTTTGTTTTTCTTTTCATTTTTGTCACAGATTTTTGTGGTGGTTTAGAAAATGTAGATCTAGGGTTTTACTTGCTCAAAAATCATGAGATAAATTTTGTTAGGATCTACATGATGTGTAGTATTTTAGAAAAATATGATTTTGCTAGGTGATGTTTGTTTTCTGGGATATTTAAATAGGTCCTTGAAATGTGTTTTAAATCACATGCAAACTTGTTTAAATTATATCTTAAGTTTCAGTGTTCCAAAAATTATGAAATTTGGTGAGTAGGCTAATGTATACTTGCTCTAGCTTTGGTAAAAATTTGGGCAGTAGTGCTTAAGTACTTTTCAAGTTATTCTAGGAAATACTTAAATGAATTTTTGTAATTTTTCTACATGTGCAATGTTCATATAAATTTTTGGAGAATGTCTTGGTACCCTAGACTGTCCAAGAAAATTAAGAAATCTGTTGTTTGACACTTTTTACTATGCTTTGTTATTTATACAAAAATCAGCCTTTTGGGCTTGTAAATTTTGTTCAGAGAGTTCCTGTGAATAAATTGAGTTCACATTTTTACAGTAGCCTCTTTTTGGGTCAGAGAGTATCCTGTAATTTTTGTAGAATGTTAGGAGCAGTTTACATATATGTTTAAAAATCCACTTAATTACTTAAGTAAATTAAGAAATGGGTTTAAATAATTATTCTAGGTGGGCACACCTTACTTTCTGGTGTTTTTGTGACATTTGTGAACTTGTAGTAGTATTAGTTTGGTCTTAGAGAATGTTTGCCACATCAATAAATATTTAATCTTTGCAATTTTAGGTTTCTGGACAGCTGATAGTATTTCTAGGTTTGACCTTGGATAAAGGTGGTTGCTGGAAAACTTATAAATACCAAAGTTGTAGTAAAATTTGTAAATGAGCTTGTGTCAAAATTTGGGAGCATTTGGCTTAGTAGTTTGGGAGTTATTGCTGTTTAAAGTGCCAGTCCAGAATTGACTGCTCTCTGTTTAGAGAGAACAGATTCTGGAACTTTGGAGTTTCGATTAGGTAAACTTTGGAATTAAGTGCTGTGATCTGAAAACATTTTGTGGTGCATTTCATAAGCTTTCCAGATTGTCTTAGATCATATCTTTTGGAGTTAGGAATCCTCAGTTATGTTAGAATCTTTGAGCTGCTGTCCAGAATAACTTACTGTGGTAACCTAAGTAATATTACTCTTGTGTGTTAGGTGTTAGGGCCTTAACCGAAGAGGAACAACTATATCTTAGGTTGGGTAGATTAGGTAAGTACTTCTCCTCCGGAGAAGAGATTTGCACGTACTAATAAAGTAACTTGATTAGATTATTATTTTATTTCTGAAATGCATTTCATTCCGAGCATACTACACCTTTCATTATGCATCCATGAGATTTATTATGCACTCATGCAATAGGTGTTTCGGAGGGGGTAACTCTCCTCGAATTCGAGCCGGTGATTCCAGAGGAAGTCCAGGACCAGCCGGAGCAGCTAGAGGAACCAGCCGGCGACGAAGCTCCTGCCGAAGATCTACCTGAGTGTCCTGATCACCGGCCTTCGACCTTTCTGAAAGGCAAGCCCCGGTGCATGCTGAACCTACTGTTTTATAAATTAATCTTGAGTACTTTTAATTGTTTACTGCATTAAGTTGTAGGAGTTATATGAAAACACTTGTTGCATTATACCTGTCCTTGTCCAGATATCGTACTTAATCCTATATTAGGTTTAGGCGCGTGTCAATGCTTAGCCCTGCTTAGTTCGGTAGAAGTCGGGTGATTTCCGGTCATCCGCGAGATGTAGGAAGGAGTCACGAGTGGCTTTATGGCTATCGTGGATGGAACCATGCTTAAAAATGAAATTGAGACCGGGCGGGAGTTCGATAGTACAGCCGCAAGACACTTCACGTCTTGGGTGTGGAGCTATGCCTGTCTGAGTCGTTTAAGGACCGATTCGCTGTACGTCCTTGAGTCATGTTGAACGCAGTCTAACACTTAGTTGGCGGGATAAGTCGTTCCGACCGCGAAGCCGAGTAATGTGGTTCAGGCCGGGAATCGAATGGTAGGTTGCTTCTTGGAGGAGAGAAAGGATGTGCTTGGGGACATTGGCGTGAGACCAAGGGGGGTTAGAGTCCCTATCACCTGGCAGAGTGTCGCCCTTGGGGTCACGACATTATTCGGACCCGCGATTCCTGAATCATATGAAACGGTGGCCTGTGCGACCCTGGCAGGGGTCTGCACGGTGAGTGTTAGAAATACCCCTCCAGCTGGATAGGAATTCGATTCGAATCGCCATCGCTCCCGGTTAGTGAGCACTTGACTTGAGCAGCGGCAACGTAGATCTCATTAAATAAACTGGTGGTTAAGGGAATGATACAATGTTGCCACAATTCATACCTGCTCTGGATATAATGATGATAATTGTTTGATTATAATCAAGTGCATGTTTAGTACAGGTGCTAAGATAGATGACAGGTAAATGCTAAAAATAACTGCTAGTACAGGTTATAAGAGTCTCAATTACTTATGCCTTTATGCAAAAATGTGATGTCAGCTAGCCTCTTGTGAAAGCCTTGCATAATCCTTGGTGTCATCTTATTTCTGGTTTTCGACGGGTAAGTCTAGCTGAGTACATTCCAGTACTCAGGGTTTATTCCCTCCTGTTGCAGATGATATGCTCTATCAAGGTTTCTGCAAAACTTGTCTCCACCCTGCGGGTGAAGAAGACTAGGTCACTTGGGCGTGATCATCTATTATGTACTTTCCTCATGCTTTTGTGGGTTGTTGATCAACAAGACTGGCAGTAGTTAAACAACTGGTGTGTGTTATGCTTCCGCTACTTTATAAACTTGGTTTGTAATAATTGCGACTCCGTGTGTGTGTAAACTTATTTCGGAACTACTTGTGAAATGTAACGTATGATGTTGTATGTTGAATGATGCGATCCTGGTTGTAAGCGAGTTAGTTTGAAATCCTTCGTGGTTTCGATTGACTACCGGGATTATATGGGCTCAAGTTCGAAAATTTGAGCGCTTCGGTGCTTGTTTTTGTACTTGTGCTCTTATAATTTGGTCGGTTCTGTTACAACAACCACCTTTATCAATGTTTAATCCCAGAAATGCTACTAGCTGTCCAGATAACCTAGAAATGTGAAAATTAAATATTTTCTCATGTGTCAAACTACCCTTATGACCAAATCAATGGCACTACTAGTTCACACATGACATAAAACCACCAGAAAGTAAGGTATACCAACCCAAGTCATTTATTTTAATCCCTCTCTTAATTTAATTAATAAATTAAGTGGGAAATTAAACCTACATACAAACAGTTTAGAAAATTACACAAAAATTATAGGGGATTCTACACCCTACCATGAGGCTACTGTAAAAATTTGAGCCAAAGCTATCCAAAGGAATTCCCTACACAAAATTCACAAGCCAATATGGCTGATTTTTGCATAATTAAGAAATCATATTTAAATGTATCAAACAATAGAAACAATATTTTTCTTAGCAATCGTAATGTACCAGGACACTCTCCACAAAATTTCATGATCCTTGGACATATAGAAAAATTATGAAAATTCATTCAAATACCTCCTAATATAAAATGACAAAGGCATAACTTAAAAACTACTTAAGCAAAAGCATCCATATTTTTACCAGAGCTAGAATATACATGAAATAGCACACCCACCAAATTTCGTAATTTTTGGAGCACCATAACTCAAGTTATCAATTTAGCAAGTTTGCATCTATTTTAAAACATATTTCAAAGATCTATTTAATTCTTCCTGAATCAAAACAACACATATATATTTTATATTTTTTCCTAAATACTACACTTCACACAGATTCTAACAAACTTGGAATCGGCTCAATTGGATCTACCAAATGTGATATATGGAATTTACAACATAGCAAACAAATCTATGAAATAATAAAAGAAAAACCAAAATCAAAACCCTCTCAAGCTACTGGGTCGGCTTGCCCACGCGGCCCGCTAACTCGCGCATGGTTCACCTAGCTACCGTGGCCCACTAACCCGTGTGGCCCGCGATGGCCATCCCGCCCGTGCGCGCCTAATAGGCGGGGCCCGCTGGCCAGAGGGACCAAGAAGAGGGGAGGGAAGGATGACGGCAAAGCTCGCCGCTGGCAGGTTGGTTGGCGAAGCCAAGGCCACCGTCGTGCTCTCCGCGTGATTTCAAACCAAGTGAGGTACTACGGTGACCCTAGAGGTGGATGGGGGTGCTCGTTACCGACCAAGGCGGACGACGGAGCTCTGGTGGCGGTGCACCGGCGACGGTGAGGCCGTAGTGCCTCATCTGAGCTCGGTACGAGCTTCACGAAGTCTCCCCAAAGCTAAAGGAGAGGAAAGGGGAGGAGGGGAAGGATCCTAGCTACCCCAACCATGGTGGCCTTGAACTTTGGCGAGGTCTCGCACATGGCGGCCGTGGCGGATCAGGTGAATGCGGCGTCACCTAAGGTCGAGCAGCACAATTGATGGGAGAATGAGGTAGAGGGAATGGTGGTAGCCCCGTGGACATGGTTTGGCCGATGGTGGTGTGGCGGTGAGCACGCATGATGGCGGTGGAGCTCGCGGCAACAGCAGTAGCTCGGTTTTCCGCTTCGGCGTGCACAGAGGCAGGAAGAAGGAGGGAATGAAGGGAGAGGCGAGCGGTGGATGGCGTGGCAGCCTTGAGGCTCACGTGACCTAACCGGTGAGACCGCGGCCGATGTACGAGCGCCATGGCGTGCCCACATGGCGGTCACGGCCTAAGGCTGGTCAGCCACTGAAGCCAGCTCCTCTGAATCCAAATCACCGATTCAGTGACTAACAACCGATTTTGCTCATCCATTAACTCCCAAACCAGGCCGTTTTAGTGAAAATTGTAAACATCAAAGTTGTAGAGGGATGTGAGGTCTACAAGTTTGTCAATAGGAGCTCGAGCTGGTTCGACATGGTTTATGAGTTACATGGCTCCAAAGTAGGATACATTGGAACTGCATTTCAGTTAAGACTTAGCCAAAAATGCCAAGTCACAAAACAGCCCTCTAGACTGACTTGTGGGCCACTTTTGAGGGTGTTTTGGTCATTTTCAAGAGATGGCCATATTAGAACTTTTGTTCCCCATAAAATTCTCTACAACTTTGGTTAAGAGTGCACCACCATGCAAGATCTCTAAGCTAGACTTTTTAAATAGTCAAACCAAAGCATTCTAGGGGTCAAAACCTAGTCAATATCACCTAGGAGGGCAATTTGGTCATTTTGGTTAACATGAACATTGCTCCACTAATGATCCTAAGTGCGATTAAGGTGTTATAGGACATAATTGACCACTGTATACATTGGTTACACACAATCCCAAATGTCACATAAGTGGAAACAAGCAAAACAAGCATTTTCACCAAAATGTTTCATCACCATGTTGCTTGTGTTTCAAGCTCTTGTTGCAACCATTAATCTTACCATGTTATACTACCAACATTGCCATGTTTCAAAGTATGAGACACCCATGTTGCCTCTACATGTTGCACCACTCACATTTCATAAGCCAACAATTTTGAAACAAACTCAATGGAGTATGTTGCATACTCATGTTGCAAGCAAAATAAAGACATGAATGAGATGAATGATGCTCATGCTTATGAAATGCAAGTGCAAATGTGGAAGCAAAAACCCTAGGGTGTTACAGGAGTACCATCGGGTGTGTTCAAAATATTTTTTGAGCCCATGGTATGTTTGGCGCAAACCGTACACCTATCTTGCACTGACACTAACACTGTCTCCGAATAGGCTAAATGGACCAAATCGAGCTTCCACTTGAGCGCCGTCACCTAGGAGTAACATCAGGTGTGTCTAAAACAACATCTGAGCCTATGGTACATGTGATGCTAACCGAGCACCTATCATGCACCGATGCTAAAACTGCCTCCAAACATATCAAAACAAGATTCTACATGGCCCACGTCACCGAGAAGTTCCATCGAGTGCATCTAAAATGATTTCTAAGCCTGTGGCATGTTCGGTGCAAACCTTGCACCTATCTTGTGTTAGGATTAGCTTTATCTCCAAATGGACCGAAGCGCGCATCTTTTCGAGCCTCATCACCTAGGAGTACCATCAGGTGCGTCCAAAATGATTTATGAGCCTATGGTATGTTTGGCGCAAACCGTGCACCTATCTAGGACCGACACTAACACTGTCTCCACACGGACCAAAATGAGATTCCATATGACCCATGTCACCTAGGAGTTCCATCGAGTGCATCCAAAATGATTTCTAAGCCAATGAGACGTTTGGCGTAAACCGTGCGCCTAAATTGCGTCAAGATTAGCACTATCTCCAAATAGACCAAATCGAGCTTCTACTTGAGCTCATCAGCAAGGAGTATCATCGGCTATGTCCAAATCAATTTCTGGGCCAATGGTACATTCGGCGCAAACTGAGCACCTATCTTGCGTAAGGATTAGCACTATCTCCAAACGGACCAAATCGAGCTTCCACTTGAGTGCCGTCATCTAGGAGTACCACCACGTGCGTCCAAAACAACGTCTAAGCCTATGCTACGTTTGATGCAAACTAAGCACCAATCTTGTACTAACGTTAACACTATCTCCAAATAGATCGAAACAAGATTCCAAACGACCCATGTCACCGAGGAGTTCCATCGAGTGCATTCAAAACAATTTTTGAGCTTGTGGCACGTTCGGCGCAAACCGTGCACCTATTCTACTTCATGATTAGCACTATCTCAAAATAGACTGAATCGAGCTTCCTCTAGAGCCACGTCACCTAGAAGTACCATCGGGTGCGTCCAAAACAATTTCGGATCCTATGGTACATTTGGCACAAACCATGCACCTATCTTGCACCAACACTAACACTATCTCCTAACGAACCAAAACGAGATTCCACATGGCCCACGTCACCTAGGAGATCCATTAAGCATGTCCGAAACAATTTCTGGGCCTATGATACGTTTAGCACAGACCATGTACCTATCTTGCACCGACACTCAAACTATCTCCAACTAGATAGAAACGAGATTTCACATGACCCACGTCACTTAGGAGTTCCATCAGGTGCATTCGAAACAACTTCCGAGCCTATGGTATGTTCGGCGCAAACTGTGCACCTATCTTGCGTTAGGATTAGTACTATCTCTAAATGGACCGAATCGAGCTTCCACTTGAGTGTCGTCACCTAGTAGTACTATCAGGTGAATCTAAAACAACGTCTGAGATGGTGGTACATTTGACGCAAACCGATCACCTACCATGCACCAATGGTAACATAATCTCCAAACAGATCGAAATAAGATTCTACATGACCCACATCACCGAGGAGTTCCATCAGGTGCACCTAAAATGTTTTTTGAGCCTACGGCACATTCGACACAAACCGTGCACCTATCTTGTGTCACGATTAGCACTATCTCCAAACATACCAAAACGGGCATCTACTTGAGCCTCGTCACCTAGGAGTACCATCGGGTCTGTTCAAAATAATTTCTAAGCCTATGGTACATTTGGCGCAAATCGTGCACCCGTCTTGCATCGATACTAACACTGTCTCCATACGGACCAAAACAAGATTCCACATGACCTACGTCACCTAGGAGTTCCATCGGGTGCATCTGAAATGATTTCCAAGCCTATGGGAAGATTGCTGCAAACCATGGACCTAACTTGCCTCAAGATTAGCACTATCTCCAAATAGACCGAATCGAGCTTCCACTTGAGCCTCATCACCTAGGGTACCATTGGCTACAGCCAAAATGATTTTTGAGCCTATGGTACATTTCATGCAAACAATGCACCTATCTTGCATCGACACTAACACTGTCTCCAAACGGACCAAAACTAGATTCCACATGGCCCACATCACCTAGGAGATCCATCGATTGCATCCAAAATCATTTCTAAAATAATTTCTGAGCCTATCATACATTGAACACAAACCATGCAACTATCTTGCGTCAAGATTAGCACTATCTCCAAATAGACCAAATTGAGTTTCCACTTGAGCCTCGTCACCTAAGAGTACCGTTGGGTGCGACCAAATCGATTTTCGAGCCTATGGTATGTTTGGCGTAAACCGTGCACCTATCCAACACTGTCTCTAAATGGACCAAAATGAGATTCCACATGACCCACATCACCTAGGAGTTGTTTTGGATGTGTCCAAAATGAATTTTGAGCCTGTGGTATGTTTGGCGCAAACTGTGCACCTATCTTGCGTCAACATTAGCACAATCTCTAAATAGACCGAAAGGAGCATCCACTTGAGCCTTGTCACCTAGGAGATTCATCGGGTGCATACAAAATGATTTATGAGCCCATGGTACGTTTGGTGCAAACTGTGCACCTTCTTGCACCGATACTAACATTGTCTTAAAATGGACCGAAATAAGATTTCTCATGACCTACATCACTTAGGAGTACCAACAGATGCGTCCAAAATGATTTCTGGGCCTGCGGTTCGTTTGGCACAAACCATGCATGTAACACCCTAGGTGTTTATCACCAATTAAGTAGTGGGTTTAAGCTCAAACATGATAGGTCAAGTGGAGATGAAGATGTCAAGGTCAACCTATGGAGATGAGCCTAACCTATAGTTGGATGTTGCACCATTACTTTACATATAGGCCATTTTCACAGATATATGCTTGGATAGTGTTATTACAATATATTCATGTGTCTTACCTTGGTACCTATCTATATGGATCCCTGGAAAAGTTTAATGAAGTTTGGAATCAAAAAGTCTCATGAAATGACAAGTTATATCCTGGTTGGAATGGTTTTACTAAGTGTTTGAATCGCACTATTAAGTGAGTGGAATTATAGATCATCAACCAAACCTTGCAAACTTGTCCAACTGACTCTAGGTGAACTCCACAACAAAAGTCATGAAGGGTTCATGTTGAGCAAAAGTCAAGAAAATGCCCCAATTGGCCTAAAACCCTAGTTTAGGCTTTACCGAGTTGATACTTTGACCAAAGTTAAAGTTTGACTTCTGAACCAGTTATGAGGTTTGACCTTAAACAAAAATTGTAGCTCATCTTGTGTACAACAAACTTTGTTTAATGGTCAAGAGTTAGTTTGGCCTCTAACCTAGTCAAATAGAGCTTCCAAGATTTAATAAAGTGTTGTTTTGGACCTCAGAAAATTTGGCTAAGTCATAATGGAGTTTAGTCTCGGGTATCCCACTTTGCAGCTTTGTATCTTGCAACCCAAGCTGATCTAGACCTTGAGACTTAAATGAAAGTTGTAGCTCAGTTGGTTCTCTGCAAATAATGTTTTTGGACCAAGGGTTAGATTTGCTTGGAAATAAGTCAAACCATGGCCCAAAGTTTGAATCTGCTGCAGTTTGTTTCAGACTTAGAAATATTCCAAGTCCAGGAATTCCATCACCAATACCGGTTGGCATTCCGCGTTCTCCAATTTTTGTTAAGCAACTTAAGTTGAGCCAAATATAAAAGTTGGAGTATATTCCTTGGAGAAGAACATGTAAAAAGTTGGAATTTGTTGGATCAAGTTTGGCATCTCAAAACCAGTGAAAACCGCGCAAAGCTTAATCACTATCAAGTCGCTGACAGTGTCGACTTTGGAGCCTAATTACCTCCTAATATGTTGCTCTAATGGCCTATCACCCTTAATCAAGTTGGTAGACCAGATAAAGATGAAGATCTTTTGTATAGGGCGTCTGTCCCGAATCTTGCTGGAATATGCTGAAATTGGATCCCAAGTCTGGCTGAACCGCGCCCGCCACGTGCTCGACATTTTGCCTCAATGGGCGACGCGCGTCCGAACATGGCGTACATGCAGAGTCTACGCTCCACCATGGCCGACACCCGTCCCTGCCTCCTCCTCGTGTGTCATGGAAACCGAGCGGCTCCTGGACGCTCCGTGCTCCTCACTTGCTCGCCCTCTTCCGCTTCTCTCCTCGCCTCGGCGGTAGCGCACGAACTCGTAGCTCAGAGCACACCGCCATGGGAGCTCCGCGGCCACAGCCGTTCCACTGCTCCAAGCCACCGTGACTGCGGCCGCGTACACCACCGTCTCCGCCTCTTCCTCCCCTTCGCCCGGCGCACCTCGGCCAAGCCACAGACCACCAGAGCGCGCTGCCACGACGTTCACCATGGCCGCCCGGCCAAGCTCCAAGGCCGCCGTCATTCCATCGCCTCCAGCCTTCCTCCACCCGAACCAACCACGCCATCGTGTTCCCCATACCACGCCGCCTCTCTAGAGCTCCTCGCCTCGCCGTCTTCGCCCCTGCAGCGAACCGCTGCCGGAGCACCCGCCGGCGAGCCGTCCGCTCCCGTGGCCACGCCACCACGGACTGCCGCTAGCCACACCAAGCCCCTCATCGGATGCGCTGGAGTTTGAGCTTGCTCCTCTGCCGCCGCTCACTGCCGGCGACCTCCTCGCCGAAGACCGGCCGAGCCAGAGCCGCCCCCATTCCTCTGTTCTCCGGCGGGAGGTAGAAGAAAGCCTCCGGCTCCCTCTCTGTGTGTCCTTTTCTTTGTATGACAGGCAGGCCCGGCTGGGTAACAGGTCTGACTTGTCGGTTTAAGGAAGTGTCCGTCCTGGGTGTGTATTCGGGTGTGCCTAACGAATTATGTTAGGGTGGTTTTAATTCCGATTTTGAATTTCAATTTCTTGTTAATCTTTGAAAATCTATATCTCATGATAGAAAAGTCCAAAAATAGCAAAAGTGGACTTTTTGGAAACCTTAAGAAGAGATCTATGCAGTGGAGTCATAATATGTTACATGTTTGTAAATATTTTCTGATGTCTTTATTTAGGCTTTAAAAGTGCTCTAGAAATTCTTATAAACTTGACCAGAGCAAGATCTGGAGTTTTAGAACTCCAAAAATAGTGATTCTTATTTTGTTAATTTTGTGATGACATGTAATTACTAGGAAAAATATTAAACACACTAGTTGATCACTGTTTTCTTAGGGTTTTGATTGGACCTTGATAAATAAGGAAATCTACATTATATTGCTTGTTATTTTTATATCTTAAGTTGTGTTGCTCCAATTGATGTGAAATTTTTATGGTAGACTTGTCATGCTATGGATGTACTGTGGTATAAATTTCATGGCCATGGCTTATTGTATGCTCAAGTTATTGATTTAACTTGTTTATAGCTTGATAAATAGCTTATAAATAATATATAAATGATAAAATAGAAAATTTTGTTCCATTACCTTAGTATGATGTTTCTCTATCATATTGATTAATAATATGGCCTTGTGTTCACAGAAAATATTGAGTGTTAAGTTTAACTTAATCTCACATGATTATTGCAATAGCTATTTGTCTTTTTCATAGAGCTTGATATACTTGCCCAAATGGATTGAAATTTGGACAGTAGACTTTTGAGAGCATATTTAGGCCACTGTAATTTTTGTAGAATTTATTGTGCAATGTTGATAGGTGTTCATAATTCCACCTAATTATCTAAATAAATTAAGAAAATGCATTAAAAGAAATTATTTAGGAATGGACACTATGTTTTCTGGTGTTCATTAGTCATGTGTGAAATGTTGGTAAAGTTGGTTTTGTCCAATTATATGTTTGCAACATAAGTTAATAATTATTTCTTGCAAATGAGGTTTCTGGACAGATCTGGAAACTTAGCAAAGTTCTTCATGATAATGTGCTTTGTTGTAAAACTTATTTATACAAAAGTTGTAGATAATTTATGTCTCTAGATTCTATTAAAATTTGGTGGTATTTGGCCAAGTAGTTTTAGGAGTTATAGCTATTTAAAGTTGGGTTACAGAATTGCTTGCTCTCTGTCTTGTTAGACCAGTTTCTGTGTTTGCGTAAATTCGACATGTTAAACTTTGGAATCATGTTGTGATGATTATAAATGAAATGTAGATAATTTCATAAGCTTTCCATAATGTCTTATTGCAAGTCATTTGGAGTTGTAAATCTCCAGTTGTGATTAATTTACTGAGCTACTGTGTGTATGTCCAGAAAGTGACAGATTTTAGTTGTAGTGCTTTGATTTACTTTGCCATGCTAATGTGTTGAAGGGTGACTCATATCTTTGATGATACTTGAGTGGTACCCTGTGATCTTGTGAGACTTGTTTCTTGATTGATGTGCTTGCCCTCTTCTATGTTATGTCTTAATGAGGATTAAGTTAATTAGCTCTAGGGTTTATGTGAACTTTGGTATTCTTGTTTGATTACTTTGTTTATTGCACTTCTATGCATTCATACATATGCATTGTTGCACCTCATTTAGGTACGTTAGCTGAAGCACATGAAGGACCTAAGGTGGAGCCAAACCCGAAGATGGAGTTGGTGGATCCATCCTGAAGATCGAAGGACCGGACAAGTGGTAGATTGGAAGATGCTCGCCAAGCGAACTCATCTGACATACTCTAACTTGAGTCGGATCCCAGGCAAGCCCTGGAGCATTATAAGCCTCCTATCTTTAAAGCAATTAATTCTATATATGTTATAAGTATTGTTGCATTAAGTGATAGGAGTTGGTTGGAAACCCTTGCTGCATTACATCATTCCTTGTCCAGATATATGAATCCCTGAATCCTACATAGACTAGGATCGAATAGATGCTTAGCCCTGCTTTAAGCGGTAGAAGTCAGGTGATTTCCTGTCACCTGTGAGATATAGGGATATCCATATATGGCACGGTTGGCTATATTGCTATCGTGGAATGGAACCATGTGTTAATAAAATGAAATGAGACCAGGCAGGATGACGATAGTGAAGCAACAAGGCATGGAGGTCATGGGTGTGGATCTATCCCCGTCTGAGTCATTTAAGGACTGATTCACTGTACGTCCTTGAGTCATGTTGAACACAGTCTAACACTTAGTTGGCCGGATAAGCCGTTCTGACCGCGAAGCCGAGTAATGTGATTCAAGCCGAGAATCGAATGGTAGGTTGCTTCTTGGAGGAGAGAAAGGATGTGCTTAGGGACATTGGCGTGAGACCAAGGGGGGTTAGAGTCCCTATCATCTGGCAGAGTGTCGCCCTTGGGGTCGCGACATCATTCGGACCCGCGATTCCTGAATCATATGAAAAGGTGGCCTGTGCAACCCTGGCAGGGGTCTGCACGGTGAGTGTTAGAAATACCCCTCCAGCTGGATAGGAATTCGATTCGAATTGCCGTCTCTCCCGGTTAGTGAGCACTTGACTTGAGCAGCGGCAACGTAGATTCCATTAAATTGAATGGATGGTTAATTGGATAACGATGGAAAGTTTGCCTCAATTTATACCTGCTATAGTTAATATTGTTTGCTCCTAATAAAGTGAGTGCTCTAGTATAGGTTCTAATATAGATGACAGGTTAATGATAATTAACTTGATGCTTAAGCATTAATGATTACTTATTCATAATAAACTTTTATGCAAAATGTTGTCAAGCTAGCCCACTTCATATCAGCCTTGCATGATCCTTGGTGTCACTTTATTTCTGGTTTCTGACGGGTAAGTCTAGCTGAGTACCTTCTCGTACTCAGGGTTTTATCCCCACTTGTTGCAGGTTGAGATGTATCTTGGCTACTGCAAGAGTTGGTTGGCTCCTGCCTTAGAGGCGGAGTGTGATCACGGGCATGATCCTTCTGAGTTATCTTCTCTCTAATGCTTTTGTTGGAAGTCGACCGTGGTACTGGCATGTATTTGAAATAAGATTAATGTTAGTTTCAAATTACTTTGCTTCCGCTACTTTTGAACTTAAGTTGTAATAACTATGTTGAACTCCGATGTATATTTAATTACTTATGAAATGGTTGTAACATGTGACTTGTTATGTTGAATCACTACGATCTTGGCTTGTATGTTGGTTGGTTTGAAATCCCTTGTGATTTCATTGGACTACCAGAGTTATATGGTCTCAAGTGCGAGAATTTGATCATTTCGGTGATTGTTTTTGTACTTGTGCTCTTATAATTTGGACGGTTCCGTTACAGCTGGTATCGGAGCAAGATTCAACATTAAACTTGTCATATGTGTATTTAAAACAAAGGTTTTGTTTTCTAAAACCAGTTTTATCATCTTATAGTTATATATAGGTTTGTGAAATCTAAATTTTAAATATAAGTATGCCAGTGGTCAATTTCCTTATGCCCATATAAGGATTATTAGGTGGCTTATATAAGTACTAACTTGGGGGTTTTTCATTTATGCATCTACGCCCAGGCCAAGGTATGTATGTGTGATAACTCTCCCACACTATGCTACCCAGTGTGTCAGATTAGGGGTAGCCTTCATATATGAAATAACCATATATGTTGCTAGTTTACTTTTATGCAACGTCGCACCTACGCTCAGGTAAGTGTGAGTTGTGAGAGCATGACCGTACAACCTGCGGTCTAGGGGAGAGCTAGTTTTGGTTACTGGATTATTTACATGTTACACAAATGTATATATGAAGGTACTTAATTGTGGGTGATTAATGATTCGGGTAGTTTTGGTGCTACATGTATATATACAGGGGTATATGTATATGGGAGTACTTAAAAATTTTACTTACTGCTTTCATTGTGTGCCATATATTGGGGAATTGTTGGGCTGAAATGAAAATTTTCTGCAGGTACGCTAACCACGAATGCGTAAGTCGAATGTAGCTGACGACTAGCTATATATCGAGAGAGTGCGTATTATGCCACCAACATAGAACGTGATCGCCACCTTAGATTGACAATCTTGTGAGGATGAATAGGACGAAGCATGCATCATCATGTTGTTGCTTAATACAAAACTATGCTCCTCTCACCCTTGTTCTATAGTAAGTAACTTGTGAGTGATGTGGTACACTATCTTTCTTGTGTGAAGTAAAACAAGAATGTCTTACTCCATGTTGTTTGAGAAAAGTTTGTGCTTAGCCTTGCTAAAAATAGTTGTGGTTACATGCTTGAATCTGTAAATGTTCTCTAGTTTATCCAAGAGGTGGATATGTTGTTCATATAAGCAATTGCAAGTGCTTTAGACCTCATTTCAGTAATTGTGATTCTCATAAATGAATTAAATTGGTGTTGGTCTAAGGTAATAATGTTTAGAGCTGCTAGAATAACATGTTTGTGCGCTCTCTTGTTAAGTAGAACAAAGGCAAGCTTTGTTTTGCTTATTGAATATTGGCTGCTAGAACGTTTTCTGTTGCAGTGATGCTTTCGTGGTCATAATGGTGTTTTCTATAGTTATGGAGGATACTAAAATTGTAGCTAACTTACTTACCTAGCTTGTCCTAAAATTTTATGACCCAAGGTCTTATGGTTTGAGAGTTATAGATTTTAGAAGTTTGTTGTCAAAATCTGCTTATGTTCAGAACAGATCTGAATGTTTGGTTTGTTTGACCTATGTGCATAAGGAATCATGTCTTGGAGATAATAGAAGAAGTGTAGTACTTTTTCTGAGCTTTCCAAAATGTCCTATAGCACTAATTTTGGTGGTCTAAATCTCTAGTTATAAGCTTATAAAGTGGAATGACAGAATCTGTCCAAATCTGGGCAGAGATGTCTTCTTTGTCTTGTTTGGCCTTATTAGATATAGAATCATCTTAATATGATAATAAGAAAGTTATAGACAAATTAATAAGCTTTACATAAAGTTAAGGCTCAGCCTTGTTGTGTCCCTAGAACTCCAGTTACGCATTTTCGAAGTTCTTGTCAGTTTTCTGTCCATATTGGTACAGATCTGAAACATTAGCATTTTTGGTCATGTTAATCTATGAATTTGATTTTGATATGAATAACTGAAGTGTAGTCATCTTCCTAAGCTTTCTAGAAAGTCTAGGATCACCTTTATGGGATGTCTACAACCTCAGTTATGGTTGAAACAAGTAACCACTATGATGTTGTCCAGATTCTATGCACATGTTAAGTTAGTCACCTTAGCTAGCGTTGTTTTGAACTAAACTTGTAGTTAGTTCTTGCTTTAGATAAATGCTTGCTTTGAGTGAGCCTTATGCTTTGTATTGGTTGCTTAAGCCAATTGTTTGAATTTTCTCAAATGTCTGCTTGACTGTGATGTTGTATGTATGCTTGTTGTCTAGGTAGTGCCCTAGTTGTCACCTCGTTTGTCCTCGGTGAGCATACGAGGGTCGCGTAGTTTTATCCTAGAACAAAGTTCATGTTACATAATTATATGGTTGTTGTCTTCCACTAGGTTCTCTATCTTAGGAGCCTGAGCCTGTAGACTCGGTGGTTAGCCCTTGAATGTTTGTATCCATGCCTTTACTTGACCGAAAGCCCAAAGTTTAGTTCTCCTATATGGTTGCATAAGCCGTGGGTGTTTTGCAACTATTTTTGGGAAGACCCTTATCAACTGACCAACCAAGTTAACATTTATCAACGCTAGCCATTGACCATGGTTCGTACATTGCCAGTTATGGAGACTGTACCCAAATCCATGTTGGACCTTCCGGTTACCTCTCTCAAAGGTTAGCTAATGTGACGCAAGTCGTACATAGAATTTAAGCAAGAGTCTCTTACTTAGTTATCCTTGGCAATTGCATGATGTTCTCTTGTGCTATATTTTGATCTTCGGATCATTTTTGTGTTGATTATAAACCTTGTGACTACCTTTGCTTGCTATCCCTCCTTGTATGGCACTTGTTCTTACAACCCATTGGTGCCACTTGAAATTTCACTTTCGTTGTATGTTTAGTAATGGTGTTATGAGTAGCAGCTGATGGTGCCGCGACGAAACCAAGGGCCTCCTGTGGCTACAGACACATGGCTGGCTTCTTGGCACGCGCTGGTATCACGGTTTCTAGTCATGATCCATTATGAAACGACAGTTGATGTGTTATTTTCTCATGTTCCTTCCTTGTTTATCTCTCCATATCGTATCGTAAGATCCATATCTTAGACCGAAAGTAGTGGAGTTTCCTTCTGAAGTTGCTAAGAGGATAACCTTTGAAGAACAGGTCACCGACATAAACATTAACAGACCTCATGAAGTGGTAGACAAGTGACTTTACTTAGTTGTTCTAGTATTGACGAACGTCGTCTAGTGAGCGAAGTATCTCATTCCTGTTGGATAAAGGACACACAACACTTGATGTTGGACAAGTCATCTATTGGATAAGACTCGATCGTTACAATAAGCAAGTTTTAACCTTTGTATGCATAATGACCATGCCGTTGAGATCAACCATCTCTGGTGAGACTCTGTATCTGCTGACTTCGATGGCAACCATCTGCTTTGTATCAACCACAATTATTGTGATCAAGAGTGAAGATTTAGAACTTTTCAGTGTTGAGAGACAACTAATTAGTTACCAATAGAAAGGTTAATCTCTAGTTAGGTAACGATTCTTTGGTAGCTACGAAGGCTAGGTCTTACAGAGCAATAACCAACAAGAAGTTAATCAACTAGCCAATAACTGGAGTGATACTCTATCGTCCAGAGTCATTGCGACCAAGTCAATTCCATCTTGGACAATCACACAGATAGTGCAAGGTGTTCTATCAGCTAAGGTGAAGAAGTAGAGAAAGTATGTGTTTTGCCTTGCAAAAGTAACCTGCAAGTTCAAAGCGTGTGCATCCTCGGATTGGTATGAAAATTAATAGTCGAGATCTGCTGTTGGATGGCCCTTGTGAGGTCTCACAGATACTAGTTTACACTCTTTCATTTGCTTTTGCTTTCTCGTATCCCCAAAGTACGAGCAACCTTGGTTTCTGCAAATCAATTTATACCATCGTGAATCAAAAGCAATTTGAAAAGTGTCAAACAACAGATTTCTCATCCTAGAGCTGCTATATGGCCCTAAAGAGAAAGTTTCGTGGTGAAAGTTGGCCTGACAAAGTTGTTATGCTGCAAGTCAACTCAACTTGCAGTACAACTATGTCACCAAGGAAAATTTTACTCAACCGCTTGGTGGTAGACTACTTCCCGCGGTTTAGTAAATATTACAACTTTTGTTGTCCTTAAGGCCTCGTTACATCTTTCTTTGGGAATTATTTTCCAATGATGACATACTTTGGTACCTTATACATGTTTTTACCAAGAGCTTGCATCTGAATCCACCCGGATAACTGTTGCAATTCGATAAGAGAATCTTCTTAGATAACATTTGGCAGAAATACGGAGCCAACTGAGTCAGTTATCATATGTACTAATCCCTTGATAGACTCAGATAATACAGTGTTGTCATCAGAGAAAGAGAACTGCACACATGGAACCACAAGTAGTTTTCCATTAGTTGGTGCCTAAACGAATGAACATTTACGACCAACATAGACCCTGTCTATTGGTTAGTCAGTATCCTATAGCCTCAGAGTATATTTGTCGCCTATGATCTCACCCTTTTGGAAGGTTGTGCTCAAGCCATTTTGGTAGAGGACTGCTTTTCAAACTTTGTGCACATAGAGTCATTTCAACGAGTATACTTCTGATAATTCCGGTCTAGTGTGGAGTTCATACGGCCCATACTATGTTCACTAGAGAAGAAGAGATACTTGTGTATGGTTAGCTTATGGACCAATTGATCTCTATATAATGAGAACGAAGTACTGTGTTGTCTTGGATTCCTCCAAAAGTAACAATGCTTCATGGAAGTCAATGAAGGAAATTCTTCAGACAAATTTTACCATGAAGAATAAGTATCAGAAAGTGCCTTTGGCCAGATTATTCACCGATGTTGAAGCTTTGTAGCTGAATGCTATAGCAGATGTTGGGAACTAGATAACGTGCCTCTCCTCCTTAAAAGGTCTTCCATTTCAAATCTCGGGACGCGATTCTTTTAAGGGGGGAGGGTTGTAACACCCTAGGTGTTTATCACTAATTAAGTAGTGGGTTTAATCTCAAACATGATAGGTCAAGTGGAGATGAAGATGTCAAGGTCAACCTATGGAGATGAGCCTAACCTATAGTTGGATGTTGCACCATTACTTTACATATAGGCCATTTTCACAGATATATGCTTGGATAGTGTTATTACAATATATTCATGTGTCTTACCTTGGTACCTATCTATATTGATCCTTGGAAAAGTTTCATGAAGTTTAAAATCAAAAAGTCACATGAAATGACAAGTTATATCCTGGTTGGAATGGTTTTACTAAGTGTTTGAATCGCACTATTAAGTGAGTGGAATTATAGATCATCAACCAAACCTTGCAAACTTGTCCAACTGACTCTAGGTGAACTCCACAACAAAAGTCATGAAGGGTTCATGTTGAGCAAAAGTCAAGAAAATGCCCCAATTGGCCTAAAACCCTAGTTTAGGCTTTACCGAGTTGATACTTTGACCAAAGTGAAAGTTTGACTTCTGAACCAGTTATGAGGTTTGACCTTAAACAAAAATTGTAGCTCATCTTGTGTACAACAAACTTTGTTTAATGGTCAAGAGTTAGTTTGGCTTCTAACCTAGTCAAATAGAGCTTCCAATATTTAATAAAGTGCTGTTTTGGATCTCAGAAAATTTGGCTAAGTCATAATGGAGTTTAGTCTCGGGTATCCCACTTTGGAGCTTTGTATCTTGCAACCCAAGTTGATCTAGACCTTGAGACTTAAATGAAAGTTGTAGCTCAGTTGGTTCTCTGCAAATAATGTTTTTGGACCAAGGGTTAGATTTGCTTGGAAATAAGTCAAACCATGGCCCAAAGTTTGAATCTGCTGCAGTTTGTTTCAGACTTAGAAATATTCCAAGTCCAGGAATTCCAGCACCAATACCGGTTGGCATTCCGCGTTCTCCAATTTTTGTTAAGCAACTTAAGTTGAGCCAAATATAAAAGTTGCAGTATATTCCTTGGAGAAGAACATGTAAAAAGTTGGAATTTGTTGGATCAAGTTTGGCATCTCAAAACCAGTGAAAACCATGCAAAGCTTAATCACTATCAAGTCGCTGACAGTGTCGACTTTGGAGCCTAATTACCTCCTAATATGTTGCTCTAATGGCCTATCACCCTTAATCAAGTTGGTAGACCAGATAAAGATGAAGATCTTTTGTATAGGGCGTCTGTCCTGAATCTTGCTGGAATATGCTAAAATTGGATCCCAAGTCTGGCTGAACCGCGCCCGCCACGTGCTCGACATTTTGCCTCGATGGGCGACGCGCGTCCGAACGTGGCGTACATGCAGAGTCTACGCTCCACCATGGCTAACACCCGTCCCTGCCTCCTCCTCGCGTGTCATGGAAACCGAGCGGCTCCTGGATGCTCCGTGCTCCTCACTTGCTCGCCCTCTTCCGCTTCTCTCCTCGCCTCGGCGGCAGCACTCGAACTCATAGCTCAGAGCACACCGCCATGGGAGCTCCGCAGCCATAGCCGTTCCACCGCTCCAAGCCACCGCGATTGCGGCCGCATACACCACCGTCTCCGCCTCTTTCTCCCCTTCGCCTGGCGCACCTCGGCCAAGCCACAGACCACCGGAGCGCGCTGCCACGACGTTCGCCATGGCCGCCCGGCCAAGCTCCAAGGCCGCCATCATTCCATCGCCTCTAGCCTTCCTCCACCCGAACCGACCACGCCATCGTGTTCCCCATACCACGCCGCCTCTCTGGAGCTCCTCGCCTCGCCGTCTTCGCCCTTGCAGCGAACCGCCGCCGGAGCACCCGCCGGCGAGCCGTCCGCTCCCGTGGCCACGCCACCACGGACTGCCGCTAGCCGCACCAAGCCCCTCATCGGATGCGTCGGAGTTTGAGCTTGCTCCTCTGCCGCCGCTCACCGCCGGTGACCTCCTCGCCGGAGACCGGCCGAGCCAGAGCCGCCCCCCATTCCTCTGTTCTCCGGCGGGAGGTAGAAGAAAGCCTCCGGCTCCCTCTCTGTGTGTCCTTTTCTTTGTATGACAAGCGGGCCTGGCTGGGTAACAGGTCCCACTTGTCGGTTTAAGGAAGTGGCCGTCCTGGGTGTGTATTCGGGTGTGCCTAGCGAATTATGTTAGGGTGGTTTTAATTTCGATTTTGAATTTCAATTTCTTGTTAATCTTTGAAAATCTATATCTCATGATAGAAAAGTCCAAAAATAGCAAAAGTAGACTTTTTGGAAACCTTAAGAAGAGATCTATGCAGTGGAGTCATAATATGTTACATGTTTGTAAATATTTTCTGATGTCTTTATTTAGGCTTTAAAAGTGCTCTAGAAATGCTTATAAACTTGACCAGAGCAAGATCTGGAGTTTTAGAACTCCAAAAACAGTTAATTGTATGCTCAAGTTATTGATTTAAATTGTTTATAGCTTGATAAATAGCTTATAAATAATATATAAATGATAAAATAGAAAATGTTGTTCTATTACCTTAGTATGATGTTTCTATATCATATTGATTAATAATATGGCCTTGTGTTCACAGAAAATATTGAGTGTTAAGTTTAACTTAATCTCACATGATTATTGCAATAGCTATTTGTCTTTTTTATAGAGCTTGATATACTTGCCCAAATGGATTGAAATTTGGAAAGTAGACTTTTGAGAGCATATTTAGGCTACTGTAATTTTTGTAGAATTTATTGTGCACTTTTGATAGGTGTTCATAATTCCACCTAATTATCTAAATAAATTAAGAAAATGCATTAAAAAAAATTATTTAGGAATGGACACTATGTTTTCTGGTGTTCATTAGTCATGTGTGAAATGTTGGTAAAGTTGGTTTTGTCCAATTATATGTCTGCAACATAAGTTAATAATTATTTCTTGCAAATGAGGTTTCTGGACAGATCTGGAAACTTAGCAAAGTTCTTCATGATAATGTGCTTTGTTGTAAAACTTATTTATACAAAAGTTGTAGATAATTTATGTCTCTAGATTCTATTAAAATTTGGTGGTATTTGGCCAAGTAGTTTTAGGAGTTATAGCTGTTTAAAGTTGGGTTACAGAATTGCTTGCTCTCTATCTTGTTAGACCAGTTTCTGTGTTTGCGTAAATTCGACATGTTAAACTTTGGAATCATGTTGTGATGATTATAAATGCAATGTAGATAATTTCATAAGCTTTCCATAATGTCTTCTTGCAAGTCATTTGGAGTTGTAAATCTCCAGTTGTGATTATTTTACTGAGCTACTGTGTGTAAGTCCAGAAAGTGACAGATTTTAGTTGTAGTGCTTTGATTAACTTTGCCATGCTAATGTGTTGAAGGGTGACTCATATCTTTGATGATACTTGAGTGGTACCCTGTGATCTTGTGAGACTTGTTTCTTGATTGATGTGCTTGCCCTCTTCTATGTTATGTCTTAATGAGGATTAAGTTAATTAGCTCTAGGGTTTATGTGAACTTTGGTATTCTTGTTTGATTACTTTGTTTATTGCACTTCTATGCATTCATACATATGCATTGTTGCACCTCATTTAGGTACGTTAGCTGAAGCACGTGAAGGACCTAAGGTGGAGCCAAACCCGAAGATGGAGTTGGTGGATCCATCTCGAAGATCGAAGGACCGGATAAGTGGTAGATTGGAAGATGCTCGCCAAGCGAACTCATCTGACATACTCTAACTTGAGTCGGATCCCAGGCAAGCCCCGGAGCATTATAAGCCTCCTATCTTTAAAGCAATTAATTCTATATATGTTATAAGTATTGTTGCATTAAGTGATAGGAGTTGGTTGGAAACCCTTGCTGCATTACATCATTCCTTGTCCAGATATATGAATCCCTGAATCCTACATAGACTAGGATTGAATAGATGCTTAGCCCTGCTTTAAGCGGTAGAAGTCAGGTGATTTCCTGTCACCTGCGAGATATAGGGATATCCATATATGGCACGGTTGGCTATATTGCTATCGTGGAATGGAACCATGTGTTAATAAAATGAAATGAGACCGGGCGGGATGACGATAGTGAAGCAACAAGGCATGGAGGTCTTGGGTGTGGATCTATCCCCGTCTGAGTCGTTTAAGGACCGATTCGCTGTACGTCCTTGAGTCATGTTGAACGCAGTCTAACACTTAGTTGGCCGGATAAGCCGTTTCGACCGCGAAGCCGAGTAATGTGATTCAGGCTGGGAATCGAATGGTAGGTTGCTTCTTAGAGGAGAGAAAGGATGTGCTTGGGGACATTGACATGAGACCAAGGGGGGGGTTAGAGTCCCTATCACCTGGCAGAGTGTCGCCCTTGGGGTCGCGACATCATTCGGACCCGCGATTCCTGAATCATATGAAAAGGTGGCCTGTGTGACCCTGGCAGGGGTCTGCACGGTGAGTGTTAGAAATACCCCTCCAGCTGGATAGGAATTCGATTCGAATCGCCGTCGCTCCCGGTTAGTGAGCACTTGACTTGAGCAGCGGCAACATAGATTCCATTAAATTGAACGGATGGTTAATTGGATAACGATGGAAAGTTTGCCTCAATTTATACCTGCTATAGTTAATATTGTTTGCTCCTAATAAAGTGAGTGCTCTAGTACAGGTTCTAATATAGATGACAGGTTAATGATAATTAACTTGATGCTTAAGCATTAATGATTACTTATTCATAATAAGCTTTTATGCAAAATGTTGTCAAGCTAGCCCACTTCATATCAGCCTTGCATGATCCTTGGTGTCACTTTATTTCTGGTTTCTGACGGGTAAGTCTAGCTGAGTACCTTCTCGTACTCAGGGTTTTATCCCCACTTGTTGCAGGTTGAGATGTATCTTGGCTACTGCAAGAGTTGGTTGGCTCCTGCCTTAGAGGCGGAGTGTGATCACAGGCATGATCCTTTTGAGTTATCTTCTCTCTAATGCTTTTGTTGGAAGTCGACCGTGGTACTGGCATGTATTTGAAATAAGATTAATGTTAGTTTCAAATTACTTTGCTTCCGCTACTTTTGAACTTAAGTTGTAATAACTATGTTGAACTCCGATGTATATTTAATTACTTATGAAATGGTTGTAACATGTGACTTGTTATGTTGAATCACTACGATCTTGGCTTGTATGTTGGTTGGTTTGAAATCCCTCGTGATTTCATTGGACTACCGGAGTTATATGGGCTCAAGTGCGAGAATTTGATCATTTCGGTGATTGTTTTTGTACTTGTGCTCTTATAATTTGGACGGTTCCGTTACAATGCACCTATCATGCACCGATACAAACACTGTCTCCAAACGGATTGAAATGAGATTTCACATGACTCACGTCACTTAGAAGATCCATTGGATGCATCTAAAACAACTTCTAAGCCTATGGTACGTTCAACGCAAATCATGCAGTTATCTTGCGTCGGATTAGCATTATCTCCAAACGGACTGAATCATGCTTCCACTTGATTGCCGTCACCTAGGAGTACCATCGAGTGTGTCTCAAACAACATTTGAGCCTATGCTATGTTTGACGCAAACTGAGCACCAATCTTGCACTAACGCTAACACTATCTTCAAATAGATCGAAACAAGATTCCAAATGACCCACGTCACCGAGGAGTTCCATCAAGTGTATCTAAAATGAATTCCAAGCTTGTGGCACGTTCGGTGCAAACCATGCAACTATTCTGCTTCAAGATTAGCACTATCTCCAAACTGACTGAATCGAGCTTCCACTTGAGCCACGTCACCTAGAAGTACCATGAGGTGCGTCCAAAATGATTTTTGAGCCTTTAGAACGTTTGGCGCAAACCGTGCACCTATCTTGCACCAACACTAACACAGTCCCCAAATAGACCAAAATGAGATTCCACATGGCCCACATCACCTAGGAGATCCATCGGGAGTGTCCGAAACGATTTCTGATCCTATGGTACGTTTAGCGCAAACCATGCACCTATCTTGCACCGACACTAGCACTGTCTCCAACTAAATGGAAACAAGATTCCACATGACCCACATCACCTTAGAGTTCCATCAGTTGCATTCAAAATGATTTTTGAGCCTATGGGACGTTTGGTGCAAACTGTGCACCTAACTTGCGTTAAGATTAGCACTATCTCCAAACAGACCGAATCGAGCTTCCACTTGAGCCTCATCACCTAGGAGTACCACCAACTGCGTCCCAAATGATTTCTGAGCCTATGGTACGTTTGGCGCAAACCATGCACCTATCTTGCACCGACACTAACACTGTATCCAAATAGACCGAAACGAGATTTCACATGGCCCACATCACCTAGGAGATCCATCGGTTGCGTCCAAAATTATTTCCAAAATAATTTTCAAGCCTATGGAACGTTTGGTGCAAACCGTGCACCTATCTTGTGTCAATATTAGCACAATCTCCAAACAGACTGAATCGAGCTTCCACTTGAGCCTCATCACCTAGGAGTACTGTTGGGTGTGACCAAATCGATTTTTGAGCCTATGGTATGTTTGGCATAAACTGTGCACCTAACAACGTCTCCAAATAGACCAAAATGAGATTCCACATGACCCACGTCACCTAGGAGTTGTTTTGGTTGTGTCCAAAATGATGTTTGAGCCTGTGGTACGTTTGGTGCAAACCGTACACCTATCTTGCATCAACATTAGCAGAATCTCCAAACAGACCGAAAGGAGCATCCACTTGAGCCTCGTCACCTAGGAGTACCATCAGGTGTGTAAAAAATAATTTCTGAGCCTATGTTACATTTGGCGCAAACCATGCATGTTTCTTGCACTCATACTAACATTGTCTTCAAACAGACCGAAATATGATTTCTCATGACCCACATCATCTAGGAGTACCATCAGTTGCGTCCAAAATGATTTCTGGGCCTGTGGTTTGTTTGGCGCAAACCATGCACCTATCTGCACTGACAATAACACTGTCTCTAAATGGACTAAAACAAGATTCCACATGATACACATCACTTAAAAGATCCATCTGATGTGTCCAAAATAACTTCTGAGCCTATGGTACGTTCGGCACAAACCATGCACCTATCTTGCGTCAAGATTAGCACTATCTCCAAATGGACCGAATCGAGCTTCCACTTGAGCGCTATCACCTAGGAGTACCATCAGGTGCGTCTAAAACAACGTTTGTGCCTATGATACGTCTGACACAAACTGAGCACCAATCTTGCACTAACGCTAACACTATCTCCAATAGATCGAAACGAGATTCCAAATGACCCACGTCACCGAGGAGTTCCATCGAGTGCATGTAAAATGATTTCTAAGCATGTGGCATGTTTGGCGCAAACAGTGCACCTATTCTGCTTCAAGATTAGCACTATCTCCAAATCGACTGAATCAAGCTTCCACTTGACCACGTCACCTAGAAGTACCATTGGGTGCGTCCAAAATAATTTCTGAGCCCGTGGTACGTTTTATGCAAATTGATCACCTGCCATGCACCGATGCTAACACTATCTCCAAATAGATCGAAATGAGATTCTACATGATCCACGTCACCAAGGAGTTCCATCAGGTGCATCTAAAATGATTTCTAAGCCTATGGCACGTTTGGCACAAACCATGCACCTATCTTGCATAAAGATTAGCATTATCCTCAAACAAACCGGAACATGCATGTACTTGAGCCTTGTTACCTAAGAGTACCATCGGGTGAGTCTAAAATGATTTATGAGCCTATGGTACGTTTGGCGCAAACTATGCACCTGTCTTGCACTGACACTGAGCCTGTGGCATGTTCGGTGCAAACCGTGCACCTATTCTGCTTCAAGATTAGCACTATCTCCAAACTGACTGAATCGAGCTTCCACTTGAGCCACGTCACCTAGAAGTTCCATCGGGTGCATCCAAAGCAATTTCTTAGCCTATGGTACATTTGACGCAAACTGATCACCTACCATGCACCGATGCTAACACTGTCTCCAAAAAGATCGAAATGAGATTCTACATGACCCACGTCACCAAGGAGTTCCATCAGGTGCATGTAAAATGATTTCTAAGCCTGCGGCACGTTTGGCGCAAACTATGCACCTATCTTGCATCAAGATTAGCACTATCCCCAAACAGACCGAAACATGCATGTACTTGTGCCTTGTCACCTGTCTAAAATGATATCTAAGCCTATGGTACATTCGGCGCAAATCGTGCACCTATCATGCACTGACACTAACACTGTCTCCACACAGATCAAAACTAGATTCCACATGACCCACGTCACCTAGGAGTTCCATTGGGTGTGTCCAAATTAATTTCTAAGCCTACGGGACGTTTGGCACAAACCATGCACCTATCTTGCATCAAGATTAGCACTATCTCCAAATAGACCGAATTGAACTTCCACTTGAGCCTCATCACTTTGGACTACCATTGATTGCGTTGAAAACTATTTCTGAGCATGTGGTACATTTGGCGCAAACAGTGCACCTATCTTGCACCGACTCTAACACTGTCTCCAAACGGACTGAAACAAGATTTCACGTGGCCCACATCACCTAGGAGATCCATCGGTTACGTTCAAAACGATTTCCAAAATAATTTCCAAGCCTATGGTACGTTCGGTGCAAACCGTGCACCTATCTTGCGTCAAGATTAGCAATATCTTTGAACGGACCAAATCAAGCTTCCACTTGAGCCTCGTCACATAGGAGTATCATCAGGTGCGACCAAATTGATTTCTGAGCCTATGGTACGTTTGGCATAAACCGTTCACCAATCTAACTTTGTCTCCAAATGGACTAAAATGAGATTCCACTTGACCCACGTCACCTAAGAGTTGTTTCAGGTGTGTCCAAAATGATTTTGAAACTTGTGGTATGTTTGGCGCAAACCGTACAACTATCTACGTCAACATTAGCACAATCTCCAAATGGACTAAAAGGAGCATCACTTGAGCCTCGTCACCTACGAGTACCATCGGGTGTGTACAAAATAATTTATGAGCTTATTGTACGATTGGCGCAAACTATGCACCTTTCTTGCACTGATACTAACATTGTCTTCAAACGGACCAAAATAAGATTCCACAAGACCCACATCACCTAGGAAGTGCGTCCAAAATGATTTCTAGGCCTATGGTTCATTTGGCGCAAACCATGCACCTAACTTGCACCAAAAAACACTGTCTCCAAATGAACTGAAACGAGATTCCACATGACCCACATCACTTAGAAGGTCCATCGGATGTGTCCAAAACAACTTCCAAGTTACATCAAATGTGTCCAAAACAACTTCCAAACAAACCGAATCGAGCTTCCACTTGAGTGCTGTCACCTAGGAATACCATCGGGTGCGTCTAAAACAACGTCTGAGCCTATGCTATGTTTTACGCAAACTGAGCACCAATCTTGCACTAACGCTAACACTGTCTCCAAATAAATTGAAACAAGATTCCAAAAGACCCACGTAACCAAGGAGTTCCATCGAGTGCATCTAAAATGATTTTTGAGCCTGTGGCACGTTCGGCGCAAACCGTGCACCTATTCTGCTTCAAGATTAGCACTATCTTGAAATGGACTGAATCAAGCTTCCACTTGAGCCATGTCACCTAGAAGTACCATCGGGTGCATCCAAAATAATTTATGATTTTATGGTATGTTTGGCACAAACCATGCACCTATCTTGCACCAACACTAACACTATCTACAAATGGACTAAAATAAGATTCCAGATGGCCCATGTCACCTAGGAGATCCATCGGGCGTGTCCAAAATGATTTCTGAGCCTATGGTACATTTAGTGCAAACCATGCACCTATATTGCACCGATACTAACACTGTCTCCAACCGGACTAAAATAAGACTCCACATGACCCACGTCACATAGGAGATCCATCGGTGCATTCAAAATAACTTTCGAGCCTATAGTACATTCGGTGCAAACCATACACCTATCTGGCATCAGGATTAGCACTATCTCTAAATAGACCAAATCGAGCTTCCACTTGAGCGCCGTCACCTAGTACCATCGGGTGCATCTAAAACAACATCTAAGCCTTGGTATGTTTGACACAAACTGATCACCAACCATGTATTGATGCTAACACTGTCTCCAAACAGATTGAAATGAGATTCTATATGACCCACGTCACCGAGGAGTTCCATCGGATGCATCTAAAACGATTTCTAAGCCTACAACACGTTCAGCGCAAACCGTGCACCTATCTTATGTCAAGATTAACACTATCTCCAAACAGACTGAGTCGAGCTTCCACTTGAGCCACGTCACCTAGGACTACTATTGGGTGCGTCTAAAACCATTTCTAAGGCTATGGTATGTTTGGTGCATATCGTGCACTTGTCCTGCACCGACACTAACACTGTCTCCATATAGACCAAAACAAGATTCCACATGACCCATATCACCTAGGAGTTCCATCGGGTTCATCCAAAATGATTTCCGAGCCTATGGGACATTTAGCGCAAACCGTGCACCTAACTTGTGTCTAGATTAGCACTATCTCCAAATAGACCGAATCGAGCTTTGACTTGAGCCTCATCACCTAGGAGTACCATTGGTTGTATCCAAAATGATTTCTGAGCTCATGGTTCATTTGGCGCAAACCATGAACCTTTCTTGCACCGATACTAACATTATCTTCAAATGGACCAAAATAAGATTCCTCATGACCCACATCACCTAGGAGTACCATTAGGTGTGTCCATAATGATTTCTGGGCCTATGGTTCATTTGGCGCAAACCATGCACCTATCTTGCACCGACACTAACACTGTCTCCAAACAGACTGAAACGAGATTCCACATGACCCTCGTCACTTAGAAGATCCATCGGATGCGTCCACAACAACTTTCGAGCCTATGGTATGTTCGGCATAAATCGTACACCAATCTTGCATCAGGATTAGCACTATCTCTAAATGGACCATCGGGTGCGTCTAAAACAACGTCCGAGCCTATGGTACATTCGGCGCAAACTGTGCACCTATCTGGCGTCAGGATTAGCATTATCTCGAAACGGACCGAATTGAGCTTCCACTTGAGCGCTGTCACCTAGGAGTACCATCGGGTGCATCTAAAACTACGTCTGAGCCTATGGTACGTTTGACGCAAACTGATCACCTACCATGCACTATTGCTAACACTATCTCTAAATATATCAAAATAAGATTCTACATGACCCACATCACCGAGGGGTTCCATCGGGTGCATCTAGAATGATTTTTGAGCCTGCGACATGTTTGGCGCAAACTATACACATATCTTGTGTCAAGATTAGCACAATCTCCAAACAGACCGAAACGGGCATCTACTTGAGCGTTGTCACCTAGGAGTACCATCCGGTGCATCCAAAATGATTTTTGAGCCTATGGTACGATTGGCGTAAAACCGTGCACCTGTCTTACACCGACACTAACACTGTCTCTACGCGGACAAAACAAGATTCCACATGGCCCACGTCACCTAGAAGATCCATCGGGCATGTCCAAAATGATTTCTGAGCCTATGGGATGTTTGGTGTAGACCAAGCACCTATCTCGCGTCAAGATTAGCACTATCTCCAAACAGACCAAATCGAGCTTCCATTTGAGCCCCAGCACCTAGGAGTACCATCGGGTGCGTCCAAAACAATTTCTGAGCCTATGGTACATTTGGCCCAAATCGTGCACCTATCTTGCACCAACACTAACATGTCTCCAAACAGACCGAAACGAGTTTCCACATGGCCCACGTCACCTTAGAGATTCATTAGGTGTGTCTGAAATGATTTTTGAGCATATGTAATGTTTGGCGCAAACCATGCACCTATCTTGCACCGACACTAATACTGTCTCTAAAACAGACTGAAATGAGATTCCACATGACCCACGTCACTTAGGAGTTCCATTGGGTGCGTCCAAACGACTTCCAAGCCTATAGTACATTCAGCGCAATCCGTGCACCTATCTTGCATTAGGATTAGCACTATCTCCAGACAGACCGAATCCAGCTTCCACTTGGGAACCGTCCCTAGGAGCTGATCACCTATCATGCACTGATGCTAACACTGTCTCCAAATAGATCAAAACAAGATTCTATATGACCCACGTCACCAAAGAGTTCCATTGGGTGCATCTAAAATGATTTATGAGCCTGTAGCGTGTTCAGCGCAAACCATGCACCTATCTTGTGTCAGGATTAGCACTATCTCCAAACAGACTGAAACATGCATCTTCTTGAGCCTCGTCACCTACGAGTACCATCGGGTGCGACCAAAACCACTTCTGAGCCAAAGGTACATTTGGCGCAAACTGTGCACCGGTCTTGCACCGACACTAACACTATCTCCACACGAACCAAAACAAGACTTCACATGACCCACGTCACCTAGGAGATCCACCGGATGCGTCCAAAATGATTTCCAAGCCTATGGGACGTTCGGCACAAACCATGCACCTATCTTGCGTCAAGATTAGCACTATCTCCAAACAAACCGAATCGAGATTCCACTTGAGTCTCGTCACCTAGGAGTACCATCGGGTTCATCCAAAATGATTTTTGAGCCTATCGTACATTTGGCGCAAACCGTGCACTTATCTTGCACCGACACTAACACTATTTCCAAACCGATCGAGATGAGATTCCACATGGCCAACGTCACCTAGGAGATCCATCGGGCATGTCCAAAACAATTTTTGAGCCTATGGTACGTTTGGCACAAACCGTACACCTATCTTGCACCGACACTAACACTGTCTCTAAATGGACCAAAACAAGATTCTACATGACCCATGCCTCCTAGGAGTTCCATCGGGTGCATCCAAAATGATTTATGAGCCTATGGGACGGTCGGCGCAAACCGTGCACCTATCTTGCGTCAAGATTAGCACTATCTCCAAATAGACCGAATCGAGCTTCCACTTGAGCCACGTCACCTAGGAGTACCATTGGGTGCGTCCAAAACAATTTCTGAGCCTATGGTATGTTTGACGCAAACCGTGCACCCATCTTGCACCAACACTAACACTATCTCCAAATAGACCGAAACAAGATTCCATATGGCCCACATCACCTAGGAGATCCATCGAGCATGTCCGAAACAATTTCTAAGCCTATGGTACATTTGGCACAAACCATGCACCTATCTTGCACCAACACTAACACTATCTCCAAATAGACTAAAATAAGATTCCACATGACCCACGTCTCCTAGGAGTTCCATCGGGTGCATCCAAAATGATTTCAAGCCTATGGGACGTTTGGCGCAAAAACCATGCACTTATCTTGTGTCAAGATTAGCACTATCTCCAAAAAGACCGAATCGAGCTTCCACTTGAGCCACATCAGCTAGGAGTATCATCGGGTGAAATCTCTTATCTTCATAGGGCAATCCGCCACTATGTGATCAGGGCTATTGCAATTGTAGCAAAGGATCTTTGCCTTCATAGTGTCTCTCCTCTTCCTTGCCCCATATCCTTTGTTCTTCATGAACCTCCCTATCTTGTGCACTAGGAGGGCCATGGTCTCATCATCGAATGGATCATCGTCATCGCTCTCCACCTTGCTCTTGCCCTTAGAAGATGAAGCCTTGAGTGCAATGGGCTTCTCTTGCTTGACCTTGGTCTCCTTCTGCTCTTCTACCTCATCTTCATCATCAATGTATTGTGCATTGGTCATTATATCTCCAAGCACATCGATTGGTTTGACCTTGTCCAATCCCTCTCTAAAGATCATTCTTCTCAAGGTAGCAAACTTCTTGGGTAAGCACATCAAGAACTTGTGTAAGAAGTCCTTGTCCTCAACCTTCTCCCCAAGCCCCTTGAGATCATTGACAATGACTTGGAGCCTATAGAACATCTCCAGGATGGATTCATCATCCTTCATCTTGAAAATGGAGAACTTGTCCTTGAGCATATATAGCTTAGCACTCTTTACCGTTGAAGTGCCCTCATAAGTTTCTTCTAGCCTTGTTCGTACCTCACTTGCCTTCTCAAGATCCTTGATTTGCTCAAAGACCTTTGCATCAAACCCATTGTAGAGAGTGTTGAAAGTCATAGCGGTCATTGTTGGTGAGGTTGTCGGGATCAATGATAGCATAATCATGATGTGTCACTTAGCAAACCTTCTCATGAATAGAGCCTAGAAATTGCTTCATCTTCCTTTTCCAATGATCAAAGGAAGAGACACCATCAAAGAATGGAGGCTTGCCATTAACATGATTGAACATAACTTGAGCCATCTTGCACCGAGGTTGTTAAGTCTAGAAAACGGTGACCACGACTCCGATACCACTTGAAAGGTCTTGATGGCTAGAGGGGGGTGAATAGCCTATTAAAATTTCCTACAAAGTGTGCTAAACAAGTTTATCAATATAACAAATAGCGAGATGCGAGTTTTGCTTAGCCTACAGGGTGTTTGCAAGCCACCTATCCAATTCACAATTCTAATATATATACACTCAACCGCACAATTCAAACCGAGAAGGAAACTACAACTAAAACTAGCAAGCTACACAAAAGAGCTACTCTAGCAAAACTATCTAGCTAGCAAAGGTAACTAAGAAGGTAATGCGGAGTTGAGTTAGGAGGGTTTCACCGAGGGGTGAAGTATTGAGCCAACCAATATGATCAACAATAAATACCAAGACAACCGAACACTGGAATCAATCAATCAAAATATGATAGTGATGACACAAGATTTATCCTGAGTTTCACGTGCTTGCTGGCACGCTAGTCCCCGTTCTGTCCCTCTTCACCACGTGGTTCGGTGGCTAATCGGTCACACACCGAGCCTCTCAAAAGACTCCACAAGAACCTAACAAATGCCAAGAGGTTGCAATGACACAAGCAATTTACTAACGTTGCCTTTGGTGCTTCGCCGAGGTAGGCACAAACCCCTCACAATCACCGAAGGTGGCCAAGAACAATCACCAACTCTTACCAATGCCTCCAAGCTGCTCCAAGCCGTCTAGATGGTGGCAACCACCAAGAGAAATAAGAATCCTGTAGCAAATCAACCACCAAGTGCCAACTAGATGCAATCTCATAATGGAAATGCACTTGGATCACTCAATCTCACTTCAAATATGCAAAGAAGCAAGAGAGATGAGTGGGAGGGGAGTTGCTTAGCTCAAAGTGCTCACAAGTATGTCAAAGAGTGCAAGAGATGAGTCTTAAACCAGCCAACAAGTATTTATAGAGGTGGCTCACTCAAAAGAGCCGTTGCTCTCCCCACGAAGGCGACGCTGCACGTGTCTAATGCCACAAGAGGTTGCCACGTGTCTCGACCGTTTGAACTCAGAGCAATTCGTGCCCACACGACAGACGCGTCTATCGCGACCAACAGACACAACCTTGCCACCGTCAGACGCGTCCGATGCTCGGAGGCCGCGCGTCTGCTGATGAGACGGACGCAGTCCAGAAAACCCAAAATGCGAGCCCAGCCGATAGACGCGTCCGGTGCTGGACCAAGGGACGCGTCTAACGCACGCTTGCTACTGCGCTGAAATCACCTGAGCTGCAACACACGACAGACGTGGCAATAGTGCCATGCACAACGTCTGTCGTGGTCAGGTCCCCACGTCTAATGCCCGAGCTCCAGAAACCCTAACTAGGGTATGGCGACAGACACTGCATAGTAGCGTCTGACGCTCAGGGCAGCAGCATCTGTCGCCCATAATTTAGCGATTATGCAACGTTTTCTCGCTCCGCTTGTTTTGCCCTTTCACTTATGAGCTAGACTAAGTATGTGTAACACTTTAGCATAAGTTTTAGCTCATGAAACACCATGTGACAACGCCTCCAAATCTCGACATTGGCATAAAGGAAAATAGGCATTTCAACTCCTTGAAAACGCCTGAATCCCGCCGAGAGGACCCCAAACCCTCTCTACCGCTCAAACTCCATCGCCATCGTAAATGTGCTAACACCACCAAGTGATCATCATCATGTGCGAGTGTGTTAGCATTTTCACAATCATTTTTTGAGGCGTTATTAGTTCTATCCAAATGCATATGATTATGAAATGCACACCTAGAGGCACTTAGGAGTTCAATAGCCGCATCATTCCCCTCTTTTATAGTATGGCTATCTATCCTACAATGTAACCACACCCACTAGGTGTCTTGGTTACCAAAACATGAACCCTAGCATATACCTTTGCCTTAATCAACATAGGATTGCATGTACTTCCATCATCATCATCATGGTAAGTATTTCATCATCCACACTTGATCATCATGCTTTACCATGCTATGTGCTAATCACCCTTTGCTACATACAATCTCAAGCATGTGATTAGCACTTAGGCATTGTCACTAATTACCAACACCAAACATAGAGCTTTCACCCATGTGTCCAAGGAGTTCCATTGGGTGCGTCCAAAATGATTTTTGAGCCTATGTGATGAGTACTGGCCCGATCTTCCGAGAGGTAACCGGTAAGTTCGACTTGTGGAGATCTCGACGTTGGCGATCCGGCTTCAAATCAGACATGATTCAAACCCGGCAACCGTTACACCACTACTCCGTTGGTTATCAACCAAGCACAACTTGATTGACCTCGCCAAGAAGGCTTTTCCTGCAAGCAAATCAAAAAAGCACAAGCAAGAAGGTAAAAACATGCAATCTGAAATTGCAAATATGAATGATGCGAATATCAATAGAGGGTTTAAGAACTCGGTTCCAAAGGACTAATCGACACAGTGGAGGAGATCAAGAACAGGGGCCCTGGATCACTGTAAAAGGATTTGTCACCACAGTTACAATGAACGATTCAGTTTCTCGATGGAAAACTAAACTCTAAACAAAACCCAATTGTCTAGTAGTGGCGACGGCTATATTTATAGTCTAAGACTCGACCTAGGGTTGGGAACGGCCAGGGGTTGGGCTCCCTCAACTTGGGCTTGGGAGCTCAGCATGTCTGGAAGCACGGGAGAACGTTCTTTTGCTGATATTATTACCAGTATTCGATACTGGGTTATTCATAGCATTACTATACCTTCCCTATTCATTGCGGGTTGGTTATTTGTCAGTACGGGTTTAGCTTATGACGTGTTTGGAAGTCCTCGACCAAACGAGTATTTCACGGAAAGCCGACAAGGAATTCCATTAATAACCGACCGTTTTGATTCTTTAGAACAACTAGATGAATTTAGTAGATCCTTTTAGGAGGCCCCCAATGACCATAGATCGAACCTATCCTATTTTTACAGTGCGATGGCTGGCTGTTCACGGATTAGCTGTACCCACGGTTTTTTTCTTGGGATCAATTTCAGCAATGCAGTTCATCCAACGATAAACCAAATTCCAACTATAGAACTATGACACAATCAAACCCAAATGAACAAAATGTTGAATTGAATCGTACCAGTCTATACTGGGGTTTATTACTCATTTTTGTACTTGCTGTTTTATTTTCCAATTACTTCTTCAATTGAGAGAAAGAAAGAGAGTAGTAAGAATTCTCTTATCCCATTTGGAAGGATACCATCTTTATAACTATCCATGACTGTTTTTGTCTCTAGCATGACCACTTGAGAAAATGTGGAGGAAAGTAGGGGAAATGGCCGATACTACTGGAAGAATTCCTCTTTGGCTGATAGGTACTGTAACTGGTATTCTTGTGATTGGTTTAATAGGTGTTTTCTTTTATGGTTCGTATTCTGGATTGGGTTCATCTCTATAGTAATCGGAGGATCCAGATTGTAAACATGAAAAAGTAGGAACTTAGCGGGTCCTTACTCCCCTTTATCTGATTAGAGCAGAAAGGGCCCGCGGAATTCTTATTGTTATAACGTGGTTTTATTCCATAATCTAGAAATTGGTTACCTATTTCTATTTGTAAAAATAACAAAGAGAAAACCTTTGCTCTGATGGTTGGAATCCCTCTATTTATTCTTTTGTTTGTTAATGATGTTAGTGAGTGAAGCAATCCATCGGTCGATTTAAAGCCCCCGCCTTTCGCCCATAAAATGGATTCACTCTTATGAAGCAACAAGAAAGAGGGGAGAGGTTCCAGTATTTTATTCCATGAAGGAAGTATCCTGCAAATCGTTGATTTAGTTTAGAGTAATAAACTAATAAAACCTTAATCAAAACTACTCAACTAGCCTAAAAATCAAAACCACCCTTCCATGGGAGGGTATAGATTTTTTTTTACAAAATTTCTGTAAGTTCAAAGTTGAACTTAATTGAAAAAGTCAAGCAATTCTATTTGCTCACAAGAAATTTGTCCCCCGCCATACTTTCTTTCCCTCTGTTTGTCCACTACCGCGCCCAAACCTAAGCAAAGGAAGTCCAAAAGACAGACCCGAATAAAGAATAAATAGTAATCTTTGACAAAACAAATAAGAAGAAAAAAGATTCTTACTTCGATACAAGAAGAATCGACACAAGAAAAAGGCTTTTTTGCCTTTTTCTTGTGCCCAATAGAGGATTAAGAAGACCCACAATTCCTCCTAAAAGGACTTGTTGCTTTTATTGTTCTCGTCTTTGCCTTGGATCCTCTTCTTTTGCATGAGATAGAAATAAGGAATTCCAAAAATCGAGGCTTTTTTCTAACTTGATGGTAAGAAATCCCAGGATCTAGAAATTCATTTCGTACAATTGAACCTTTTCAAACTGTTTCTTTTTGAGAACCAAAAAAACTTGTGCCAAAATAATAGATGCGAAGAAGAACAAAAGGCCTTGGATGCGCAATGGATCCTGAAGCACTATTTCTACATCCCCCTGACCAAACCCTCCTACATTAGGATTGCTTGTTAATGGTTGATCAAGCTTGATTGATTCCCCCTCTGAAACAAGAAGTTCTGGCCCGGGAGGTATAATATCAATCACTTGGCGTCCATCCGACGCATCCACTATGGATATTTCATATCCCCCTTTTCTTTACGTAGTATTTTTTACTATACCTGTTGACGTAGCATTATAGACCGTATTATTACTCTTGGTACCATCAGGATAGATCTGTCCCCTTCCTCGGTTTCCCCCTACATATATGGGATATTTTAAGAAATGAACGTCTTTTTTGTAGCGGGATCGGGGGAAAGAATGGGAAAGACAATTTCACTATATTTCTTACCGGGAACTGGGCCTATCACAAGAATATTTTTTTTATTGGGACGATAACTCTGAAAAGAGAGATTTCCTATCTTTTCTTTCAACTCAGGAGAAATACAGTCGGGCGGCGCTAATTCGAATCCCTCGGGCAAAATAAGAACAACACCCACATTCAACCCTCCCTTTTTACCATTAGCAAGAACTTGTTTTAGCTGCATATCATAAGGAATTCGAAGAACTACTTCAAATACAGTATCAGGAAGCACTGCTTGGGGAACTTCAATATCTACAAGCTTATTAGCTAAATGGCAATTGGCACATACAATTCGTCCAGTTGCTTCCCGCGGGTTTTCATAACCCTGGTGCGCAAAAATGGGATATGCGTTTGAAATAGATGTGCGAGTTATTACGTATATCATGATCGATACAGAAATCGATCGAATCATCTGTTCCTTTAACCAAGAAAAAGTTTTTCTATTTTCCATGTCCAATCGCGGATCCCGGAATTTCTACAATAAATTAGATAGGTAGCTAAGCTAATCTAGTTCCCTATACACGAGTCTGTTGTCATTCTACTGCAATAGTTGTACTAGAATGATGAATACCTTGAGCAGGTAGAAATAGAAAGAATTTTGTTAAAAAGGAAAAGGGCTTTCTTTCTAAAGGAAGAAATATGCTAATTTGATTAATATTAGGAAATCAAATGAGTGAGTTTATGCTTCACTAATTGAATGATAAATGACTACAAGTGAAGGAGATAGACGGTTTAAACAAAAAAAGACCCAAAATTTCAAACACGTGTCTAGAATCACAGGAAAACTACAAACAAAAATAGTGAAAATTAGCTCGTTAGGAGCCCATCCAAGATTGTTGTAGACCCAACGAATTAGTAGTTCCCAACCGCGGGTGGAGTGAAATCCAACAAAAAAATCAGTAACTAAAAGAATAAAAAAAGCTTTTATTGAATCATTTAAGTTATAGAAAAATTCCTGAACCCAAGAATTCAAAATGACAAGTTCTTCTTTACCCAGAAAAAAAGAACCACTTAGAATAGCCAAACAGATTATATTTGTTGAGAAATGCAAAATGATATGGAGATGATCCTCATTATCTATTTTGGCCAATTGTATTATTTTCCTTGTGTATTCCTATAGGAAGTTCTTGTACATGTGTCTTCGGTTTCTCTTTTATCATTTCGTCCAAGAGAAAAAGTTCTTCTAATTCTATGAATCCTTCTAGAATCCTTTTCCCTTGAATATCAGTTAAGAAAGTTTCGGATTGCCTGGTATTCCACCAATTCTTAATCCAAAGTTCCAGACATTTGTTAAAAGAGAAAGAGACTCCCCAGGGCAAAAGTACGATAAATACAAGATATAAGAAAGAAGGCAATGCTTTCTTTTTTTTCATTTTTGATCTGTAAATTGAGTTGTTAATGAATCCGCTTCATTCGCCGATTCTATTTCATTTGCTGAATATATATGATATTTCTTTTCTTTGAAGCAAAAATTCTATAACAAGGTTTGAGACCTTGTATTTGTATCTATTTCTCTTTTTGTATACTAGTGAAATTTCATTGTATTGGGTTCTTTCTTAGATCTAAATGGAGTGGAATAGAGAAATAAAAAAGGCCTTTCATATAAAAATGGAAGAATAGTATGTCATATATCTCACTTGGACAAAACAAATTCGAAGCAATTTTCTCTTATCCTCGTTTGTCCCTTCCTTTAGATAAATACTCAAAATCCCCTTACAATTGCAAAAAAATTGCAATTGGTACTCAAAATACTTCAATTGGTACACGCAAGAAATAGGCCAATTCGACAGCTTTTTGTTCAATTTCTCGTGGAGTAAAAAACTTCTCATCAGTACGAGTCAAGGGAATGACCCCCTGGCCCCGGATTTCCATATAAAGGATACGACGAGGATAAAGACCCTCTTTAACCTGAATTCTAATTGATTGGATATCCCGCACAAGGAATTGAAGGAAGATGCGACGTTTTATTCCAGGGAATCCCCAACGAAAAATGCACACTATTCCCTCTTTTCTATCGAATCGGTCATAACCACTGCCTACATTCCATAAAATAGTGCACCACAAATAGGAGCTAATGAATAGGCCCGCGATTCCGTAGAAAGACATCACGACCCCCTGTGGAAAAAAAAGAATTTGTTGAGATGGAAGTACAGATATCATATTCTTACCAAGATAACTGGAAGCCCCAACCGCTAAGAATCCTAATGAACCTAGAAAAAGAATACAGGCCTAGAAAAATTACCTCTTTTTCGAGAACCTTTTAGAAGTTCTATCTATATGTGTTCTGATCGCCAATTCATATTAGATATACTAAATCCAGTAGCGGTCAATTGAAATTGAGAGAATAAGCTAAATGATTTTGACTTTACTTTTTTTGATTCTGAAATAGCCTTCAGTAGCTAGTACTCCTGTGAAATAATTGGTTAGATACATTGACTTTCTATTCAAAAAAATTAGTGGATCCACTTAAAAAAACTCGCTATAGTCGGCTACGCATATGCATGCATTTATGCTCGTAGCTTATATCTGCATCCATAGACGTTTTTCATTTGTGTGTAGAAAGAGCTACATACCCTATCATATTATACTACTTACACAAAAAAAATATCTGTATTATGATCCTGGAAATACATTGAGAAAATTTGGCCCCGTCGTTTCTAGACAATCTTATTTTTCTGCACATAAAGAAATAAGGAAGTCATTGCAATTGCCAGAAATACTAAGCCTACTAAAGGTACGAAAATAGAGGGTAAGTTAAGATCTGTCATAGAATATGTGTCTCAATTCAAATTTACTATTTCTATCTATTCGAAATATATCTTAAGATTCTTATGATATAATTAAGTATATCTATTATAAGGGATAGAACATTAAGATTCTTATGATATAATTAAGTATATCTATTATAATTAAGTATATCTATTATAAGGAATAGTACATTAATATATATGAAATACGTGGATTAGTATAATTTTTTTCACTACTTCCGGTGGATAAGGAAAGGCATATATATATTATACATTTTCAAAAAAGAAATGAATGAATTTAGTAGAAAAGTACTTTATCGGATTCGAACCGATGACTTCTGTCTTACCAAGGCATTATTCTACCACTAAGTGAAAAGCCCTTTATCGGATTTGAACCGATGACTTATGCCTTACCATGGCATTACTCTACCACTGAGTTAAAAGGGCTTTTTATTCAATAATTAGCCACTTTCATTTACCATTATGGGTCTACTGCATAATGTACATATTATATGTATATATTAATGTACATAATATATGTATATATAGAGATATGTAGAGATTTTCTTTTCTATATATCGAGATCGAGATATCGAAGTTTATTTATGGCGAGGTTTAAAATCTTGAGAAAATTAAGAAAAATAAGAAAATCTTTCATATTATCTCTTATCACTTGCACAAAGTATATGTATTTATTATTATATAAATAAATACATATACATATCATGTATAATAAAATACATGAACAGAGAGTTGACACACCCAAAAATTATTATATATCAGATACATTTGAAGAGGCTAAGTTCATAGGTATGTAAACACGATCTCGTACGACTCACCAAACCAAAGCTCGGAAGTTCCATTTTTTTAAGAGGAGAACAAATATGTATCAATTGTTGAATCGGATACAACAATGGGCCAAAAAGGCCAAAGGGGCAATAAGAACTGCTGTTAAAAAAATGATAAACTTTTTTTTATCTTTAGCCTATTCACTTTTCACGTGCTCAGAATGTTCTGCAGAATTAGGGACTTTTTTCTTCTATTGGCTAATCTTATAATGAGAACTTTCTACATTTATGTTTTATTTCCCCTAATTCTAATTGGGTGGGGTATAAAGGAATTTGCGCTCTTCATATACCCATATGGCTGGATAGTAATTTTCAGTGATATACTTCTTATCTGTTTTGGTGAGAGATTGAAACAATTTTTAGCAGGCATCTCTTGGAAAAACTTTCGAGTTCAAAACTTTTTAATTTTTCTTAAAAAGTTTTGGACGGATTTGTTGAAATGATTTTCAACAGGTACCCCTTGGAAATGGGGTACTTGACTATTCTACAAGGATTCTAGTGGATTTGGAACAAATTATGTTGGAGTTTCATCAACAATTTTATTCTAAAAAAAGTTGGGAGTCGAATTTATACTGCAGAGTATAAAAATTATACTACTGCCTGCCCAACAAAAAATAAAAAGCATATCCTACATACCTAACTCCTCCAGGTTCAGGGTTTTCCGTTTCCGAACACTAGGAAAAGGGAGGATTCTAGATTTTCGATCCTAGGGTTAAAAGGAAGGGGACAGATACCCAATATGATTCTTAGGAGGAATGTTTGGTAATGGTTCTCTATGCTCTTTTTTATATGTTCTTAGTTCTATTCATCTTCTTTGATTCTTTTAAACAAGAATCTAATAAACTAGAATTGAGCGGAAAAGAAGAGAGGAAATTAGGAAATGGAGGGGATCCACTAACCAGAGACTTTCTGGATCCTCTTTATGAAGAGTTTGAGGAATCCTCATCAGAGTTCTGATGTAAATTTTCATCAGGTAAATCTATCGATTCGTATTTGCTTTTCTTTTTAAGTTATTACTCTTTGTTGCTTCTCTCAAGCGATAGACGAAGTCTATGATAAATTTGTGAAAGTCATCTCACTCTTTCCCTATGGCTCGCACTTCATGATACGTGGAGGAAGAAAACATCTTTCCCAATTTCTTTTTTCTTTGTTCAATTCTGAACAAAAAAGAAAAGGAAGAAAGGGATTTATGGGGACTATACTGCCTTTATATCTCTTAGTATATATTGTAGGAATAATTAAATGATTCCTTACAACAGTCTGGCACATTTACGTCCTCACAAATAATGATCCTTGTAGTCATAACCGTAGAATAGATCCTAATCGAAATGCATACATTTGGTTCATACGTTATTGGTATGGTAAGAAGAGATGTATTTTACAGACTAGAGAGGGGCTATCTAAATCCTAAAGTAAAGGCCTGCGATTGAAGTACCAACCGCCCACCGCCATGAACTTTCTCCTTTGATTTGATAAGGTGGAATTAGCCTCCTTCTCGAATGGCTACCCTTGACAAAGGGTAGCATTGGTATCATAATCTACATGTAGCAGGTATAGTTTAGTGGTAAAAGTGTGATTCGTTCTATTAATAACTGAATTTGAAATGATATACTTAAGGCATCCTTAAGTTTTTTTATATTCATATTCCGATGAAAACTTTAGTTCTTATAAAGGGTTTAATCCTTTTCCTCTCAATAGCATATTGAGGAAGAATATACATTCTCGCGATTAGTATCCAAAGACTAATTGAATTTGCATCTAAAATACAAATTCGATTAGGAGTACGTAGTCGCGAAGCAAAATTTTGCATTGGATTAAGTATTCCGATAAGTATTCCGATTGAATAAATATGAGTAAAGGATCTATGGATGAAGATACAAAAAAGTTTATTTCCAATCGTAACTAAATCTTCTTTTGTTTTGTAGGAAATGGAAGCCCAATAGCTAAAAAACGATGGTTTTGGTTTACTAGAACCATCAGTATATTATATTGTTTCAGCTCGATGGAAACCCAACTCTTTTCCTCAGGATCTCTTGAATGAAATTAGGGAACGAAGTAAATAGATTAGATAGATATTTAGGAGAATTTCTATCTCCTACTCTATAGGGATCATCTAGAAAGCGGAGAGCTTTGGTTCCATTCAGACAGAAAAGCTGACATAGATCTTAAGTGGTGAGAATATCCATAAAGGAGCCGAATGAAATCAAAATTTCATGTTCGGTTTTGAATTAGAGACGTCAAAAATAATCAACCAACGTCGACTATAACCCCTAGCCTTCCAAGCTAACGATGCGGGTTCGATTCCCGCTACCCGCTCCATTCTGTATAAAAAGACTATTCCATTTGTTTGTCTATACATGGTAGAGACTTGTATTCAACCTTTTTCTTTCGTCCACCAGTTTTCGGCCCTACAGAGCGGAGTAGAGCAGTTTGGTAGCTCACGAGGCTCATAACCTTGAGGTCACGGGTTCGATTCCCGTCTCCGCACTTAGCAGTCCGTATAAATGGACTATTCTATTTGTATATATATGATAGAGGGCTATATCCAACCCTTTTTTATTTTTATTCAGCAGGCAGAAAAAAAAATGAAAGAAAAGCATAGCCTATCCCCCTTTCAAAACCGTTTGTCTCTTGTTTGTCTCGGCGAATCCCCGGTTTAGGGAACTTTCTTAGAAAGTTGAATTTGCGCCCTCGAAGCACTCTTTTTTTTGAGTCGGGTGCAAAGGAAGGATAAGATAGGAAGGGGTACAGTACTAGACTAACAACTACTTAATTTAATATTCATTTAATATTAAATAGTAATTTAATAGAAGTAGTGTAGTTAAGTAGTCATTTACTATAATAATTTACTATATTAAATGAAAATTAAATAAATAATTAGTAAATAAATAATTTACTATAATATAAACTATAATATAAGTAGTTAAGTAGTCAACTAGACTGAATTTTTTATCATAGCACCTTACTAAATTAAGCTGGCGAGCGACGGGAATCGAACCCGTATCTTCTCCTTGGCAAGGAGATGTTTTACCACTAAACTACGCTCGCTACATTAAACTACGCTTGCTATGGCATATATATATTTATAGTCTAAGACTCGACCTAGGGTTGGAAACGGCTAGGAGTTGGGCGCCCTCAACTTGGGCTTAAGGCCCGACACGATACATGGCCAAGTTAGCCAAAATAGGTGACGCAGCACCTTGCCGTGGTCACACAGAATGATCCACGGACCTTCTATAGCTGGGACCAGATCCAAAACGACGGCGTCATCGTCCTCTTTCCAACGCATCCAAGAACGCCCCGTTTTGATGTCGTATGAGAGAGTTATGACCAAAACAGTGACGACGTGTCTGCTGAATCCGAGGTTGACGTGGCAGCTGAGTTGGAGACGAATTGCAACTTGGGAAAGACCATAACGTCGGTGTGTCCAGCATGGTGATATCCTTATCATCCTCCCCTTCTTGAATTGGAGTCGTCCTCGACTCCATCTTGGCGATGTCCTCATCATCCTCTCCTTCTAGAATTGGAGTCGTCCTCAACTTTATCCCATCATCAGCGAACTCCTGCAAAAGGTTAGTGACAGCAGGCAATGCACCAGACATAATAGGTTGACAAAACATAGTATAACATGGCACATCAGGATTATCACATAACTCAGCAGTAGCAGAAGTTGTAGCAAGAAAAGTACCTCCTTTTAACCTAATCCCATTATTTTTAGCAATGTCAGTTGGAGGTTTATTTTTAATCTCATTAGCATGTTTAATAATATCCGTAGGAGACAAAGGTAGCAATGTAATTTTCTTGTCCTTATGTATGATAGTGTATGTATTAGTTCTACCATGGTGTAAAGCATCATTATCAAATTCCCATGGGCGACCTAATAAAATGGAACAAGCTTGCATAGGGACAACATCAAAATCAGCAGTATCATGATAAGAGCCTGTGAAAAAGCTAATGCGTGCTGATTTAGTTGCCTTAGTCTTACCACTATTATTGAACCATTGAAGTTTATACGGATACGAATGTTGTCGTGTGGTCAAGCCAAGCTTCTCAACCAAATCTAAACTCACCAAGTTATTGCAACTCCCGCTATCAATGATAGTGAGAACACGACAACCCTGCATAATAAAATACATGTGGAACAAATTGTGGCATTGGATCGTCATCTCTTCTTCATGTCCCACACGTGTACTCAACACACGCTGCACAAGAAGGCTAGGGTAGTCTGCGGAAGCAGCCACGGAGTCAATGATGATGGCCTCCTTGTCTTGATCGCCCTCGGTGGAATCTACATCAATGTTAGCAGCAAGGGCTAAATCATCTTCAACATCACTAGCACTTACATATCCATGCTCAGTAGCAATGAAAGCATGACGACTGGGGCAATCCTTCATGACATGTACCATGCCTTTGCATCGGTGGCAAATGATTTTAGAGCTGGACAAGGAGGAGCTAGGAGAAGCACCCGGAGTGGAACCTTTCTTCTGCACATTAGACAATTTACTTACCCGGGAAGAAAATGCAGGTGTAGATGGTTGTGATGCAACAGGAATGTTGGGCGTCTCCGGCTCGGAATGGTGCTGAAAATTCCTCCCATTGTTAGACCTGAAAGACTGGTGTTGTTTGCGGCCCTGTACTTCACGTTCTGCCTTAATAGCAAGATGATACAATTGGGAAAAATTACGCCATTCTTTGTAATCTAGGATGTTCTGTATATCATGGTTTAAACCACCAAAAAATCTAGCACTAGAATCATTATCATCTTCATTTATACCACAACGGGCTAAACCAATAAGCAATTCTTGATAGTATGCTTCTACTCCTTTGTCACCTTGTTTTAAAGTTTGTAGTTTCAAACGTAAATCACGTTGGTAATAAGGAGGAACAAAACGAGATTTCATACGTTGCTTTAAAGCATTCCAAGTTTGAGGCACAACAGCATTATGAGCATTGCAAAGATCACTCCACCAGAACAAAGCAAAATTAGTAAACTCACAAGTAGCAAGTCTAACTCTATGCTCAGAAGGAACATTATGAGAATCAAATTTTTGTTGAACAGCAAGCTCCCAATCTAAATAAGCCTCTGGATCAACATTACCAGCAAAAGGAGGAAGACTAAATTTAATTTTAGCAAAAGGATCATTATTACCTTGAATATTACCTCCCATACCGCGACGATTGAAATTGAGGCGGCGACGGGCATAACCGTCAGTATCCGCATCGGCATCACCAAAATCATCTGCATCTTCATCATCAGCACGATGAAGTGGAGGGCGTTGCTCGAGTTGTTCAATGCGGGTGACCAGATTGTTCACATTGTGCGTCAGCTCGGTCATAAGATTGCGTTGTTCAGTCATGAACATTGTAAGCTCGCCCTTGGACATGCACTCATTGAAGTCCGTCGGAGATCCTGCCATGGTTAGAAGATAGAAGAAGACAACACCAAAGTATTATACCTATCAACTAAAAGGAAACAAGTGGTGGTGGTGGTGAAAGTGGAATGCAAAATCACAAAGCGGCTTACCACCGTCTTGCCTATATTCTTACCAACGCCAAACAGTAGCTAAACCAAAGTAGCAAAGTAATCTGTTGTTGAGCGTGGGTAACAGTTGCAAGATGAACCTGTGCTGACAGAAGAATATGTGGAGCTATGGGTAGGCACACAATATGACAGCAAGCATTAGCAATTAACGAATGCAGAGTAGCAATTGTTCAATCCGGATCGAAAGTACAAATCACAGCTGCTGGCTAAGACGTGTCGAGATGTAGCGCAACAAGGTGAAAGAAAAGGACAATGGAAAGAACTCATAGAACTAGCAAATAACCCGAAATTTTCCTTTTTCCTGAATTTTTCCCGAAATTTTCCAAAAGGCACTAGTAGGAATCAAACTTTTTTATTTTTTTTGCTATTTTTTTATATTTTTCTCTAAATAAGGATAAAAAATGCAACCACAAAAATTGGCACCTACAACGGAGGTGGGATGTGGTCTACAGAAATACAGCACGTTCTCTGAAAAGCATGCAAAAACTTTGGCAATTTTGATGAAACCAAACAGGGCGAAGCCTAGTTTGGGTCGGCTCCAAATGGTGTCAAGAAGCTGATCAAAAAATTTCAGATCTTTCTGATAAACGAGCAAAAATTTATGCCTGTTTTACCGAAGGTATCTCAAGTTATGTTTTCCGGAAGGCACAATACAGCAGCGGCAGTTAGGGCAAAACGTCCCTAAACTCAAACACCGATCACAAGATGGTTCCTGTGAGTAACAGCAGTAGGTATTCGCCTGATGATGTAAGGAGGGCTGTGATGCAGGCAAAATAAGAGCGGCTGGCAACCTATCTAGGGTTTGCGCGGTGGCGAGAAGTTACACAAGGCGGCTAGCGGGGGCAAGTCGAGTAATGTGGTGGCTTTGACTTGTTGTTTGGAAATGGTGGATGGGATAGCGGCGGAAAACAAAAATCATAGCAACGGGCGATTGAACTACGACTACGAACACAATCCTAAACCAGCAACAAGACTCGACCACGGACACAAACTCAACAACGCGAATCTGAAACGAAATTGCAAAGGCACAAAGGTGATAGGACAGCGGAAATTAAAATATTATTGGGCTTTTTGTGGACTCGAGGTAATGAACAAATATGAATCTAAGGCAAACGAGATTATACCTTGCGGTAAACCTGAAATATCTGATACCAATTGATGAGTACTGGCCCGATCTTCCGAGAGGTAACCGGTAAGTTCGACTTGTGGAGATCTCGACATTGGCGATCCGGCTTCAAATCAGACACGATTCGAACCCTGCAACCATTACACCACTGCTCCGTTGGTTATCAACCAAGCACAACTTGATTGACCTCGCCAAGAAGGCTTTTCCTGCAAGCGAATCGAAGCGCACAAGCAAGAAGGTAAAAACACGCAATCTGAAATTGCAAATATGAATGATGCGAATATCAATAGAGGGTTCAAGAACTCGGTTCCAAAGGACTAATCGACACAGTGGAGGAGATCAAGAACAGGGGCCCTGGATCACTGTAAAAGGATTTGTCACCACAGTTACAATGAACGATTCAGTTTCTCGATGGAAAACTAAACTCTAAACAAAACCCAATTGTCTAGCAGCGGCGACGGCTATATTTATAGTCTAAGACTCGACCTAGGGTTGGGAACGGCCAGGGGTTGGGTGCCCTCAACTTGGGCTTAAGGCCCGACACGATACATGGCCAAGTTGCCCCAAATAGGTGACGCAGCACCTTGCCGTGGTCACACAGAATGATCCACGGACCTTCTAGAGCTGGGACCAGATCCAAAATGACGGCGTCGTCGTCCTCTTTCCAATGCATCCAAGAACGCCCCGTTTTGATGTCATATGAGAGAGTTATGAACAAAACAGTGACGACGTGTCTGCTAAATCCGAGGTTGACGTGGCAGCTGAGTTGGAGACAATTTACAACTTGGGAAAGACCATAACGTCGGTGTGTCCAGCATGGCAATATCCTCATCACTATGGGACGTTTGGTGTAAACCGTGCACCTATCTTGCGTCAAGATTAGCACTAACTCCTAACAGACCGAATCAAGCTTCCACTTGAGCCACATCACCTAGGAGTACCATCGTGTGCATTCAAAATGATTTCTGAGCCTATGGTACATTTGGCAAAAACTATGCACCTATCTTGCACCGACACTAACACTGTCTCTAAATGGACCGAAATGAGATTTCGTATGGCCCACATCACCTACGAGATCCATTGGGCATGTCCAAAATGATTTCTGAGCCTATGGTATGTTTGGCGCAAATTGTGCTCCTATCTTGCATCGACACTAACACTGTCTCCAAACAGACTCAAACAAGATTCCACAAGACCCACGTCTCCTAGGAGTTCCATCGGGTCCGTCCAAAATTATTTCTGAGCCTATGGGATGGTCGGCGCAAACCATGCACCTATCTTGCGTCAAGATTAGCACTATTTCAAATTGATCGAATTGAACTTCCACTTGAGACACATCACCTTGGAGTACCATTGGGTGCGTCCAAAACAATTTATGAGTCTATGGTAAGTTTGGCGCAAACTGTGCACCTGTCTTGCACTGACACTTACAATGTCTCCAAACAGACCAAAATGAGATTCCACATAGCCCTGTCACCTAGGAGATCCATCGGGCATGTATGAAATGATTTCTGAGCCTATGGTACATTTGGCATAAACCGTGCACCTATCTTATACCTGCCCTAACATTGTGTCCAAACGGACCGAAACAAGATTCCACAAGGTCCACGTCACCTAGGATATCCATCGGGCATGTCCGAAACGGTTTCTAAGCCTTTGGTATATTTGGCACAAACCGTGCACCTATCTTGCTCCGACACTAACACTGTCTCTAAACGAAAGGAAATGAGATTTCACAGGACCCACATCTCCTAGGAGATCCATCGGGTGCATCCAAAATGATACCCGATCCTATGGGATGATGAGTTCAAACCATTTACCTATCTTGCATCTAGATTAGCACTATCTCCAAACAGATCGAATCGAGCTTCCACTTGAGCCACGTCACCTAGGAGTACCATCGGGTGCATCCAAAACGACTTCTGAGCCTATGGTAACTTTGACGCAAACCATTCACCTATCTTGCACCAACTCTAACACTGTCTCCAAACAGACCAAAATGAGATTCCACATGGCCCATGTCACCTAGGAGATCCATCAGGAATGTTCGAAAGAATTTCTAAGCCTATGGTACGTTTGGCGCAAACCGTGCACCTATCTTGCACCTATCTGCATCGACACTAACACTATCTCCAAACGGACTGAAAAGAGATTCCACATGACCCACATTTCCTAGGAGTTCTGTCAGGTGCGTCCAAAATGATTTCTGAGCCTATGGGATGGTCGGAACATACCGTGCACCTATCTTGTGTCAAGATTAGCCCTATCTCTAAACCAACCGAATCGAGCTTCCACTAGAACCACGTCACCTAGGAGTACCATCGGGTGCGTCCAAAACGATTTTTGAGCCTATGGTAAGTTTGGCACAAACTGTGCACCTATCTTGCACCGACATTAACACTGTCTCCTAACGGACCGAAACAAGATTCCACATGGCCCACTTCACCTAGGAGATCCATCGGGCATGTTCAAAACAATTTTCTGAGCCTATGGTATGTTTAGCGCAAACCATGCACCTATCTTGCACAGACACTAACAATGCCTCCGATTGGACTGAAACAAGATTCCACATGACCCACGTCTCCTAGGAGTTCCATCAGGTGTGTCTAAATTGATTTATGAGCCAATGGAGCATTCGGTGCAAACTGTGCACCCATCTTGCATCAAGATTAGCACTATCTCTAAATGGACTGAATCGAGCTTCTACTTAAGCCATGTCACCTAGGAGTACCATCGGGTGTGTCCAAAATTATTTCTGAGCCTACGGTACATTTGGCGCAAACCGTGCACCTATCTTGCACTGACACAAACAATGTCTCCAAACAGACCGAAACGAGACTCCACATGGCCCACATCAACTAGGAGATCCATCCGACATGTTCGAAATGATTTCTGAGCCTATGGTATGTTTGGCGCAAATCATGAACCTATCTTGCACCAACACTAACACTATCTCCAAACGGACTGAAACGGGATTCCACATGACCCACGTCTCGTAGGAGTTCCATCGGGTGCGTCCAAAATGATTTCTGAGCCTATGGAACGTTCGGAGCAAACCGTGCGCCTATCTTCTATCAAGATTAGCACTGTCTCCAACCAAATCCAATTGAGCTTCCACCTGAGTCACATCACCTAGGACTGCCATTGAGTGTGTCCAAAACTATTTCTGAGCCGATGGTATGTTTGGTGCAAACCGTGCACCTATCTTGCACTGACACTAACACTGTCTCTAAATGGACCAAAATAAGATACCAAATGACCCACGTCCCCTAGGAGTTCCATCGGTGCATCCAAAATAATTTCTAAGCCCATGGTACATTCAGCGCAAACCATGCACGTATCTTGCGTCAAGATTAGCACTATCTCCAAATAGACCGAATCGAGCTTCCACTTGAGCCTCACCACCTAGTAGTACCATCGGGTGCGTCCAAATGATTTCTTAGCCTATGGTACATTTGGCGCAAACCATGCACCTATCTTGCACTGACACTAACACTGTTTCCAAATGGACCAAAACGAGATTCCACATGACCCACGTCACTTAGGAGATCCATCGGGCTTGTCCAAAATTATTTATGTGCCTATGGTGCATTTTGGCACAAACCGTTCACTTATCTTGCACCGACACTAACACTGTCTCCAAACAGACTGAAACAAGATTCCACATGACCCACATCACCAAGGAGATCCACTAGATGCGTCCAAAATGGTTACCGACCCTATGGTACATTTAACACAAACAGTGCACCTATCTAGCATTAAGATTAGCATTATCTCCAAACGGACCGATTCAAGCTTCCACTTGAGCCTCGTCACCTTGGAGTACCATCAGGTGCGTCTAAAATGATTTTTGAGCCTATGGTACATTTGGCGCAAACCGTGTACCTGTCTTGCACTGACACTAACACTATCTCTGCATGGACCAAAAGGAGATTCCACAAGACCCACATCACCTAGGAGTTTGAGCTCAAACTCACTTTGGATATGCCTGATGGATATCACCTAGGAGACCTATCTATATTGATCCCTGGAAAAGTTTCATAAAGTTTGGAATCAAAAAGTCACATGAAATGATAAGTTAGATGCTTGTTTGGATTATAACTAAAACCTGCCTTACATCCCATGGGAACTAGTGTTGTGCAACATACAAATGCAATATGTGCAACACATCTTGGACACATGTGGAACACCCTAGTGGAACATGTGTAGCATGTATCTTGAAACAACCACATGAAATGACTATAACATTTCACTTGAGTTCTATGTTTCAAGGCATGTGAGGCCTGCACTTTTGTGCAACCTATGCATGGTGGGTATGTTTGGCCCCTACAACACCTTAACTACACTTAGGGCACTTAATGGAACAATGTTCATGTTGATCATTTTGCCTAAATGTGCTTCTAAGTGATGGTTGACCATGTATGGACCTAGGAACACTTGTGTTTGACCGTTTCAAAAGGGTGACCTAGAAGCTTTGCATTACTATCACCCTTTGACAAAGTTGTAGAGAATTTTATAAGGAACAAACTTTATTTAAGAGTCAAGTCATGGAAATGTAGGGAACATGCTCAAACAGGGACCCCAAGTCAGTTTTGACCTGCTGTTTGGCACTTAGCCAATTTGGCTAAGTCTGGACTGTACAACAGTTTCAAGTAGCTTACTTTGGAGCACTCTATCTCCCAAACTAGGCAGAACCAGCTCTAGCTCATATTGGCAATATTGTAGTGCTCACATAGCTCTATGATTTTGTCAACAACACTATGACCTAATTCCCACTAGTACAAGAGCTACAGAGCCTCAAAGATCGTGTTTCAGTTGGGTTCCTACTGAAACTGAAATTTCAGTTTCGTGTGCTCGACTTTAGAGCTCTGTATATTGTGATCTAAGCTGAACCAGCTCAAGGTCCTTTAATAAAAGTTGTAGATTGAGTTGTGTACAACAAACTTTGCTTTTCGAGCATACCATTTTTCAGCTTGAAAATAAGTCAAACAATGGTCCAAAGTTTGAATCTAAAGCTATTTTCAGACTTAGAATATTTAAGTCCGAGATTAGTAACAACTCGATTGGCATTCCGCGTTCTCCAAATTTCGTTAAGTAATTTGAGTTGATCCCAATATAAAAGTTAGATTATATTCTTTGGAGAAGGGCATGCAAAAAGTTGGATCAAGTTTGACGCAGATTTGATCAAGTTTTGACCCTTGCCTCTAATCGTTGTTAACTCACTGACACTGTCACTTTGGAGCATAATTACTCACTAATCTATGGCTCTAATGGCCATGCAACCTTAATAGAAGTTGTAGGGTATCAAGTGGGCTCCAACTTTGCTTCTTGGTTCATGTCCAAATTTGGACCCGAGCAGGCCCAAAAACGGTCTCCAAGTCAGGCACAGTGACGCGTGACACGTATTCGATGAAATGTCCGAACCACCGACACGTGCTCTGGACGTGGCGCCCATGCATAGAGCACACCTCACCATTGCTGCCGCGTGCCCTGCTCGCTGCTGCTTGCATGGTGAGTCCCAGCGCCACTACGCCCCCCCCCCCCCGGACGTGGAAGCCGTGCTTCCCTCGGCAACCCTCTCACTCATGCTCTCCGCGTCGTCTTCCTTCGCCACCGCATGGCTGCTGCAGCCATGGCCGCCATGGGAGCTCCACGGTCGCCGCTGTTCCTCCTCCACCCCACCATTCTCCACCGAGCTGACCGCGTCAGAGCATTCCTCGCACCTCGCCGCACCTCTCGGGGTCCTTGTCGGGCTGGCTCGACTTTCATAGCTAGCTGCCGCCGGAGCGCCGACCATCGAGTCAGTGGTCACCATGGTCGGACCTCCTCAAGTCACCACGAAGTGAGCCACCGCCTTCCCATGGTTACACGTGAAGCCGGGTTGCTCCACCGCTTCAACCCCGCCGCTGATGCCGACCTCACCGGCCGGAATCGGCTCGGCCCCCTCCTCCCCTTTTGTCTTTCACGTTCAGTTCGCATGAACTGGAGGAAGAAGATGACCGTGGGAGTATGACATGTGGGTCCCGCCCGATTTTATTTGGTGCCCGAATTTACAGATTTTTCTTTTATTTTGTAAAATCTATATCTCATATTTGGTAGCTTCAAAAATTATGCAATTTATTTTGTTGGAATCCTTGTGAAGTGCTCTACATGTTAGGGTAATCGGTTGTGCCATGCATGCATGTGTTTGTGCTGTAGAAATTCATTAGTGAAAAGTGGTTTTGGAAATGGATTAACTTGCTTTCATCAATATCTGGAGTTTTAGAAGTCCAAAATTAGTGATTCCAATTTTGTTGGTCTTCTAGTAATATGCACTGTCTAAGAAAAATATAAAACTTATAGGTTGTTTCCGGGTTTCAGGATGTTTTACCTAGATCTTGTTAAATGGAAAATAAATGCTTGTTTTCCTTGTTATTTTTATATCTTGAGTTGTGTTGCTCCAATTGATGTGAAATTTTTATGGTAGGATTGTCATGCTATGTATGCACTGTGGTATAAATTTCATGGTCATTGCTTATTGTATGCTCAAGTTATTGATTTAACTTGTTTATAGCTTGATAAATAGCTTATAAATAATATATAAATGATAAAATAGAAAATGTTGTTCCATTACCTTAGTATGATGTTTCTCTATCATATTGATTAATAATATGGCCTTGTGTTCACAGAAAATATTGAGTGTTAAGTTTAACTTGCTCTCACATGATTATTGCAATAGCTATTTGTCTTTTTCATAGAGCTTGATATACTTGCCCAAATGGATTGAAATTTGGACAGTAGACTTTTGAGAGCATATTTAGGCCACTGTAATTTTTGTAGAATTTATTGTGCACTTTTGATAGGTGTTCATAATTCCACCTAATTATCTAAATAAATTAAGAAAATGCATTAAAAGAAATTATTTAGGAATGGACACTATGTTTTCTGGTGTTCATTATTCATGTGTGACATGTTGGTAAAGTTGGTTTTGTCTAATTATATGTTTGCAACATAAGTTAATAATTATTTCTTGCAAATGAGGTTTCTGGACAGATCTGGGAACTTAGCAAAGTTCTTCATGATAATGTGCTTTGTTGTGAAACTTATTTATACAAAAGTTGTATATAATTTATGTTTCTAGCTGCTGTTAAAATTTGGTGGCATTTGATCATGTGGTTTAGGAGTTATAGCTGTTTAAAGTTGGAGTACAGAATTTCTTGCTCTCTGTCTTGTTAGATCAGTTGCTGTGTTTATGTAAATTCGACATGTTAAGCTTTGGAATCATGTTGTGATGATTATAAATGAAATATAGATAATTTCATAAGATTTCCAGAATGTTTTGTTAAAAGTCAATTGGAGTTACAGAACTCCAGTTATGTTTGATTTAACCAGCTGCTGTTCTGATCTTCGAAAAATAGCAGATTCTAAATTAAGTTGTTGCTTCACCTTGCTTTGCTATGTTGATTTCTAAGAGTGATATACACCTTGTTAGTATTAAGTATGCTTGAGATCTTGTGTGACTTGTGTCATGATCGATATGCTGGTCATCTTCTAAGGATATGCTTAAGTGATAGTTAAGTTGATTAACTCTAGTGCCCATGTGAACTTGATGTGCTGGTATGAATGTTGTGTTATTGCATTTCTATGTATTCATACATATGCATTGTTGCACCTTATATAGGTATGCTAGCTGAAAAACATGAAGGACGTGATGTGGATCCAACCCGAAGATGTAGTTGGTGGATCCATTCCGAAGATAGAAGGATCGGACAAGTGGTAGATTGGAGGTTGCTCGCCAAGTGACTTTATCTGACATACTCTAACTTGAGTCAGACCCCAGGCAAGCCCCGGAGCATTATAAGCCTCCTATCTTCAAAGCAATTAATTATATATATATATATATATATATATATATATATATATATATATATATATATATATATATATATATATATATGTTATAAGTATTGTTGCATTAAGTGATAGGAGTTGGTTGGAAACTCTTGCTGCATTATATCCTTCCTTGTCCAAATATATGAATCCTTGAATCCTACATAGACTAGGATCGAGTAGATGCTTAGCCCTGCTTTAAGCGGTAGAAGTCAGGTGATTTCCTATCACCTGCGAGATGTAGGGATATTCATATATGGCACGGTTGGCTATATTTGCTATCGTGGAAAGGAACCAGGTGTTAATAAAATGAAATGAGACCGGACGGGATGACGATAGTGAAGCAACAAGGCATGGAGGTCTTGGGTGTGGATCTATCCCCGTCTGAGTCGTTTAAGGACCGATTCGTTGTACGTCCTTGAGTCATGTTGAACGCAGTCTAACACTTAGTTGGCCGGATAAGTCGTTCCGACCGCGAAGCCGAGTAATGTGATTCAGGCCAGGAATCGAATGGTAGGTTGCTTCTTGGAGGAGAGAAAGGATGTGCTTGGGGACATTGGCGTGAGACCAAGGGGGGGTTAGAGTCCCTATCACCTGGCAGAGTGTCGCCCTTGGGGTCACGACATCATTCGAACCCGTGATTCCTGAATCATATGAAAAGGTGGCCTGTGCGACCCTGGCAGGGGTCTGCACGGTGAGTGTTAGAAATACCCCTCCAGCTAGATAGGAATTCGATTCGAATCGTCGTCGCTCCCGGTTAGGGAGCACTTGACTTGAGCAGCGGCAATGTAGATTCAATTAAATTGAACTGATGGTTAATTGGATCACGATGGAAAGGTTGCCTCAATTTATACCTGCTATGGTTAATATTCTTTGCTCCTAATAAAGTGAGTGCTCTAGTACAGGTGCTAATATAGATGACAGGTTAATGATGATTAACTTGATCCTTAAGCATTAATGATTACTTATCTGTATTAAGCTTTTATGCAAAATGTTGTCAAGCCAGCCCACTTTATATCAGCCTTGCATGATCCTTGGTGTCACCTTATTTCTGGTTTCTGACGGGTAAGTCTAGCTGAGTACCTTCTTGTACTCAAGGTTTTATCCCCACTTGTTGCAGGTTGTGATGTATCTTGGCGACTGCAAGAGTTGGTTGGCTCCTGCCTTAGTGGCAGAGTGTGATCATGGGCATGATCCTTCTGAGCTACCTTATCTCTAATGCTTTTGTTGGAAGTCGACCGTGGCATTGGCATGTATTTGAAATAAGAATAATGTTAGTTTCAAATTACTTTGCTTCCGCTACTTTTGAACTTAAGTTGTAATAACTATGTTGAACTCTGATGTAAATTGATCTACTTGTGAAATGGTTGTAACATGTGACTTGTTATGTTGAATCACTACGATCTTGGCTTGTATGTTGGTTGGCTTGAAATCCCTCGTGATTTCATTGGACTACCGGAGTTATATGGGCTCAAGTGCGAGAATTTGATCACTTCGGTGATTGTTTTTGTACTTGTGCTCTTATAATTTGGACGGTTCTGTTACAACCCACGTCACCTAAGAGTTGTTTCAAGTGTGTCCAAAATGATTTTGAAACCTATGGTATGTTTGGTGCAAACCATACAACTATCTGCGTCAACCTAGGGTATGTTTGGTGCACAATCTCCAAATGGACTGATAGGAGCATCACTTGAGCCTCGTCACCTATGAGTACCATCGGGTGCGTACAAAACAATTTCTGAGCCTATGGTACGATTGGCACAAACCGTGCACCTTTCTTGCACCGATACTAACATTGTCTTCAAACGGAGCGAAATAAGATTCCACAAGACCCACATCACCTAGGAGTACCATCAGGTAAGTCCAAAATGATTTCTAGGCCTATGGTTCATTTGGCGCAAACCATGCACCTAACTTGCACCAAAACAAACACTGTCTCCAAACGAACTAAAATGAGATTCCACATGACCCATGTCACTTAGAAGATCCATTGGATGTGTCCAAAACAACTTCCAAGGCTATGGTACGTTCAGCGCAAACTGTGCACCTATCTTGCATCAGGATTAGCACTATCTTAAAACAAACCGAATCGAGCTTCCACTTGAGCGCCGTCACCTCAGAGTACCATTGGGTGTGTCTAAACAACGTCTGAGCCTATGCTATGTTTTACGCAAACCGAGCACTAATCTTGCACTGACGCTAACACTATCTCCAAATAAATTGAAACAAGATTCCAAAAGACGTAACCAAGGAGTTCCATTGAGTGCATCTAAAATGATTTTTGAGCCTGTGGCATGTTCGGCGCAAATCATGTGCCTATTCTGCTTCAAGATTAGCACTATCTCGAAACGGACTGAATCAAGCTTCCACTTGAGCCACGTCGCCTAGAAGTACCATCGGGTGCGTCCAAAATAATTTCTAATGCTATGGTATGTTTGGCACAAACCATGCACCTATCTTGCACCAACACTAACACTATCTCCAAATGGACCAAAATGAGATTCCAAATGGCCCACGTCACCTAGGAGATCCATCAGGCATGTCCAAAATAATTTCTGAGCCTATGGTACATTTAGTGCAAACTATGCACCTATCTTGGACCAACACTAACACTGTCTCCAACTAGACTAAAATAAGATTCCACATGACCCACGTCACTTAGGAGATCCATCGGGTGCATCCAAAATGACTTTCGAGCCTATGGTTCATTCGGTGCAAACCATGCACCTATCTGGCGTCAGGATTAGCACTATCTCTAAATAGACCGAATCGAGCTTCCACTTGAGCACCGTCACCTAGGAGTACCATCAGGTGCATCTAAACAACATATGAGCCTTGGTACGTTTGACAGAAACCGATCTCCAACCATGCACCGATGCTAACACTGTCTCTAAACAGATTGAAATGAGATTCTACAAGACCCACGTCACCGAGAAGTTCCATCAGGTGCATCTAAAACGATTTCTGAGCCTTCGGCACGTTTGACGCATACCGTGCACCTATCTTGCGTCAAATTTAGCACTATCTCCAAACAGACCGAATCGAGCTTCCACTTGAGCCACGTCACCTAGGACTGCTATTGGGTGCGTCCAAAACAATTTCTAAGGCTATGGTATGTTTGGTGCATATTGTGCACCTATCTTGCACTGACACTAACACTGTCTCCACACGGACCAAAACAAGATTCCACATGACCCATATCACCTAAGAGTTCCATCGGGTTCATCCAAAATGATTTCCAAGCCTATGGGACAATTGACGCAAACCGGGCAACTAACTTATGTCTAGATTAGCACTATCTCTAAATAGACCGAATCAAGCTTCGACTTGAGGCTCATCACCTAGGAGTACCATTGGCTGTGTCCAAAACGATTTCTGAGCTCATGGTACATTTGGCACAAACCATGCACCTTTCTTGCACCGATACTAACATTATCTTCAAAGGGACAGAAATAAGATTCCTCATGACCCACATCACCTTGGAGTACCATCAGGTGCGTCCATAATGATTTCTAGGCCTATGGTTCATTTGGCGCAAACCATGTACCTATCTTGCACCGACACTAACACTATCTCCAAATGGATTGAAACGAGATTCCACATGACCCTCATCACTTAGAAGATCCATCAGATGCGTCCAAAACAACTTTCGAGCCTATGGTACGTTCGGCACAAACCGTACACCAATCTTGCATCAGGATTAGCACTATCTCTAAATGGACCAAATCGAGCTTCCACTTGAGCACCATCACCTAGGAGTACCATCGGGTGTGTCTAAAACAATGTCTGAGCCTATGGTACATTCGGCGCAAAACCATGCACCTATCTGGTGTCAGGATTAGCATTATCTCGAAACAGACCAAATCGAGCTTCTACTTGAGCGCTGTCACCTAGGAGTACCATCGGGTGCATCTAAAACAATGTCTGAGCCTGTGGTACGTTTGACGTAAACCGATCACCTAGCATGCACTGATGCTAACACTGTCTCCAAATAGATCGAAATAAGATTCTACATGACCCACATCACCAAGGGGTTCCATCAGGTGCATCTAGAATGATTTTTGAGCCTACGGCATGTTTGGCACAAATCGTACACCTATCTTGTGTCAAGATTAGAACAATCTCCAAACAGACCAAAATGGGCATCTACTTGAGCCTCGTCACCTAGGAGTACCATCCGGTGCGTCCAAAATGATTTCTGAGCCCATGGTACGATTGGCGCAAACCGTGCACCTATCTTGCAGCGACACTAACACTCTCTCTACACGGACAAAACAAGATTCCACATGGCCCACATCACCTAGAAGATCCATCGGGCATGTCCAAAATGATTTCTGAGCCTATAGGACGTTTGTTGTAGACCAAGCACATATCTTGTGTCAAGATTAGCACTATCTCCAAACAGACCAAATCGAGCTTCCACTTGAGCCCATCACCTAGGAGTACCATCGGGTGCGTCCAAAATGATTTCTAAGCCTATGGTATGTTTGGCCCAAACCGTGCACCTATCTTGCACCAACACTAACATGTCTCCAAATAGACCGAAACAAGTTTCCACATGGCCCACGTCACCTTAGAGATTCATCAGGCATGTCCAAAATGATTTTTGAGCATATGTAATGTTTGGCGCAAACCATGCACCTATCTTGCACCGACACTAACACTGTCTCCAAAACAGACTGAAATGAGATTCCACATGACCCACGTCACTTAAGAGTTACATTGGGTGCATCCAAATGACTTCCGAGACTATAGTACGTTTGGTGCAAACCATGCACCTATCTTGCATCAGGATTAGCACTATCTCCAAATGGACTGAATCTATCTTCCACTTGGGCACCGTCCCTTGGAGCCGATCACCTATCATGCATAAATGCTAACACTATCTCTAAACAGATCAAAACGAGATTCTATATGACCCACGTCACCAAGAAGTTCCATTGGGTGTATCTAAAACAATTTATGAGCCTGTGGCACGTTCAGCGCAAACCATGCACCTATCTTGTGTCAAGATTAGCATTATCTCCAAACAGACTAAAACATGCACCTTCTTGAGCCTCGTCACCTACGAGTACCATTGGGTGCGACCAAAATGACTTCTGAGCCAATGGTACGTTTGGCACAAACTGTGCACTGGTCTTGCACCGACACTAACACTATCTCCACACGAACCAAAATAAGATTTCACATGACCCACGTCACCTAGGAGTTCCATCGGATGCGTCCAAAATGATTTCCGAGCCTATGGGACATTCGGCACAAACCCTGCACCTATCTTGCATCAAGATTAGCACTATCTCCAAATAACCGAATTCAGATTGCACTTGAGCCTCATCACCTAGGAGTACCATCGGGTGCGTCCAAAATGATTTTTGAGCCTATCGTACATTTGGCGCAAACCGTGCACCTATCTTGCACCGACACTAACATTGTCTCCAAACGGATTGAAATGAGATTCCACGTGGCCAACGTCACCTAGGAGATCCATCGGGCATGTCCAAAACAATTTTTGAGCCTATGGTACGTTTGGCGCAAACCGTACACCTATCTTGCAGTGACACTAACACTGTCTCCAAAGGGACCAAAACAAGATTCTACGTGACCCACGCCTCGTAGGAGTTCTATCGGGTGCGTCCAAAATGATTTCTGAGCCTATAGAATGTTCGGCGCAAACCGTGCACCTATCTTGCGTCAAGATTAACACTATCTCCAAATAGACCGAATCGAGCTTCCACTTGAGCCACGTCACCTAGGAGTACCATTGGCTGCATCCAAAACAATTTCTGAGCCTATGGTACGTTTGACGCAAACCGTGCACCCATCTTGCACCAAAACTAACACTATCTCCAAACAGACCGAAATGAGATTTCACATGGCCCACATCACCTAGGAGATCCACCGAGCATGTCAAAAACAATTTTTGAGCCTGTGGTACATTTGGCGCAAACCATGCACCTATCTTGCACCAACACTAACATTGCCTCCAAACAGACTAAAATAAGATTCCACATGACCCACGTCTCCTAGGAGTTCCATCGGATGTGTCCAAAATGATTTTTGAGCCTATGGTGTGTTTGGCGCAAACCGTGCACCTATCTTGCACCGACACCAACACTATCTCCAAATAGACTAAAACGAGACTCCACATGGCCCACATCACCTAGGAGATCTATTGGGCATGTCAGAAACGATTTCTGAGTCTGTGGTACATTTGGCGCAAAACTATGCACCTATCTTGCAACGACACTAACACTGTCTCCAAATGGACTGAAACGAGATTCCACAAGACCCACGTCTACTTGGAGTTCTGTCGGGTGCGTCCAAAATGATTTCAAGCCTATGGGACGTTCGACGCAAACCGTGCACTTATCTTGCGTCAAGATTAGAACTATCTCCAAAAAGACCGAATGAAGCTTCCAATTGAGCCACGTCACCTAGGAGTACCATCGGGTGCGTCCAAAATGATTTCTAAGCCAATGGTACGTTTGGCGCAAACCATGCACCTATCTTGCACCGACATTAACACTGTCTACAAATGGACCAAAACAAGATTCCACATGGCCCACGTCACCTAGGAGATCCATCGGGCATGTCCAAAATGATTTCTGAGCCTATGGTACGTTTGGCGCAAACCGTGCACAATTCTTGCACCAACACTAACACTGTCTCTAAACACACTGAAACGAGATTGCACATGACCCACGTGTCCAAGGAGTTCCATCGGATGCGTCCAAAATGATTTTTGAGCCTGTGGGACGTTTAGCATAAACCGTGCACTTATCTTGCATCAAGATTAGCACTAACTCCTAATAGACCAAATCGAGCTTCCACTTGAGCCACATCACCTAGGAGTACCATCAGGTGCGTTCAAAATGATTTCTGAGCCTGTGGTACATTTGGTGCAAACCGTGTACCTATCTTGCACCGACACTAACACTATCTCTAAACGGACCGAAACGAGATTTCGCATAGCCCACATCACCTACGAGATCCATCGAGCATGTCCAAAACGATTCTTGAGCCTATGGTATGTTTGGCGCAAATCGTGCTTCTATCTTGCACCGACACTAACACTCTAAATAGACTGAAACAAGATTCCACAAGACCCACGTCTCCTAGGAGTTCCACCGGGTGCGTCCAAAATGATTTCTGAGCCTATGGGACGGTCGGCGCAAACCAGGCACCTATCTTGCGTCAAGATTAGCACTATTTCAAATAGACCGAATTGAGCTTCCACTTGAGCCATTTCACCTTGGAGTACCATTGGGTGCATCCAAAACGATTTATGAGCCTATGGTAAGTTTGGCACAAACTGTGCACCTATCTTGCACCGACACTAACAATGTCTCCAAATGGACCAAAACGAGATTCCACATGGCCCTGTCACCTAGGAGATCCATCGGGCATGTCCGAAATGATTTCTGAGCTTATGGTACGTGTGGCACAAACAGTGCACCTATCTTGTACCTACACTAACACTGTGTCCAAATGGACCAAAACGAGATTCCACAAGGTCCACATCACCTAGGATGTCCATCGGGCATGTCTGAAACGGTTTCTGAGCCTTTGGTATGTTTGGCGCAAACCGTGCACCTATCTTGCTCCGACACTAACACTGTCTCCAAACAAACCAAAACGAGATTCCACAGGACCCACATCTCCTAGGAGTTCCATCGAGTGCATCCAAAATGATATCTGATCCTATGGGATGATCAGTGCAAACCGTGCACCTATCTTGCATCTAGATTAGCACTATCTCCAAACAGACCGAATCGAGCTTCCACTTGAGCCACATCACCTAGGACTACCATCAGGTGCGTCCAAAATGACTTCTGAGCCTATGGTAACTTTGACACAAACCATGCACCTATCTTGCACCAACTCTAACACTGTCTCCAAACAGACCAAAATGAGATTCCACATGGCCCATGTCACCTAGGAGAGCAATCGAGCATGTCCAAAATGATTTATGAACCTATGATACGTTTGGCACAAAACCGTGCACCTATCTTGCACTAACACTAACACTGTCTTCAAACAGACTGAAACGAGATTCCACATGACCAAAGTCTCCTAGGAGTTCCGTCGGGTGCGTCCAAAATGATTTATTAGCCTATGGGACGGTCAGAACATACCATGCACCTATCTTGTGTCAAGATTAGCCCTATCTCCAAACCGACCGAATCAAGCTTCCACTAGAACCACGTCACCTAGGAGTACCATCGGGTGTGTCTAAAATGATTTATGAGCCTATGGTAAGTTTGGTGCAAACCATGCACCTATCTTGCACTGACATTAACACTGTCTCCTAACGGACCGAAACAAGATTCCACATGGCCCACTTCACCTAGGAGATCCATTAGGCATGTTCGAAACAATTTCTGAGCCTATGGTATGTTTAGCGCAAACCATGCACCTATTTTGCACAGACACTAACAATGCCTCCGAATGGACTGAAATGAGATTCCACATGACCCATGTCTCCTAGGAGTTCCATTAGGTGTGTCCAAATTGATTTATGAGTCGACACAAACACTGTCTCCAAACGGACCGAAACGAGACTCCACAAAGCCCACATCAACTAGGAGATCCATCGGACATGTCTGAAACAATTTCTGAGCCTATGGTACGTTTGGCGCAAATTATGCACCTATCTTGCACCAATACTAACACTATCTCTAAACGGACTGAAACGGAATTCCACATGACCCACGTCTTATAGGAGTTCCATCAGGTCTATCCAAAATGATTTCTAAGCCTATGGAACGTCCGGAGCAAACCGTGCAACTATCTTCAATCAAGATTAGCACTGTCTCCAAGCGAATCCAATCGAGCTTCCACCTGAGTCACATCACCTAGGACTGTCCAAAATGATTTCTGAGCCGATGGTACGTTTGCCACAAACCGTGCACCTATCTTACACTGACACTAACACTGTCTCCTAATGGACCAAAACAAGACACCCACGTCACCTAGGAGTACCATCGGTGCGTCCAAAATGATTTATCAGCCTATGGTACATTTGGCGCAAACCATGCACCTATCTTGCACCAACACTAACACTATTTCCAAACGGACCAAAACAAGATTCCACATGACCCACATCACTTAGGAGATCCATCGGGCTTGTCCAAAATGATTTATGTGCCTATGGTGCGTTTTGGCGCAAACCATTCACTTATCTTGCACCGACACTAACACTGTCTCCAAACAGACTGAAACGAGATTCCTCATGGCCCACAGACTGAAACGAGATTCCACATCATTCGCATCAACAGTGCAGATAGCTCATCAACTTCTCATACTCCTTGCCCTGATACAGGATATAGTGGTTAGGGCAGGCATCAAACTTTCTAAGTTTCATCACCACTGGTCGGGTCAGCTTCTTCGCCCGATAGATATTGGCGGGCACCTTATTAGGTGTTGGGTATGTGGTAGCAAGGAGACTTAAGAGCTCATTGAACCTAGTGTCAGACCAGCCCTGCCAAGCCTTCAACATCAACAACTGGAGGTTAAAACGTAGCACTGTGCACTCCTTTGGACTGTCCTTATAAAGAGGATCAACTATCATCTGCTTCATCTCTCTAAAATTCTCTAGCCACCTCGGGCAAGCAAATAGAACGTCGTCTTCATCGAGGTGGTCAAATAAACCCTCAAAAAGTTGCACATCCTCGGGTTGTGTCACAGTAGCCTCCTCACCATCCTCACCACCACCGTCGTCATTAGCCATGTCTTGGAATAAGTCATCTATCGTGATGTAATCACGACCACCATCATCGTTGCCCGCTACTGCCACTAATGATGATGAGACAGGTTCTCGTACAGGATTTGCATTGACTGGTACCACTATTATCGTCGATGAGTTCCCTCCAGATGCACCGCCACTTGCATCTACTTTTTTGCCATGAAAAGTCCAGACAGTGTAATCCTTGACAAAACCAAACCTAACCAAGTGAGATTGCACCATGCCGTCTTTGTGGGTTCTCATGTTATTGCGGTGAGAACACGGACATATGGTTGTCATCTAATTTAGACTCCCACAGTGAGTTTTTGCAGTGGCAACAAACTTCCTCACTTGATCTAGGTACCGTGGATCATCCACTCTCGACCACCGATACATCCATTCAGACCTGTCGACATACCTGCGAACCTTATACACAAGTAGCGAATAAGCAGAATTAGAAAGACATAGCACCATAGAGAAGAATACATCAAGATCTAAAGAAATAGAAGTTTTTTCTCTCTCTCCTCCATGAAAATGGATCTAGATCTAGATCTAGATCAAGAGCACCCAAAATGATGAAGAAGAGAGAGAAATGAGGGTGGGAGAGCCTTTATCTAGAATAGATCTAGATCTAAACAAATAAAAGTTTTCTCTCTCCTCCATGAAAATGGATCTCCATGCACGTGGCCTGATGCTACTAATGTTTATAGGTACATATACATATGTACCATAGGGAAGCTACACATATCATAGACAGCACATCTTAGAACTAGCAGACATTGTGAATATTAAAAAGCAAGTTCGCTTCTGAATTCTAGCTAGAGCCATTTAGGACTTGGATCACGTTATGAATTATTTTGCTCTCCATTATCCTTTTTGATCTTGTCGTTTCTCTTTTCTTTTGAACCACCTCTAATGTTACATTTCAGAGAATCTTTTCAAAACTAGTTGTCTTCCTCTTGGGTGAAGCTAACTAGCTAGGGAGCTTTCTTATAAGCTTTGGAGCACATATTCATGGCCAGAGATCACTAAACAATATAATCAATGTACTATATATCTTGCCCTCTAGATCTAAATCTAGAGCACCCAAAATGATGAAAAAGAGAGAGGAAGGAGGATGGGAGAGCCTTTATGTACCTTTTGTGATGTCCTCCCCCAAATCCAAGGGCTAAACCTCTCAAAGATTTGGTCAATTTTTAGGCCAAAACCTCCCCCAACAAGATGGAAGAGGAAGACCCATGGAGAAGAAGGGGCTGGCGGCTGTGCATTTATAGCAGTGAGAATAACAGAGGTGAGCACATTATAGTTTCCCACCTTAGTCAATAGATATTAATGGAGGTGAACGGACTAAAGCGTCTACCTCCATTAATCCATTAACCGAGGTAGCCGCTTTACAAAAACTGCCTCGGTTAATGCGGTTAACCGAGGTGGCCGACTTAAGGCTCCTGCCTCCGTTAACTATTAACCGAGGCAGGCGGCTAGCAGGCCGGTCGGCATGGGCCGGCTAGGGTATAACCGAGGCAGGCAAAAGGGGTGCACGCCTCGGTTAAGTTTTGGGGGTGTCACGCATAATCAATCTTGTAGTAGTTCTATTAGGTGTGTCCAAAATGAATTTTGAGCCTGTGGTACATTCGACACAAACCATGCACCTATCTTGCATCAAGATTCACACTATCTCCAAACAAACTGAAATGCACATCTACTTGAGTCTCGTCACCTAGGAGTACCATCGAGTGCATCCAAAATGATTTCTAACCCTATGGTATGTCTGAAGCAAACCGTGCACCTATCTTGCACCGATACTAACACTGTCTCCAAATGGACCAAAATGAGATTCCACATGACCCATGTCACCTAGGAGTTCCATTAGGTGCATCTAAAATCATTTCTGAGCCTATGGTATGTTTGGCGCAAACCATGCACCTATCTTGCATCAAGATTAGCACTATCTCCAAACATATCAAATCAAGCTTCCACTTAAGCCTCGTCACCTAGGAGTACCATCGGGTGAGTCCAAAATGATTTCTGAGGCCATGGTACATTTGGCGCAAACCGTGCACCTAGCTTGCACCAACGCCAACACTGTCTCCAAACGGACCGAAATGAGATTTCATATGACCCACGTCACCTAGGTGATCCGGCGGGCATGTCCAAAATGATTTCTGTGCCTATGGTGCATTTTCGCGCAAACCATTCACTTATCTTGCACTGACACTAACACTATCTCAAAACGGACTGAAACGAGATTCCACATGACCCATGTCACCAGGAGATCCACCGGATGTGTCCAAAACGATTACCCAGCCTACAGTACATTTGACACAAACTGAGCACCTATCTTGCATCAATATTAGCACTATCTACAAACGGACCGAAACGAGCTATTACTTGAGCCTCGTCACCTAGGATTACCATCGGGTGCGTCCAAAATCATTTCTAAGCCTATGGTACGTTTGGCACAAAATGTGCACCTGTCTTGCACTGACACTAAGACTATCTCCACACGGACCAAAGCAAGATTCCACATGACCCACGTCACCTATGAGTTCCATCAGGTGCATCCAAAATGATTTCCGAGCCTATAGGATGTTTCGCGCAAACCGTGCACCTATCTTGCGTCAAGATTAGCACTATCTCCAAACATACCGAATCGAGCTTTCACTTGAGCTCGTCACCTAGGAATACCATTAGGTGCGTCCATAACAATTTTTGAGCCTATGGTACGTTTGGCGCAAATCAGGCACCTATCTTGCACCGACACTAACACTGTCTTTAAACGGACTGATACAAGATTCCACAAGGCCCACGTCACCTAGGAGATCCATTGGTCTTGTACAAAATGATTTCTGAGCCTATGGTAAGTTTGGCGCAAGCCATGCCTATCTTGCAACGACACTAACACTGTCTCTAAACGGACTGAAACGAAATTCCACATGACCCACGTCACTTAGGAGTTCCATCGAGTGCATCCAAAATGACATCCAAGCTTATGGTACGTTTGGCGCAAACCGTGCACCTATCTTACAACGATACTAACACTGTCTCCAAACGGACTAAAACGAGATTCCACATGACCCACGTCACTTAGGAGTTCCATCAGGTGCATCTAAAATGACATCCAAGCATATTGTACGTTCAGCACAAACGGTGCACCTATCTTGTGTAAGGATTAGCACTATCTCCAAACGGACCAAATCAAGCTTCCACTTGAGCGCCGTCAGCTAGGAGTACCATCGGGTGTGTTTAAGATAGCGTCTGAGCCTATGCTACGTTTGATGCAAACGGAGCATATACCTTGCACCGATGCTAACACTGTCTCCAAATCAGTCAAAACAAGATTTCACATGACCCACATCACAGAGGAGTTCCATCGCATGCATCTAAAATGATTTCTGAGCCTGTGGCACATTCGATGCAATCTGTGCACCTATCTTGCATCAAGATTAGCACTATCTCCAAACAGCCTGAATCGAGCTTTCACTTGAGCCACGTCACCTAGGATTACCATCAGGTGCGTCTAGCCTATGGGACATTTGGTGCAAACCTTGCACCTACATTGCACCGATACTAACACTGTCTCTAAACAAAACCAAAAGGAGATTCCACATGACCCATGTTACCTAGGAGTTCTATCAGGTGTGTCCAAAATGATTTTTGAGCCTATGGTACATTCGGCACAAATTGTGCACCTATCATGCGTCAAGATTCGCACTATCTCTAAACAGACCGAATCGAGCTTCCGTTTGAGGCTCATCACCTAGGAGTACCATCGGGTGCATCCAAAATAATTTCTGAGCCTATGGTACATTTGGCACAAACCGTACTCCTATCTTGCACCGACACTAATACTGTCTCCAAACAGACTGAAACGAGATTCCACATGACCCATGTCACCTAGGATATCCATCGGATGCGTCCAACATGGTTTCCGAGCCTATGGTACGTTTGACGGAAACCATAGACCTATCTTGCACCGACACTAATACTATCTCCAAACGGACCAAAACAGTATTTCACATGACCCACGTCACCTAGAACTTCCATCGGGAGCGTCCAAAATGACTTCTGGGCCTATTGTACGATTGGCGCAAACCGTGCACCTATCTTGCACCGACACTAACACTGTCTCTAAACGGACCAAAATGAGATTCCACATGACCCACGTCACCTAAGAGATTCATCAGGCGTGTCTAAAATGATTTCTATGCCTATGGGGCATTTTTGCGCAAACCATTCACATATCTTACACCAACATAAACACTGTCTCGAAACAAACCGAAATGAGATTCCATATGACCCACGTCACCAAGGAGAGCCACCAGATGCAACCCAAAATGATTACTAACCCAATGGTATGTTTGACATAAACTGAGCACCTATCTTGCATCAAGATTAGCACTATCTCCAAAAGGACCGAATCAAGCTTTCACTTGAGCCTCGTCACCTAGGAGTACCATCAGGTGTGTCCAAAACTATTTCTAAGCCTATGATACGTTTGGGGCAAACCATGCACCTACTTGCACCGACAATAACATTGTCTCCAAATGGACTGATACGAGATTCCACATGACCAACATCACCTAGGAGATCCATCGGGTGCGTCCAAAATGATTTCCAAGCCTATGGTGCGTTCAACGCAAACCGTGCACCTATCTTGCGTCAAGCTTAGTACTATCTGCAAACTAAGCACCTATCATGCACCAATGCTAACGCTGTCTCCAAACAAATCAAAATGAGATTCTAAATGACCCACATCACCGAGGATTTCAATCGAGTGCATCTAAAATGATTTTCTGAGCCTATGGCACGTATCTTGTGTCAAGATGAGCACTATCTCCAATTGGACCGAATTGAGCTTCCACTTGAGCCACGTCACCTAGAAGTACCATTGGGTGTGTCCAAAATGATTTCTCAGCATGTGGTACATTTGATGCAAGCCCTACACATATCTTGCACCAATACTAACACTGTCTCTAAATAGACCAAAAAGAGATTCCACTTGACCCATGTTACATAGGAGTTCTATCGGGTGTGTCGAAAATGATTTTTGAGCCTGTGATATGTTCGGCGCAAACCATGCATGTATCTGGCGTCAAGATTAACCCTATCTCCAAATGGACCAAAACGCGCACTACTTGAGCCTCGTCACCAGGAGTACCATCGGGTGTGTCCAAAATAATTTCTGAGCCCATGATACATTTGGCGCAAACCATGCACCTATCTTACATAGATACTCACACGATCTCCAAACGGACAGAAATGAGATTTCACATGACCCACATCACTTGGGTGTTCCATCGGGTGCGTCCAAAACAACTTCTGAGCCTATGGTACGTTTGGCGCAAAGCATACACCTATCTTGCGTCAAGATTAGCACTATCTCCAAGCAGATCGAATCGAGTTTCACTTGGGCGTCGTCACCTAGGAGTACCATCAAGTGCATCTAAAACAATGTTTGAGCCTATGGTGCATTTGACACAAATCGAGCACCTATCTTGCACTGATGCTAACATTGTCTTCAAATAGATCAAAACGAGATTCCACATGACCCATGTCACCAAGGAGTTCCATCGGGTGCATCTAAAATAATTTCTAGGCCTATGGCACATTCGGCGCCAACCGTGCACCTATCTTGGATCAAGATTAGCACTATCTCCAAACAGACCAAAACATGCATCTACTTGAGCATCGTCAACTAGGAATACCATAGGGTGTGTCCAAAATGATTTCTGAGCCTATGGTACGTTTGGCGCAAACCGTGCACCTATCTTGCACCAAAACTAACACTGTCTCCAAACGGACCAAAGCGAGATTCCACATGACTAACATCACCTAGGAGTTCTATTGGGTGCGTCCAAAATAATTTCTGAGCCTATGGGATGCTCAGCGCAAACCGTACACCTGTCTTGCATCAAGATTTGCACTATCTCCAAATAAATCGAATTGACCTTCCACTTGAGCCTCGTCACCTAGGAGTACCATCGGGTACGTCTAAAATGATTTCTGAGCCTATGGTATGTTTGGCGCAAACCAAGCACCTATCTTGCACTAACACTAACACTACATCCAAATAGACCATAACGAGATTCCACATGGCCCATGTCACCTAGCAGATCCATCGGGCATGTTCGAAATGATTTTTGAGCCAATGGTACGTATGGTGCAAACCGGACACCTATCTTGCACCAATACTAACAATGTCTCCAAATAGACTGAAACGAGATTCCACATGACCCATGTCACTTAGGAGTTCCATCGGGTGAGTCCAAAATGACTTCTATGCCTATGGTACGTTCGGCTCAAACCGTGCACCTATCTTGCGTTAGGATTAGCATTATCTCTAGACGGACCGAATTGAGCTACCACTTGAGCGCTGTCACCTAGGACTACCATCGGGTGCATCTAAAACACCGTATGAGCCTATGCTACATTTGGCGCTAACTGAGCATCTATCTTGCACCGATGCTAACACTGTCTCCAAATAGATCAAAATAAGATTCCACATGACCCACGTCACCGAGGAGTTCCATCGAGTGCATCTAAAATGATTTCTGAGTCTATAGCACGTTCGGCACAAACCGTGCACCTATATCGTGTTTAGATTAGCACTATCTCCAAACAGACCGAATTGAGCTTCCACTTGAGCCACGTCACCTAGAAGTACCATCAGGTGCGTCCTAAATGATTTCTCAGCCCGTGGTACGTTTGGCGCAAACACTGCACCTATCTTGCACCGATACTAACGCTGTCTCTAAATAGACCGCAAGGAGATTCCACATGACCAATATTACCTAGGAGTTCTATCGAGTGTGTGCAAAATGATTTTTCAGCCTATGGAATGTTTGGCGTAAACCGTGCACCTATCTTACGTAAAGATTAGCACTATCTCCAAATGGACCAAAACATGCTTCTACTTGAGCCTCGTCACCTAGGAGTACTATCGGGTGCATCTAAAGTGATTTCTCTGCATATGGTACATTTGGCGCAAACCGTGCACCTATCTTGCACGACACTAGGAGTTCTGTCGGATGCGTCAAAAATGATTTTCGATCCTATGGTACATTCGCCGCAAACCGTGCACCTATCTTGCATCAAGATTAGCAATATCTCCAAATAGATCGAATCAAGCTTCCACTTGTGCCTTGTCACTAGGAGTACCATCGGGTGCGTCCAAAATGATTTCTCAACCTATGGTACGTTTGGCACAAATTGTGCACCTATCTTGCACCGACACTAACACTGTCTCCAAACGGACGAAAACGAGATTCCACATGACCCACATCACCTAGGAGTTCTGTCGGATGCGACCAAAATGTTTTCCGAGCCTATGGTACATTTGCCGCAAATCGTGCACCTATCCTGCATCAAGATTAGCAATATCTTCAAATAGACCGAATCGAGCTTCCACTTGTGCCTCGTCATCTGGCAGTACCATCGAGTGTGTCCAAAACAATTTCTGAGCCTATGGTACATTTTGACAAACCATGCACCCACCTCCCACCGACACTAACACTGTCTCCAAACGAACTGAAATGAGATTCCACATGACTAACGTCACCTAAGAGATCCATCGGGTGTGTCCAAAATGATTTCCAAAATAATTTCTAAGCCTATGGTACGTTTGACACAAACCGTGCACCTATCTTGCATCAAGATTCACTATCTCTAAACAGACCGAATCGAGCTTCAACTTGGGCCTCAACACCTAGGAGTACCATCGGGTGCATCCAAATCAATTTCCGAGCCTATGGTACGTTTGGCGCAAACCATGCATCTATCTAACACTATCTCTGAATGAACCAAATTGAGATTTCACAAGACCCATGTCACCTAGGAGTTCTTTCGAATGTGTCCAAAACGATTTTTGATCTTATGGTATGTTTGGCGCAAACTGTGCACATATCTTGCGTCAACATTAGCAGTATCTCCAAATGGACTGAAATGAGCATCCACTTGACCCTCATCACCTAGGAGTACCATCGGGTGTGTACAAAATGATTTCTGAGCCAATGGATCATTTGGTGCAAACCGTGTGCCTATCTTGCATGGACACTAACACTGTCTCTAAATGGACTAAAAAGGGATTCCACATGACCCACGTCACTTAAAAGATCCATCGAATGCATCCAAAACAACTTCCGAGCCTATGGTACGTTCGGCGCAAACCCTACACCTATCTTGCATCAAGATTAGCACTATCTCCAAACGGACCAAATCGAGCTTCCACTTGAGCGCTGTCACCTAGGAGTACCATTGGGTGCATCCAAAATGATGTTTGAGCCTATGGTATGTTTGGCACAAACCGAGCACCTATCTTGCACTGATGCTAACACTGTCACCAAATAGATCGAAATGAGATCCACATGACCCACGTCACCAAGGAGTTCCATTGGGTGCATCTAAAACGATTTCCGAGTTGTGGCATGTTTGGCGCAAACTATGCTCCTATCTTACATCAAGATTAGCACTATCTCCAAATAGACCGAATTGAGCTTCCACTTGAGCCTCGTCACCTAGGAGTACCATCAGCTGCATCCAACATGATTTCTGAGCCTATGGTACGTTTGGCGCAAACCGTTCACCAATCTTGCACTAACACTGACAATGTCTCCAAACGGACCAAAATGAGATTCTGCATGACCCACGTCATCTAGGAGGTCCATCCGGTGTGTCCGAAATGATTTTCGAGCCTATGGGACTTTTGGCACAAACCGTGCACCTATCTTGCGTCAAGATTAGCACTATCTCCAAACAGACCGGATCGAGCTTCCACTTGAGTGTCGTCACCTTGGAGTACCATCGGGTGCATCTAAAACAATGTCTGAGCCTATGTTATATTTGACACAAACTGTCGACAAAACCTGGTCGGTAGTCTACCGAGGGGTATGCCCAAGGTAGTAGATTGTCGACAGACAGGTGTGCAAGCCACGAACAAGATGGTGATGCAGAAAAACACATGAGTTTACCCAGGTTTAGGCCGTCGTGTGGGTGTAACACCTTACGTCCTGCTCTGCTTTGTTAATGCTGTCTCAAACAATGTATTACAAGCTAGATTGCCCTAGAGTATGTTTTGATGTTTTCTAAGGGGGTCCCCTGCCCTCCTTATATAATCCGGGAGGTAGGGTTATAGATCTAGAAACTAATCTAAGCCGGTTACAATTGCCATATGGAGCTGGATAAGGATTCCTTACCTAACCGACCAAGACCTTGCTTGATCTCCAAGTCTGGTTTGATGCCTTGCGCGAGACTCCATCTCGATGATTTGGATCACGCGTCGTCATGTAATGGGCCGGACCATCTGGTCTGGGCTTGCCCATGTCTAGCCATAAGGGTATAGGGGTTTATACCCCCACAGCTAGTCCCAGAGCACTATGTATTATGTATCGACACACTATCTTAGTCTTCTTCAACTTGCGAGGTTCATCTTCACATCACCTTGAAATGTTAGCTGAGCATGCGCTAGTGTTTCATCTGGATCAGGAATCAGTAAACCATGATTGTTGATGAAGATTGCAGTTGTCGGTGAAGATTGCATAGTGGTCCAAAAAGAAAAATTTTCTTTCCTAGTGAAGTGTACCCACTTGTATTTCTAAAAAGAAATGTAAGTGTGTGTACTTGATGGAAGTAACTTAGAAAAAGTTCCAGAGTGTAGGGGTTGAAAAATAGAAATAATTCACCGTCAGGTGAAGTGTACCCACTTAGTCCTCGAGCTTGGTAGTAGGTGACGTAGGCACGTGATGCCAGGGTCTAAAAAAGAATCCTCAAGAACCAATGATCATTATGCACCATCAGGTGCATCATATATGATGTAGTCCCCATGCTTGCTGGAAGGCAAAAAATGAGCCTTGTAGCAAGGTCTAAGAATATCAAGCCATCGACTGTATGCAAGCATAGTACATGTAGTCGAGCAAGATGAATCCTGCGGCAGAAAGTGGTGTAACAAGTCCCCGAGCTTGAAGGTCTAACGACAAGTCTCTGAGCTCGGAGTTCTGGTGATGAATCTCCAAGCTTAGAGGTCTGGCAACGAGTCCCCAAGCTCAGAGGTCTGCAATGAGTCCCTGAGCTCGGAGGTCTGGCAATGAGTCCCTGAACTCAGAGGTCTAGCGATGAGTCCCCAAGTTCGGAGGTCTGCCTGCAGGTTCTAGAGCTCAGAGCTCTAGCTACAGGTCCAGAGCACGCTGGGCTAGTGAGTCCTTGAGCTTGGAGGTCTGGCTACAGGTTCCAGAGCTCAGAGCTCTGGCTACTGGTTCTAGAGCACGCTGGTCTAGCGAGTCCTCGAGCTTGGAGGTCTGGATGCAGGTTCTAGAGCTCAGAGCTTTGGCTACAAGTTCCAGAGCACGCGGGCTAGCGAGTCCATCACCACGCTGTCTCTGTATCTCTCTTGTTTTTTTTGTGTTTAACTGGTCTATTCTGATGCACTGATGACGTGGGCGACGCCGCAATTGCTCTCTGTCGCATAGGCATCAACGAAGTTGCCCCAAGTTCCTCACGCACCACCGCCGCTTGAATCGCCACCACCAAACCCTAGCCACTTGGAAGAGCGGCGCCCTTCTTTTCCTCCGTAGAAAGGAGGAGCCAAAAGAGTCAGGGAATGGCCACGAGGAAGACGAAGACGGAGGCTGAAGTGCGTAAGGAGATCATGAAGGAGTGGAATATGTCAAAGTGCACCCCACTCAGCCTCGAGCGACTAGTGCGGATGGGTGTGCTTCATGCCCAAGAGCTAGTGGGATGGCGTGCACCCGATCTGGAGCCATACCCAGATCCCAAAGGAGGTGAAATTGTTGTTTTTAAAGAATACTTCACTCATGGATTTGGTGTTCCTATACATTCATTCTTGCAAGGTCTCTACAATTATTATGAAATCAGTATTTGCAATCTACATCCGAATTCTGTGTTGCTTGTTGCTTGCTTCATCCATCTCTACGAAGCATACGGTGGTTTCTAACCCCACTTCGACTACTTTCGCCACTTGTTTTGGTTAAAGAAAAAGGGAGGTCGAGGTGGCTCCAATGTGGCTGGTGGGTGTTATCTGAACATGCGGGAAGGGATCAAGTCAGGGTATCTACACTGCCCTTGGAAGACCACATTAGAGGACTAGTACAGGCATTGGTTTTACATCCATGAAGAACCAAGCTAGGCCTCATACTGCGACGTATCCTTGGTCCCAGAAAAAACTAACAACTAGAAAGAGCTGCCGCAGAACACAGTCCAGATTGAGGTAATCATGCAGCTGCTACCTTGGTCGAGGTTGGATGGACCAAGTGTAGTTGATAATTTTATTAGTCATCGGATCCAACCAAAAGGACAGCATCAGCCAGCCCCAGAAAACCAAGAACAGCCCCAGCCTGCCTCAGAGCAACAATTCCCAAAATCTACAGAGGTTGTTGGGACCACCAAGGAGCCAACTGGAAGTGCTAGACCAGGGGGGAAATCGAGTCTTTAGCCCCAGCCATGAAAGAAATCCTCGAGCATTATGAAGAAGAAAGCGGGTTTTGTGGTACCCACTCCTATACTATGGAAATCCTAGTATGAGACGAGGTCGAGGCCGTGGAAGCAGTTGGTAAAATATTCCTAGAGGAAGTGAAGGTAAGCCTCTCGTAACTGTATAACATGTTATTGTATAATCCATAAGAACTGCTTTGTGATCCTGTGTACTGCAGACTGTGGCCGAGAAAAACAAATAGTTGTGTGCAGAACAGAAGAAACTACAGCAGCAGTTAGAGGGTTATGCGAGGCAAAACATTGAGCATGAAAAAAAATGTGCACAGTACTTCAACAGCTGGAAGTGGTCGAGAAACAAAAATCGGGTAGGAAACCCATCTGTTGTTAGGCACTTGAGCTCTGTAGGATGCTATAATATTGTATTGTTCATAATTGGAGTATCGACACAGGTTTGGACGTCGAAGACAGCTGGCTTCGCGAAGAAAATGCTCAGGTAGCTGCTGAGCATGACCGGCTGTCCGAAGAGAAGAACAAATGGCTGCAAACACAGCAGGTCTATCACACCCGGTTTTCTAAAGAACAAAACCAGGCTAATCATATGTGTGCCCAGGAAGTCCACACATATGCCAGAATAAAAAAATATCAGAAACAATGTTATTATATAACGTATACATAGCTATATTAACACTTACATCAGAGTATCGCGGAACGGTGACTAAACTTCGGGCTCCATTCTTCTCAGGGACGGCTGACTGGTGGTAACATATGCCTAGCACTTCTACTAGTCTTCTGGAAACTCCACTACACCTTTGTCCTTTTTCCGAGTAGCATCTTACTACACACTGGAGTGTTGGGGAAATAGCAAGAGTGAGTCCATGTCGAACTCAACAAGTATAACACAGGGTTCATGAGGCTCAAAAAGGCTAGACACTGTTTAACTGCGTTTAGCTTTTAATCATCCTATAATTAGCAATTGAGTAGCATCAAGGTAATCCAAATCCCATTAATGAATCAATGATCAATTGTAATAAGGATAATGAATAGCATTAACATGAGCATAATAATAATCAACAATAATTAAGCATGATATAACAATGGTGATCAACTATTCTGTAGATGTTCCAAGGCCGCTCGTATCCGTGAGCACGGCTAGTATACCAGTTTTTAACTCTGCGCAGAGGTGTACACTTTCACTGTGAGTCATGATTTCCAAATGCATGGGTTTGCAAGGCCCAAAACATCAGAGACCATATAAAGCCATTCAAAAGTTCATCTAACAAGTTAGGGCCATTAGATTCACTCGGCAGGCAGATGTAGAACCCCCCTTCCCTGTGGCACAACAACCGCAGCCTATACACACTAGGCCAGGGGCTCGCACTACACCCAACGTGGCAAGCCTTTCTTACGCCATTTAAGGTAACCACTAACAAGCTAGAAAAGGTCTCTTGAACAACTAAAGCCAGAGCCATATAGCCCTCACAGCTGTACTGTATGTCCCGGATGGTCATGTACAGATAAGTCCTTATGGAGTGAAACCAGAGCAATAATATAACCCCTTGCTCTAGCCCCCTTTTCAACAGTAATAAAATCATCATTAAAGGTTGATTGCATAATCCATTAGTCAAATTACAAGATCATTGTTCATAATTAAGCACTAGCAATAGCTACCCAAATGCATCCCAAGGTTGACAAGGAATCAAGGTATCAATCACTAAGTTATAATCTCTAAGGTTGTCAAGGAAGACACATGCATATGTATGATAATTTCAGTGAATAGGACAACAAGGATGGTCCCATGTTATACTTGCCTTAATCAAAGCTTTCCTGATGATACTGCTGGTCTGGCTCAAAATAATACTCCTGATCGTCCAGATACTGCTCACCGTCTATACTCGATCATCAATCAACAACACACATGCATCCAATCAAACATACACGAAGCAAATAAAGAGATACAATTAGAACAGTACACCAACAATAACAAAACATTAATAAAAAGTTTGTAAAACTCTTCTACATGTTACTACGATCACACAGATGTAAAGATCACGAAATTCGGATTTAAAACGTGAAAGTTATGAATTTTCTAAGATTTCCTATAGATAAATAATTACTTTAATATAAACTCGAAAATTAAATCTTTCAAACCTACTGTACAGCTACACTAACATGTAGAGTTCGCAAATACGAACCTAACGCAACTTGAACGGGTCAAATCGGAGTTAAAACGAAGATTTTATGACCAAAACAATCCTAGTGGCAAAACTGTAAATACCTGAAAACGTATTTTTGAATAAACCGGTAGAAAATACGCTTTCAAAACACGAAAACGGCTTTCAGGATATTGCGCTAAGGATCGCGGGTTGATTACTAAAAAGCTGAGGGTCTCTTTAATAAATTTACCCGCGAAGGGGTAAGTTCTAATCTGGTCCGTTGATCTCGAATTGGACGGCTCGCAATCATCTGCAGCGCTACAGTAAAAAGACCGGCCTTCATCCTCAAGTCCGTCCGGCGGCCCCCCCATGGCCGGCGGGCTCCTTCTCGCCGGAGATGGCGGATCACCCCCTCTAGACCACCGTTCGACTCAAGATTTGATCCAAACGGTGGAGAAGCTCCGTGCGAACTCAACTAAACGATAAAAACCCGCTATGGTAGACCGAACACGGCGTGCGGCATCAAGGGAGCGGCGGCGCCATTGCCGGTGCACCCGAGCTCACCAAAACCACGATTCAAAGCATCTCAACACCAAAGAAGAGCACGGGAAGAAAGAGGAGGAGATAGCGAACTCACCAAAGCTAAGAAAAAGAGCTCGAACCTTCCCACAAGCTCCACCGACGAACCAGCCGAGAGAACCTAGGGTTCCGGCCTCCTACGCTCAATCTCACGTGATGTAGCTCGAGTTTTAGATGGAAAACGGAAAATAGATGGTCTCCTCTTCCTATTTGTAGCCCCAAGATGCCGTATTCGGTTAGAAAATCCCAGAAATCAAGTGGAAGGGGCGGCGGTCGTTCTCCAACTCGTAGTCCGGCTCCAACACGAAGGTAGGAGATGACTGACAACGTGACCCCACCCGTCAGTGAGACGATGAAAGGAGAGGCGCGGCTGCTGCACTGCTGGGCTGATGCGGCGCTGGGCCGGCCCAAGCGACGCGGGCGTGGAAGGAAAATGGGCAGCGGCCCACCTACTTGGGCGCGGGGAAGCAGGGAACTTTGGGCTCGGCTAGCTGGGCCGCCGGGCCAACAGGTAAGAAGGTAAGTTGTTTTTCTTTTTTTTCTTTTCTTTATTTACTTGTTTTCAAACTATTCCAAATAAAATTTTCCAAACCAAATCAAAATAAAATAAAATAAAACCACTACTCAAAATAAAATAAATGCAACAGCATGAATGCTTCACCAAATAGTTTTAAAATTTTAATTCCCTTTCTCTAAATTATTTAAAATTTATTACTCCTAAAATTTGGGTGTTACAAATTCTACCCCCCTTAAAAGAATCTCGTCCTCGAGATTGAACTGCTTACTCAAACAACTGCGGATATGATTTCCTCAATTCATCCTCTCTTTCCCAAGTTGCCTCTGCCTCTGAATATCGATTCCACTGCACCTTGCACATTTTAATAACCCGACTTCGAGTAACTCTCTCAGCAGTCTCTAAAATCTTAATCGGAAACTCTTCATATGTAAGATCCTCCTTAACAGTCAACTCTTCTAAAGGTATCTGCTCCTCAGGCACCCGTAAACACTTCTTAAGTTGTGAAACATGGAACACATCCCAAACCTTGACAAGAAGCATCACAATAAATAGAAAACTTCTTACTCAAATCTGGCAAAACCAATACAGACATTGTAGTCAACCTCTTCTTCAATTCTTCAAAACTAGCTTGACACTTATCAGACCACACAACTTGGCATTCTTCTCTAACAGAGATGTCATAGGTTTAGCAAGTTTAGAAAACCCTTCAATGAACCGTCTGTAATATCCAGCTAAACCCAAGAAACTGCGAATCTCGCTAGCATCATTAGGTGGTTTCCAATTCAATAGATAAGCAAAATCTGATTTCTCTGGGCAAATTCCAATTTCAGTAAGTCAGTAAAACTGTCATATCTCGAGCTACAGACGTCCAATTCAGATGATCTTTACATGGTTGGAAAGCTTACAAAATTATCTACAACTTTTATTCACAATACTTTTTCTGAATCTGTCAAATAATTGGCCAAAAACTGAACTTAACTGAAACTATTTCAGAATTCCAGACTGTGCAGTAACCCCAACTTGGAATAGATATATCTATTAGCTCATAATAGATATTAAAGTGATTCTTGTGGGATTGGAAAGATATAGAAGTCTAATTATTCCCAGTAAAATTTCTTAAATTTCCCATGAACGGATTTTAAATTATTTCTAAAACATCCCAGACTGATCTAAAAATCAGCAAAGGACAGAACTAAGTTAACCTCATATTCAACTAATATATTTTGATCAAACTTAATTATTCTTAACCATGGAACTTGTAGGCATGTCTACAAAACTCCAGCACATATTACAAAGATCCAAATCACACATTATCACATTAACAATCCATCAATCACACAATTGTTCACACCACAAACTGACTCTCAAAACAATCCGACTTAAAATTGACTCGCAACTACTATCTTCTTATTACCTAGGGATTTTTCCTACTTCCTAGTTAAGCTTCTCATAAATCTTGGGACGACCTAACTCCGCCCTTAATTGGTCAATCTCCTTATAAGCTTGCTCCTTAAGTTCTTTTTCCTTCAGCAACTCTTATCCAATGATGATGTCACAAGCTCATAACCAACTTTATAAATGTCTCCTTTAGACCCTTATGATTCTTATAAATGTTCTAACAGGTTACCAACCCCGAGAAAAGATACTTGCGCTCGATAGTGACTTTACAACCATGTAGCTAGTTGATGCTTCCAGGTGATGAAACAGAACCTATAAACCTTCATCTTGTATCGTCTTTTAGTTCGGCAAACCCCTTAAGAAGAGATCAATTGGAGAACACCAATGGATAGATTGCATTTGTTTCTGAGTGATAACTACCATCATGTCCTTCTAGCATCCCAAAGAGACTCATGAGCATATCCAAGAACAAGTAACTTGTACTTCCTCGCGAGCAGAAAAATGGTAGTGCAGAAATACAGTTATAATTCGAGTTCTATGAATCCAATGATGTCGTAGCTTATACCGTTGGAAAGCTTATCAAATTTACTACAACTTCCTTATAGAACACTTCTCCAAATTCTGCAGTTAAGGTAGTCTAAAACTGTGCACAACAGAAACTATTCCAGATTGCTGACAGCATAGATACGTCGCCTTGTGATTTTCATAAATCCCAAACCATAATAGATATCAGGGTGGTTCTTACGGTCAGAGAAAAATATTGAAGTCTATTGTTGTCCAGAATTTATCCATTATTTTTGGGCGTCCAAAAATATAGGTATAAACTAAGAAAGACAGACTGTTCTAAAAAAACAAGATAAGGCATAAACGAGATTAAGAGAGACTAGAGAGATAGATAACACTAATCTTCAAGTCTTCACGCTTCTTTGATTTATGTTGATGAGATATAAGACATGAATCGAGGATAGCCAAAAGATGACAAGAAAGATAAGGTTTGATCTTGAGTTCTTTGTACCTCCTCATGCCTCGTCGCTTGAGATATTCAGGACTTACTGTTGTTGATAGCAGATGCTACCCCACTTAACAAAGATCGAACTACTTCTCAAGACTTATACCTTTCGGGCCTACCTTTGAAACACGAGAACAAGAACAACACACAAGCAACACATCAAGCAAAACAAGCACACATCACATCATCGGTACTACACGTGCTTCTTCAATAATGGTGGTCATCCTATGGGAAAAGTATGGATGATGAAATGCCATCGAATCTTTGAACCAGGTAAGATCAGAAAACTTTTAGTAAAAACAACATAAAATAAAATCCAAGGGAGTAAAAAAATAATAGCTCAAAGGAAGCTATCAAGGAAGGGATACAACAAGACAAGGAAGAGAAATAGTCAAAATCAATGAGTCAAGGGATGACAAAATAGTTCTATCGTAAAATAAGTTTTAGAATACGTCCAGTGCTACTTGGCATACGTCCTACAGTCAACACCGCTCTGATACCACTCTGTCACACCTGGTTTTCTAAAGAACAAAACCAGGCTAATCATATGTGTGCCCAGGAAGTCCACACATATGCCAGAATAAAAAAATATCAGAAACAATGTTATTATATAACGTATACATAGCTATATTAACACTTACATCAGAGTATCGTGGAACGGTGACTAAACTTCGGGCTCCATTCTTCTCAGGGACGGCTGACTGGGGGTAACATATGCCTAGCACTTCTACTAGTCTTCTGGAAACTCCACTACACCTTTGTCCTTTTTCCGAGTAGCATCTTACTACACACTGGAGTGTTGGGGAAATAGCAAGAGTGAGTCCATGTCGAACTCAACAAGTATAACACAGGGTTCATGAGGCTCAAAAAGGCTAGACACTGTTTAACTGCGTTTAGCTTTTAATCATCCTATAATTAGCAATTGAGTAGCATCAAGGTAATCCAAATCCCATTAATGAACCAATGATCAATTGTAATAAGGATAATGAATAGCATTAACATGAGCATAATAATAATCAACAATAATTAAGCATGATATAACAATGGTGATCAACTATTCTGTAGATGTTCCAAGGCCGCTCGTATCCGTGAGCACGGCTAGTATACCAGTTTTTAACTCTGCGCAGAGGTGTACACTTTCACTGTGAGTCATGATTTCCAAATGCATGGGTTTGCAAGGCCCAAAACATCAGAGACCATATAAAGCCATTCAAAAGTTCGTCTAACAAGTTAGGGCCATTAGATTCACTCGGCAGGCAGATGTAGAACCCCCCTTCCCTGTGGCACAACAACCGCAGCCTATACACACTAGGCCAGGGGCTCGCACTACACCCAACGTGGCAAGCCTTTCTTACGCCATTTAAGGTAACCACTAACAAGCTAGAAAAGGTCTCTTGAACAACTAAAGCCAGAGCCATATAGCCCTCACAGCTGTACTGTATGTCCCGGATGGTCATGTACAGATAAGTCCTTATGGAGAGAAACCAGAGCAATAATATAACCCCTTGCTCTAGACCCCTTTTCAACAGTAATAAAATCATCATTAAAGGTTGATTGCATAATCCATTAGTCAAATTACAAGATCATTGTTCATAATTAAGCACTAGCAATAGCTACCCAAATGCATCCCAAGGTTGACAAGGAATCAAGGTATCAATCACTAAGTTATAATCTCTAAGGTTGTCAAGGAAGACACATGCATATGTATGATAATTTCAGTGAATAGGACAACAAGGATGGTCCCATGTTATACTTGCCTTAATCAAAGCTTTCCTGATGATACTGCTGGTCTGGCTCAAAATAATACTCCTGATCGTCCAGATACTGCTCACCGTCTATACTCGATCATCAATCAACAACACACATGCATCCAATCAAACATACACGAAGCAAATAAAGAGATACAATTAGAACAGTACACCAACAATAACAAAACATTAATAAAAAGTTTGTAAAACTCTTCTACACGTTACTACGATCACACAGATGTAAAGATCACGAAATTCGGATTTAAAACGTGAAAGTTATGAATTTTCTAAGATTTCCTATAGATAAATAATTACATTAATATAAACTCGAAAATTAAATCTTTCAAACCTACTGTACAGCTACACTAACATGTAGAGTTCGCAAATACGAACCTAACGCAACTTGAACGGGTCAAATCGGAGTTAAAACGAAGATTTTATGACCAAAACAATCCTAGTGGCAAAACTGTAAATACCTGAAAACGTATTTTTGAATAAACCGGTAGAAAATACGCTTTCAAAACACGAAAACGGCTTTCAGGATATTGCGCTAAGGATCGCGGGTTGATTACTAAAAAGCTGAGGGTCTCTTTAATAAATTTACCCGCGAAGGGGTAAGTTCTAATCTGGTCCGTTGATCTCGAATTGGACGGCTCGCAATCATCTGCAGCGCTACAGTAAAAAGACCGGCCTTCATCCTCAAGTCCGTCCGGCGGCCCCCCCATGGCCGGCGGGCTCCTTCTCGCCGGAGATGGCGGATCACCCCCTCTAGACCACCGTTCGACTCGAGATTTGATCCAAACGGTGGAGAAGCTCCGTGCGAACTCAACTAAACGATAAAAACCCGCTATGGTAGACCGAACACGGCGTGCGGCATCAAGGGAGCGGCGGCGCCATTGCCGGTGCACCCGAGCTCACCAAAACCACGATTCAAAGCATCTCAACACCAAAGAAGAGCACGGGAAGAAAGAGGAGGAGATAGCGAACTCACCAAAGCTAAGAAAAAGAGCTCGAACCTTCCCACAAGCTCCACCGACGAACCGGCCGAGAGAACCTAGGGTTCCGGCCTCCTACGCTCAATCTCACGTGATGTAGCTCGAGTTTTAGATGGAAAACGGAAAATAGATGGTCTCCTCTTCCTATTTGTAGCCCCAAGATGCCGTATTCGGTTAGAAAATCTCGGAAATCAAGTGGAAGGGGCGGCGGTCGTTCTCCAACTCGTAGTCCGGCTCCAACACGAAGGTAGGAGATGACTGACAACGTGACCCCACCCGTCAGTGAGACGATGAAAGGAGAGGCGCGGCTGCTGCACTGCTGGGCTGATGCGGCGCTGGGCCGGCCCAAGCGACGCGGGCGTGGAAGGAAAACGGGCAGCGGCCCACCTACTCGGGCGCGGGGAAGCAGGGAACTTTGGGCTCGGCTAGCTGGGCCGCCGGGCCAACAGGTAAGAAGGTAAGTTGTTTTTCTTTTTTTTCTTTTCTTTATTTACTTGTTTTCAAACTATTCCAAATAAAATTTTCCAAACCAAATCAAAATAAAATAAAATAAAACCACTACTCAAAATAAAATAAATGCAACAGCATGAATGCTTCACCAAATAGTTTTAAAATTTTAATTCCCTTTCTCTAAATTATTTAAAATTTATTACTCCTAAAATTTGGGTGTTACAAGGTCATGAAGGAGGAGAATGCTAAATTAGCAAAGGATCTAGAGAGTAAGTATTCCTCATCATTGTCGTAGCTTTCATTGAAGTTTGCGGCATTGAATTCTTATCGACGTGATGCCTTGCAGTTATAAAGAAAAATGCCAAAGTGCACCTTGAGAAGATGAAGAAAGATCGCGATGACCTGGAGCTTCAAAACCAGGCTGGTGCAAAAAAGATCGAGGCATGGTCCTAGAAGTGCAACAAGCTCATGAAGGAGCAAGAAGCCCTTAAGGCAAATGCAAGATAATCATCAAGGAGCGAGAGACTTAGAAGCACGCCTGCGCTGAAACGGCGAAGGGGATCGCACCAGTGCTCGACGTCATTGGTGCCGACTTCACCGAAGCTGGAGTGGAGGCACCAAAAATAGGCCTGGTCGAGAAATCCTAAAAAGCTTGGGGATGGTTCCAACAATGGATGAAGGACATCAGGGAGTATGTGGGTGCACATGTACTTAGCTTGGTACGTGCCCACTACCCCTTGTTGGATATTGCTCGCCTGGAAGCCAGTTATCCCAGGGAGGTCGGGGTGGAGCGAGCTAACGAGCTGCGGTCAGAAAAGATGAAGCATGCTGCCACAATCACTAAGGATATCATCTTATGCCTGGCTGTAGCCCCACCAACTGGAGGGATGATTCAGTTGTACGTGGGTCAGATACCAATGCCACCATCTCTTACTACTAGCGAAACACGATTAGCTCCATCCTCGACCACGCCAAAGGTCTCTGAGCTACCAAAAAGTCAGCATGTTGGGTGAAGCCAACAGTAGTAGGAACCTACAAATAGTTCGCAGGAGAAGTTAATTTTCATAAGCTTATTGTAAACTTGTGCCTACAAAGAGGCAAGCTTGTAATAAGGTGATGAGTAGTACAATGTAAAGATGTTTATGTTTTTGTATGAAAAAACATTGAAGCTTTGTATTGCGTGCGGATTTAACTAAGTTAGAACAGCAAAATGTTCTATTTTAGTTGTTCCAGTGTAATCGATGAGAACTAAGTTAGAATAGCGGAATGTTCTATTTTTAGTTGTTCCAGCATAATCGATGTCATCTTGTAGGTCTGTATGGCTTTGGAGAGGCCAGTGATCCGAGTGCAAGGCTGTTAGAGCTTATATACACGTAAGAGTACAACTGGTCTGGCCAAAGGGCGTCTGCTGACCACCCAAAATGCAGAGGGTGGATCTCGTGCACGCTATGAGTGAGGTCGAGGACAGAGCTGCTCTGAGAACCCGAAAGGATTGGTGATCGATGTACTGGTTTATCAAAAAGTTGTTGTAGTTGTAGAATCAACAATGTAAACAAGTGTAGTCAACTGTAGTCGAGTATATATATCATAATTCAAAGTACAAAACTAGTACAGAAAAAGGTACATATCTATATTTGAGAATTAGGGGTAAAAATGCCTAAGCTTGTTGATATGGACGGAGTTGGGCACGTCAGTGCCATCAAGTCTTGCAAGCCTGTACAAAGTGGGTCATGTAACAGCCTTGACGATGCATGGCCCTTCCCATGGAGTTGCCAACTTGTGGACGCCATCTTGGCTAGTCTTCCATTTCAATACCATGTTGCCGACCACAAAGAAACATTCCTGAACATTTTTGTTGTAGTACCTTCGTAACATGGCGAGGTTCTTGGTCATGCGTATACAGGAGTCCAGGCATCATTCCTCTGCACTATTCACCTCGAGCTCTCATTGTTCAGTAACTTGGTCTTTGTTGTAGTTCTCAACCCAAGGTGAACGGAATTCAATGTCTGCTGGGAGCACAGTCTCGGTGTCGTAAACCATGAAATATGGTGAGACACCAGTATTGCGACTAGGTTGTGTTCGAAGTCCCCAGACCACGGCTGGTAACTCCTTAATCCACTAGCCAGGGGCTTTGTCGTTCTCTTTGTACATCCTTTTCTTTAATGCATCCAGAATCATTCCATTAGCCTGCTCGACCTGTCCATTAGCTCTGGGGTGTGACACCGAGACGTATTTCACTACAATGCTCCGTTCATCACAGAAGTGCCAAAACGTGTTCGCAGTAAACTGAGTCCCTAGGTCTATAATGATGTTGTTGGGTATACCAAAGCGGTGGATGACATGGTCGAGGAACTCAATTGCTTTTTTGGAAGATGCCTTGACCAAGGGCATGTACTCTATCCATTTGGAAAATTTATCAATCAGCACGAATACGAACTTCAAGTTACCTGGTGCTGGTTTGAAGGGTTCAATCATATCCAGGCCCCAGCACGCAAAGGGCCAGGAGGCTGGTATGGTCTGGATCTCATGGGCTGGCACATGAATTCTTTTGGAGAAAAACTTTACAATTGGCGCAGTGTCTAACAAGCTTCTCTGCATCAGCTACTGTGGATGGCCAATAAAAATCTGCGTGGAACGCTTTACCAACCAGTGTCTGAGATGCAGCATGATTACCACAGGTGCTAGAATGTATTTCTTCCAAGAGTTTAATACCGTCTTCTTGCTCAATGCACTTCATCAATACTTCTGCTTTCACATTTTTGCGCCACAGCTTACCCTCGATCAATAGGTATTATTTGCTGCGGCGCATAAGGCGTTCATTTTCATTTCGATCAGAGTACCTGGTGCCATCTATTAGGTACTTAATCAATGGAACACACCAGTCCGCTATCTTAGTCGGGGTCTGAGATGGTCCTGCGGTGGTAGGAAATGGTTCCGTAGTGGTCGATGATGGAACCATAGCTACCAGAGGCTGGTCCGTGTGCTTCTCGACCACGAGGTTGCCTTCTTACTTAATTGATGGTTTTAAAAGGTCTTGAACAAAAATGTCATGTGGTACTTGAGCTCTAGATGATCCTAACTTTGATAGCGCATCTGCTGCTTCATTTTTGTCTCACACCACATGGGAATATTCAATGCCGTAAAATTTTCCTTCAAGCTTCCTAATTTTTTTGCAATATGCATCCATCTTCTCACTAGTTGTATCCCAGTCCTTGTTGAGCTGGTTAATAACTAGGGCCGAGTCACCGTGGATGTAAAGGCGCTTGATACCGAGGTCGACTGCAATGCGCAAACCATGAAAGCATGCCTCATATTCTGTAGCATTGTTAGATGCCGGGAAGTGAATCCTAAGGACGTAGCACAATTGCTCATTGGTTGGTGATATGAATAATATGCCCGCCCCCGCACAATCAATAGTTAGTGAGCCATCAAAATACATTTTCCAGTAGTCAACGGGTCCTTGAGAGGTCGGGATACTTAAGTCTGTCCACTCGACCATGAAGTCAGCAAGTGTTTGGGATTTGATAGGGTGGTGGCGTGCAAACTCTAGGTCAAAAGGACATAACTCCATTGCCCATTTGGTGATGTGCCCGTTTGCATCTTTGTTGTGTATAATGGTACCAAGAGGAAACTCAGTTTTGATCACCACGTGGAACCCGTCAAAGTAATGTTTTAACTTTCGGGTTGTAATGAGTATGGCGTAGATCAATTTTTGAATCTGAGTGTACCTAGTTTTGGACTAGGTGAGCACCTCACTAATGAACTAGATTGGGCGCTGAACACCATAAGCGTGGCTGGGCTCCTCGTGCTTGACCACAAGGATAGTGGAGATGACTCGATCAGTCGCAGCAATGTAGAGTTGAAGGACTTCTCCTGACTTAGGGGTAGTAAGGATCGGAGGTGATGCAAGGTACTACTTCAGCTATGTAAAGGCAATATCTGCTTCCTCTGACCACTCAAACTTCTCGCCTACCTTGAGTAACTTAAAAAAAGGTAAGCCCTTGTCACCAAATCGAGATAGAAATCGGCTTAGGTCGGCCATACACCCTGTAAGTTTTTGGACATCCTTGACATTTGCTGGTCGCTTCATATTAAGGACAGCTTGCACCTTCTCTGGGTTAGGACGTATGTAGTCATGACTGATGACATTGCCTAGTAATATACCAGAGGGAATGCCAAAGATGCACTTTTTAGGGTTCAACTTCCATTGATATTGATTGAGCGCTGCAAAAGTACGTGTCAGGTCATCAATCAAGGAGTGGGATTCCTTGGTTTTGACAACTACGTCATCTACCTAGGCTTCGACCATGTCATCTTGTATCTCCTTTTTGAGGCACTCTTGTATTGCACGCTGATAAGTAGCTCCGTCATTTTTGAGCCCAAACGACATGGTCATGTAGCAATAAGCACCGAAGGGTGTAATAAAGGACGTATTGATCTGATCGTCCTTGTTAAGAGTGATCTGGTGATAACTAGAGTAGCAGTCGAGAAAAGATAGCAGCTTACAACCAGTCGTGGAATCCACGACTTCGTCAATGCGAGGTAAGCCGAAGGGGTCTTTAGGGCAGTGTTTGTTGAGATCAGTGTAGTCAACACACATTCTCCATTCATTATTCTTTTTGTGTACAAGAACCGGATTGGCTAACCAGTCCGAGTGATACACCTCTTTGATAAAACCGGCTGCAAGAAGCCATGTAACTTCTACCCTAATAGCCTCCTTTTTGTCCTTCCCGAACCACCGCAGCTTCTGCTTGACGAGCTTTGCCTTGGGGTCGATGTTCAAGGAGTGCTCAATCCAGTCTCGAGATACATCGGGCATGTTTGATGGTTTCCAAGCGAACATGCTTATGTTCTCTCTCAAGAACCAGACGAGCGCGTCTTCCTATTTGGGATCGAGGTTTGACCCAATTAGTGCCATCTTGCAGGAGTCACTCTCGACCAGCTAGATCTCCTTGTATTCCTTGGACTTGATAGACTTGTGTGGTGCTTCGAGCTCTAGAATTTCCAACTAGTTTGGAGGAGTCTTCTTTGCCTCCATCGTCGTTGCCGCCATGCGCAGGGAGAGGTCGTGGGCTTCAGCTACGTGAAAATTGTCCTCTTCACAGGTATAGGCAATGAATACATTACCTCTGAGAGTGAGGACTCCCTTTTTCGCTGGCATCTTAAGCACCAAGTACCTATAATGAGGTACGACCATGAATTTGGTGATAGCGGGGTGACCAAGGATAGCATGGTAGGTGCCCTCGAAGTCAGCGACCACAAAGTTGACATAGTTGGTACGGAAGTGGTCTGTCATGCCAAACTGCACAAGTAGGGTAATTTGCCTGAGAGGCGTAGAGCTCTGTCCGGGCAGGACCCCCCAGAACTATGCGTTGTATGGCTTCAAGTTAGCTTCAGATATGTTCAATGCTGACAGGCTATTCTTGAACAGGATGTCGATGGAACTACCATCGTCGATGAGCACCCTGTCAAATTGCACTTTATTGATACAGGGACTGAGGACGAGAGCGAAACAACTTGGTTCGGGGATGGTGGCCCATTGATCCGCCCTGCTGAAGTTGATTTCTTGGTGTGACTAGGGGGTAGTCTTGGATCTGCAATGAGGTCATCTATCTTGACCACGTTTAGGCAGGCGCGGGCGAGCAGCTTCCACTCACATTCGCTTTCAACAGACACCTTGCCCCCGATGATGGTTGCAACATGCCTCACCGGTCCCTGATACTGGTGCTTGGGGTTCTTGTCAGGATCGTCCTCGTCATCGTCCCTACGGTTACGCTGGTCTGTTGTGTCATTAGGCTTGTCGGCATTTTCTGAAGCATGTTTGCGACGGTAGATCTCCTTGAGGACCTTGTAGTTTTCCAATGTATGGTTGGACTTAGGATGAGCTGGGCAAGGCCCCTTCAAGGCTTTAGCATAGTCTTCTTCATAATTACGACGCCCACCAAATTTTTTCACGACGTTGACCTCACCGTCGTCATCGTGAGCACGCTTGCCCTTGAAGTTGTCACGGTGATCGCCGTGCTGATTTCTGTTGTCGTGCCGATCACGATTGTCGTTACGGCGATCCCTGATGTCGCTGTGACCTCTAAAGTCATCGCGGCGACAGTTGTCACGGTAGTCATCGCGTTGTGGAGAGTACGGTGCTTTGTCGGTGCCCTCGTTTAGCAACTTCTTGGCGTCGTCGACATCCGCATACTTCTTAGCGGTGGTGAGGAGGTCGACCACCGTTATAGGCCATTTACGAAGGAGCTTGTCCCAAAGGTCATTGTGGTAGCACAGACCTGTGATGAAGTCTTCAATAGCCTCGTTGTCGGTAATCCTAGGAATCTTGATGCGCATATCCGAGAAGCGTCGGATGTACTCGCGCAATGGTTCATCCCTGGCATCATGGATGCGCTGAAGGTCATACTTGTTGCCTGGCTTTACACAGGTAGCAATGAAGTTTTTGACAAAGGTTTGACATAAAGCATACCAGGAGTCAAAGTGGTTCTCTGGGAGACTGACAAGCCATTGGTGCCCCACCGGGCTGACCACCACGGGAAAGTAGTTGGCCATGACATGCTCGTCGCCCATAGCAGATTTGTAAGCGGTCTCGTAAAGTTGGACCCATAGCTCGGGATTAACCTTGCCATCATAATGGTTAAGCTTTTCAAGCTTAAAACCTCTAGGCCAGATGACCTGTCGTAGGTGATTGGTGAATTGCTTGGGGCCCAAGGGACCGTGGACCATATCGTACTCCATGCGACGACTAGTTTCATGGGACGCACGGTCCTGAGCTCTCTGTTCAATGCGAGGACGTAGGTCATGGTTGTTGAGGTCGCGACGAAGATCATAATTTCCATCATGGCGATCTTGTTCATCACCGTATTGTTGTCCTTGACAACGGTGGTCCTGGTGGTCGTTATGTCGGTTGTCGCTGCGCCGGTCATCGTCGTTGTTATTGCAGCGGTGGCCGAGGTGGCGGTTATCATCGCGGGGAGGGTTTTTGTGATTGTCGTCATTGCCTCCGTCAGCTCGTGGATTGACACCAGGAGCTATGTTGTCCATAACGTGGTTGTCTGTGTCAGTGGGTGCGCGTAAGCCACGTTGACCAGACATAGATGGCTCCACGGCATGTTCATTGGTCTGAACCATGGCCACCTGGAGATAAGCCTGCAAATCCTCCCGGATGTTTTGGATTTCTGGGGTATCCGGTAACCACTTTAGGCTTTTGATGGCGACAGCCACGTTTGTGCTTGGGGTTTTCAATACTGGTCTGTTCCCCACCATGTCGAAAGCATCCTTGAGGTTGCGCCCTTGTAGTCGATTATGCCTAACTGCAGCGTCACCTTCTTGTTGGTCATGGTATGCTTGCTGTTGTGCTAGGCGTGCATCTTCATCTATGCGACGTTGAGCTCGGTTGGCATTGTGTTGTTGTCGCTCTTGTCACTGTTGATCGGTCTCGGCCCTAGCAGGTGGATCTTCATCTTGGCTAACCATGTTGATCATGGCGCCATGCCTTGGAGGGAAGGCTGGGATTTGAGGAAAGCTTGGAGGATATAGCCTCTCCTCGTCACCATTACTCACATGGTGTAATACCATGGTTTGAGTAGTCTCACCGCACACGGTGCTCGATCTAGAGCTCATACGGCTATCTGTCTGGGTGGTATGGATCGAAACTTGATTAGAGCTCACCATATTGACGAAGTTGCATGGTCGAGGTCAAGGTCGAGCGGAGTGCCCTTCGGGAGTTGAAGTGACCGCTAGATTTGTACCCAACCGTTGAAAACGGGTGGCCCGAGCAGGTCGAGTAGATCTGTTGTAGCCATTCAAGTTCTGCTCGGTAAACTGCTCTTGGAGCGAATCAACCAGAGCTAGGGTAAACAAGAGTTTGCCACTGAGCCGGTCGATGGAGTCGATCAGGTCGATGTTGTCGAGTTTCCTTCCCTGGTAGCGAGGAAGGAGTCGATGAGTTGCCGACGTGGTCGGTGATGGTGCTAGTGCAGGAGAAGCCAAAGCCACCATAGTCGTAGTTGATGCTAGTGTCGGGGAAGTAGTCGATGCAGATTGGATCTGCACCTCCTCCATGGCTATGATGACGAAGTTGTTGGAGCCGGTGGTCCAGGTGATCTAGCCGATCGTGAACGTGAGGCCCGCCGCCGTGGCCATGGAATCGGGGAAGATGACCATCTCGCACGCCTAAAAAGAAGTACACACACCCCCTACCTGGCGTGCCACTGTCGACAAAACCTAGTTGGTAGTCTACCGAGGGGTATGCCTAAGGTAGTAGATTGTCGGCAGACAGATGTGCAAGCCACGAACGAGATGGTGATGCAGAACAACACGCGTGTTTACCCAGGTTTAGGCCGTCATGTGGGCGTAATACCTTACGTCCTGCTCTGCTTTGTTATTGCTGTCTCGAATAATGTATTACAAGCTAGATTGCCCTAGAGTATGTTTCAATGTTTTTTAAGGGGGGTCCCCTGCCCTCCTTATATAGTCCGGGAGGCAGGGTTACATATCTGGAAACTAATCTTAGCCAGTTACAATTGCCATATGGAGCCATATAAGGATTCCTAACCTAACCGACCAAGACCTTGCTTGATCCCCAAGTCTGGTTTGATGCCTTGCGCGAGACTCCATCTTGATGATCTGGATCACGCGTCGTCATGTAATGGGCCGGACCGTCTAGTCTGGGCTTGCCCATGTCTAGCCGTAAGGGTATAGGGGTTTATACCCCCATAGACACTAACACTATCTCCAAACAGAACAAAACGAGATTCCACATGACCCACGTTACCTAGGAGTTCCATCGGGTGTGTCCAAACCGATTTCAGAGCCTGTGGTACGTTCGGTGCAAACCGTGCAACCATCTTGCAACCATCTTGAAATAGACCAAAATGAGCTTCCACTTGAGCCTCGTCTCCTAGGAGTTCCATCAGGTACGTCCAAAACAATTTATGAACCTACGGTACTTTTAGCACTAATCATGCACCTATCTTGCACCAACGCTAACACTATCTCCAAAAGGACTGAAACAAGATTCTGCGTGACCCACGTCACCTAGGAGTTCGATCGGGTGCGTCCAAAATGATTTCTGAGCCAATGATATGTTTGGCGTAAACCGTGCACCTATCTTGCACCGACACAAACACTGTCTCTAAACTTACTGAAACTAGATTCCACATGAACCATGTCACCTAGGAGTTCCATCAGGTGTGTCCAAAATGATTTCTGAGCTTGTGGTACGTTTGGCGCAAATCGTGTAACTATCTTGCACCAACACTAACACCATCTCCAAACGGACTAAAACGAGATTCCACATGACCCACGTCACCTAGGAGATCCATCGAATGCGTCCAAACCAATTTTCAAGCCTATGGTACATTCGATGCAAACCGTGCACCTATAATGCATTAAGATTAGCACTATCTCCAAACAGACTGAATCGAGCTTCAATTTGAGCCTTCTCACCTAGGAGTACCAACGGGTGCATCCAAAAATGGTATCTGAGCCTATGGTATGTTTGGCACAAACCATACACCTATCTTGCACTGATACTAACACTGTCTTCAAACGGACCAAAATGTGATTCCACATGACCCACGTCACATTCCTCTTCGGGTGTCTCCAAAACGACTTTTGAGCCAATGGTATATTCGGCGCAAACTATGAACCTATCTTGCGTCAAGATTAGCAATATCTCCAAACGGAACAAAACGAGCATCCACTTGAGTTTCATCACCTAGGAGTACCATAGGGTGCGTCTAGAACGATTTTTGAGCCTATGGTATATTTGGTGCAAACCGTGCACCTATCTTGCACCGATAGTAACACTGTCTCCAAACGGATCGAAATGAGATTCCACATGAACTACGTCACCTAGGAGTTCCATTGGGTGTTTCCATACTGATTTTTGAGCCTGTGGTATGTTCGGCGCAATCTATGCACCTATCTTGCATCAAGATTGTCACTATCTCGGAACGAACCAAAACGAGCTTCCACTTGAGCCTCATCACCAAGGAGTACCATGGGGTGCGTCCAAAATGATTTCTAACCATACGATAAGTTTTGGCACAAATCATGCACTATCTTGCTCCAACACAAACACTGTCTCCAAACGGACTGAAACTAGATTCCACAAGACTCATGTCACCTAGGAGTTGCACCGGGTGCGTCCAATACAATTTCTAAGCATATGTTATGTTTGGTGCAAACCGTGCACCTATCTTACACTGACACTAACATTGTCTCTAAACAGACTAAAATGAAATTTCACATGACCCACATCACCTAGGAGATCCATCGGATGCGTTCAAAACAATTTTTGAGCCTATGGTACATTCAACGCAAACCGTGCACCTATCTTGCATCAAGATTAGTACTATCTTCAAACGGACCGAATCGAGCTTCCATTGGAGCCTTGTCACCTAGGAGTACCATCGAGTGCGTCCATAATGATATCTGAGCCTATGGTATATTTGGCACAAACCGTGCACCAATCTTGCACTGATACTAACATTGTCTCCAAATGGACCGAAATGTGATTCCACATGACCAACATCACCTTCCTCTACTAGGTGTCTCCAAAATGATTTTCGAGCCTGTGGTACGTTCGGCGCCAACTGTGCACCTATTTTGCGTCAAGATTAGCGCTATCTCTAAACAGACCAAAACAAGTATCCACCTGACCCTCGTCACCTAGGAGTACCATCGAGTGCGTCCAAAATGATTTCTGAGCCTATGGTACGTTTGGCGCAAATTGTGCACCTGTCTTGCACCAACACTAACACTGTCTCCAAATGGACTAAAACAAGATTCCACATGACCAATGTCACCTAGGAAATCCATCTGGTGCGTCCAAAATGATTTTCATGCCTATGGTATGTTCAACGCAAACCGTGCACCTATCTTGCATCAAGATTAGCACAATCTCCGAATAGACCGAATCGAGCTTACACTTGAGCCTTATCACCTCGAAGTACCATCAGGTGTGTCCAAACTGATTTTGGAGCCTATGGTATGTTTGGCGCAAATAGTGCACCTATCTTGCATCGACACAAACACTGTCTCCAAACGGACCGAAATGAGATTCCACATGACCCACATCACCTTGGAGTTCCATCGAGTGTGTCCAAACCGATTTCTGAGCCTTTGGTACGTTCGGCGCAATCTATGCACCTATCTTGTGTCAAGATTATCACTATCTTGAAATGAACCAAAACGAGCTTCCACTTGAGCCTCATCACCTAGGAGTACCATCGGGTGCGTCTAAAATGATTTCTGAGCCCATGATACTTTTGGTGCAAATCATGCACCTATCTTGCACCAACACAAACACTATCTTCAAATGGACTAAAACGAGATTCCACATGACCCATGTCATCAAGGAGTTCCATTGGGTGTGTCCAAAATAATTTCTAAGCCAATGGTGTGTTTGACGCAAACCGTGCACCCATCTTGCACCGACACTAACACTTTCTCCAAACGGACTAAAACGAGATTCCACATGACCCACATCACCTAGGAGATCCATCAGATGTGTCCAAAATGATTTTCGAGCCTATCGTATGTTTGACACAAACCATGTACCTATCTTGCATCAAGATTAATACTATCTCCAAACAGACCAAATCGAGCTACCATTTGAGCCTTGTCACCTAAGAGTACTATCGGGTGCATCCAAAACAATATCTGAGCCTATAGTATGTTTGGCGCAAACTATGCACCTATCTTGGACTGATACTAACACTGTCTCTAAATGGATCAAAATATGATTCCACATGACCCATGTCACCTTCCTCTATTGGGTGCCTCCAAATGATTTTTGAGCCTATGGTATGTTCGGCGCAAACCGTGCACCTATCTTGCATCAAGATTAGCACTATCTCTAAACGGACCGAAACGAGCATCCACATGAGACTTGTCACCTAGGACTACTATCAGGTGCATCCAAAATGATTTCTGAGCTTGTGGTATGTTTAGCACAAACCGTGCACCTAGCTTGCACCAACACTAACGCTGTCTAAAAATAGACTGAAACGAGATTCCACATGACCAATGTCACCTAGGAGATCCATCTGGTGCGTCCAAAATAATTTTCGAGCCTATGACACGTTCGACACAAACCTTGCACCAATCTTGCGTCAAGATTAGCACTATCTCCAAAAAGACCGAATTAAACTTCCACTTGATCCTCGTCACCTAGGAGAACCATCGGGTGTGTCCAAAATGATTCCTAAGCCTATGGTACGTTTGACACAAACCATGCACCTATCTTGCACCGATACTAACACTATCTCCAAACGGACCAAGACAAACTTCCACATGACCCACGTCACCTTGGAGTTCCATCGGGTGTGTCCAAACCGATTTCTGAGCCTATGGTACGTTCGGCGTAATCTGTGCACCTATCCTGCGTCAAGATTATCACTATCTAAAAATGGACCAAAACGACCTTCCACTTGAGCCTGGTCACCTAGGAGCACCATCGGGTGCGTCCAAAATAATTTCTAAGCCTTTGATACTTTTGGTGCAAATCATGCAGCTATCTTGCACCAACATAAACACTATCTCCAAAAGGACTGAAATGAGATTCCACATAACCCACGTCACCGAGGAGTTCCACCGGGTGCGTCCAATATGATTTTCTGAGCCTATGGTATGTTTGATGCAAACTGTGCACCTATTTTGCACTGACACTAACACTATCTCCAAACGGACTGAAATGAGGTTTCACATGACCCACGTCACCTAGAAGATCCATCGGAAGCGTCCAAAATAATTTCTGAGCCTATGGTACGTTCAACACAAACCGTGCACCTATCTTGCATCAAGATTAGTACTATTTCCAAACGGACCAAATTGAGCTTCCATTTGAGCCTTTGCACCTAGGAGTACCATTGGGTGCATCCAAAATGATATCTGAGCCTATGGTACGTTTAGTGCAAACCGTGCACCTATCTTGCATGATACTAACACTGTCTCCAAATGGACCAAAATGTGATTCCACATGACCCACGTCATCTTCCTCTATCGGGTGTCTCCAAAACAATTTACAAAACTATGGTACGTTCAGCGTAAACTGTGCACCTATCTCATGTCAAGATTAGCACTATCTCCAAATGGACCGAAACATGCATCCACTTGAGTATCGTCATCTAAGAGTACCATCGGGTGCGTGCAAAATGATTTCGGAGCCTGTGGTACATTCGGTGTAAACCGTGTACCTATCTTACACTGACACAAACACTGTCTCCAAACGGATTGAAATGAGATGCCACTTGATCCATCACCTAGGAGCTCCGTCGGGTGCGTCCAAAATGATTTCTAAGCCTATGGAACGTTTGGCACAAACCATGCACTTATCTTACACCGACACCAACACTGTCTCCAAAAGGACCGAAACGAGATTCCACATGACCCACGTCACCCAAGAGATCCATCGAATGCGTCCAAAATGATTTCCAAGTCTATGGTACTTTCGACGCAAACCAGGCACCTATCTTGCATCAAGATTAGCACTATCTCTAAACGGACCGAATCGAGCTTCCACTTAAGCCTTATCACCTAGGAGTAGCATTGGGTGCATCCGAAATGATATCTAAGCCTATGGTATGTTTGGCGCAAACTGTGCACCTATCTTGCACTGATACTAACACTATCTTGAAACGGACTGAAATGAGATTTCACATGACTCACGACACCTTCCTCTATCAGGCATGCCCAAAATGATTTTCGAGCCTGTGGTACATTCAGCCCAAACTATGCACCTATCTTGCGTAAAGATTATCACTATCTCCAAATGGACCGAAATGAGCATTCACTTGAGCATCATCACCTGGGAGTACCATCGGGTGTGTCCAAAAAGATTTCTGAGCCTATGGTACATTTGGCACAAACCATGTACCTATCTTACACCGACACTGACACTGCCTCCAAGCGGACTGAAATGAGATTCCAATTGACCCACGTCGCCTAGGAATTCCATCGAGTGTGTCCAAACCAATTTTGGAGCCTGTGGTATGTTCAGCACAACCCGTGCAGCTATCTTGCATCAAAATTATCACTATCTCGAAACGAACCAAAACGTGCTTCCACTTGAACCTCGTCACCTAGGAGTACTATCGAGTGCGTCCAAAATGATTTATGAGCCTATGATACTTTTTGGCTCAAATCATGCACCTATCTTGCACCAACATATCTTGCACCAACACAAATACTATCTCCAAACGGACTGAAATGAGATTTCACATGCCCACGTCACCTAAGAGTTCCATCGGGTGAGTCCAAAATGATTTCTCAGCCTATGGTACATTTGGCCAATCCATGCACCTATCTCGCACTGATGCTAACACTGTCTCCAAACAAACCAAAATGAGATTCCACATGACCCACATCACCTTCCTCTATCGGGTGTGTCCAAAATGATTTTTGAGCCTGTGGTACGTTTGGCACAAACTGTGCACCTATCTTGCGTCAAGATTAGCACTATCTCCAAATGGACCAAAACAAGGATCCACTTGAGCCTTGTCACCTAGGAGTACCATCGGGTGCATCCGTTCTGAGCCTATGGAATGTTTGGCGCAAACAGTGTACCAATCTTGCACCGACACTAACACTATCTCCAAACATACCAAAATGAGATTCGGCATGACCCACATCACCTAGGAGTTTCATCAGGTGTGTCCAAACCGATTTCAAAGTCTGTGGTACGTTCGGCATAAACTGTGCACCTATCTTGCGTCAAGATTATCACTGTCTCGAAACGAACCAAAAAGAGCTTTCACTTGTGCCTCGTCACCCTGGAGTACTGCCGGGTGCGTCCAAAATGATTTCTGAGCCTATGGTACTTTAGCACAAATCGTGCACCTATCTTGCACCGACACTAACACTGTCTTCAAATGGACTAAAATGAGATTCCATGACCCACGTCACCTAGAGATCCATCGCATGCATCCAAAACGATTTTTTGCGCCTATGGTATGTTCAACGCAAACCGTGCACCTATCTTGCATCATGATTAGCACTATCTCCAAACAGACTGAATGAAGCTTCTACTTGAGCCTTGTCACCTATGAGTACCATCGGGTGCATCCAAAACAATATCTGATCCTATGGTATGTTTGGCTCAAACAGTGCACATATCTTGCACTGATGCTAACACTATCTCCAAATAAACCAAAATGAGATTCCACATGACCCACGTCACCTTCCTCTATCAAGTGTGTCCAAAACAATTTTCGAGCCTATGTTCGATGTGAACTGTGCACCTATCTTGCACCGACACTAACACTGTCTCCAAACGGACCAAAACGAGATTCCGCATGACCCATATCACCTAGGAGTTACATCAGGTGTGTCCAAACCGATTTTTGAGCTTGTGGTACGTTCAACGCAAACCGTTCACCTATTTTGCATCAAGATTATCACTATCTCTAAATGGACCAAAACAAGCTTCCACTTGAGCCTCATCACCTAGGAGTACCATCAGGTGCTTCCAAAACAAATTCTGATCCTATTGTACATTTGGTGCAAATCATGCACATATCTTGCACTAACACTAACACTGTCTCCAAACGGACTGAAATGAGATTCCACATGACTCACATCACTTAGGAGTTCCATCGGGTGCGTTCGAAACGATTTCTGAGCCTATTGTACGTTTGCCGCAAATTGTGCACCTATCTTGCACCGATACTAACACTATCTCCAAATAGACCGAAATAAGATTCCACATGACCCACGTCACCTTCCTCTGTCAGGTGTGTCCAAAATGATTTTTAAGTCTGTGGTACGTTTGGCACAAATGGTGCAGCTATCATGCGTCAAGATTAGCACTATCTCCAAACAGACCGAAACGAGCATCCACTTGAGCCTCGTCACCTAGGAGTACCATAGGGTGCGTCCAAAATGATTTCTAAGCCTATGGTATGTTTGGCCCAAACAATGCACCTATCTTCCACCGAGACTAACATTGTCTCTAAATGGACTGAAACGAGATTCCACATGACCAATGTCACCTAGGAGATCAATCGGGTGCATCCAAAATGATTTCTGAGCCTATGGTTTGTTTGACGCAAACCATGCACCTATCTTGCATCAAGATTACCACTATATCCAAACATACCAAATCGAGGTTTTACTTGAGCCTCATCACCTAGGAGTACTATTGGGTGTGTCCAAAATGATTTATGAGCCTATGGTACGTTCGACGCAAACCATGCACCTATCTTGCATCAAGATTAGCACTATCTCCAAACAGACTAAATCGAGCTTCCATTTGAGCCTTGTCACCTAGGAGTACCATCGAGTGCGTCCAAAACGATATCTGAGCCTATGGTATGTTTGACGCAACTGTTAACCTATCTCGCACCGATGCTAACATTGTCCCTAAACGAACCGAAATGATATTCCACATGACCGACGTCACCTTCCTCTATCGGGTGTATCCAAAATAATTTTTGAGCCGGTGGTACATTCAATGCAAACTGTGCACCTATCTTGATTCAAGATTAGCACTATTTCCAAATGGACCAAAACAAGCATCCACTTGAGCCACCGAAACGAGATTCTGCATGGCCCATGTCACCTAGGAGTTCCATCAAGTATGTCCAAACTGATTTCCAAACCTGTGGTACGTTTGATGTAAACTGTGCACCTATCTTGCATCAGGATTATCACTGTCCCAAAATGGACTGAAACGAGCTTCCACTTGAGCCTCATTACCTTGGAATACCATCGAGTGCGTCCAAAACGATTTCTAAGCCTGTGGTATGTTTGGCTCAAATCGTGCCCCTATCTTTTACCAACACTAAAACTGACATGACCCATGTCACCTAGGAGTTCTGTCAGGTGTGTCCAAAATGATTTCTGAGCCTATGGTACATTTGGTGCAAATCGTGCACCTATCTTGCACCGTCACTAAAACTGTCTCCAAACGGACTAAAACGAGGTTCCACATGACCCACGTCATCTAGGTGATCCATCAAATGCATCCAAAACGATTTTCGAGCCTATGGTGCGTTCGACGCAAACCGTGCACCTATCTTGCATTAAGATTAGCACTATCTCCAAATGGACCGAATCGAGCTTCCACTTGAGCCTTGTGATGAGGACATCGACACCATCAATACATCCACGTCTACCAAGTATAGATTAATGGTCCTATTACTCGTGCCCGTGCTCACTAACTTAGGTGAGTTCATTCTTGAGTTCCTGTTCATCTTATTCAGACCATGGAAACCCGTGCACCTTTGTTTTGCTCAGGAATATTGGAAAGGAACCACATGGAAGCGTATAATCAAAGGGTGAATTCGGAATGCAGAATAGCATCAACTTGTGATGGTCACCAAGACTTTATACGAAATCTGATTAGAATGTTCTAACACTTCATGGAAAGCTTACCAAGTTTACTTTTCAACAGATCCAACCACACCCTCATATCACCTCAGAGTCGACCGCAATATTTGTTTTAGTCCAAAGACCATTTCTGTCCACCGGTGTTGTGACACCTTTTTTTAGCCAATGGACCATGCATCATGTTGGTTGCATAATGACCATGTCCTAGGGATCTAGCATGACCCCAGCACTCCTCTAATTGTCCTTGCTTAAGGCTCCTAGAGCCACCACTACTCTTTTGGTTTTGTTTCATCGAGTTAGAAATTGCTACCGCATTTCAGCTCGCGTGTTGGATAAACCGCCCATCTGATTGTATTCGGAACCCCACCATCTCATGTTTTCAGATTAAAATCTTCATTTTTATCTTGCAATTGAGTGCTTGTTCAACTTGTTCTTGCTTGTTCTTCAATTGCTAAGGCACATCATCCCTAGGCGGCTGTAGTCGGATCATGAACGTCGCCTCCATCCACTAAATTGAAATTACCCCCTCCACCAAAAGATCGCGACACCCATACCATTATCAAGCGGTATTCAGAGCAAGGTTTGATCGGTGAGAGATTTTAGTTTGCTATTATTTTCCTATAGTCCAGAAAAAAGACAAAAAAATAGTAGATTAATTTTCCATATTCCCATAGACCCTTTGAGCCATTTACTAGTACTACTTAGTTCGGGCTTGTTGAGCTTGGTTTACATCAGTTGAGTCGAGTTGCTGGTCTTAGGGTTAGTCTTTTAGAGTTTCGAGTTCTTGTCATGCTTTTGTCACTATTAATCATATATATCTCCGCTATCATCACCACCCTGCTTCCCGCATGACTCGCATGCCACGTAAACTCCTTCTGCCTAACTGGCATGGTCATCCCTTTCGCGCGCATGTTCCTTGGCCCTTCCTAGCTGCTCCCTCTCTTCCACTCTTGCGCATCCTATTTTTAGAACATTGCATGCTTCCTTCCACTTTCCACTTCCACTCATCGCACATGGTCATCCCTTTTGTGCGCATGTTCCCCCACCTTTCCTAGCCGCTCCCTCTCTTCTGTTCTTACGCATCCTATTTTTAGAACATTGCATGTTTCCTTCCACTTTCCACTTCCACTCGCCATGTGTGGTGATCCTTTCCTTGCGCATGTTCCCTGGCCTTTCCTAGCCACTCCCTCTCTTTCACTCTTGCGCATCCTATTTTTAGAACATTGCATGCTCCTTCCACTTCCACTCGTGCGCATCCTATTGTTAGCACTCATGCACATCCTATGATTAGCACCCCCATTGCAATCATTACTACCATAGACGTCTTCACTGCACCATATCCATCATCGCAATTTTTTTCATCACTGCACCATATCCATCACCACAATTTTTTCATATTGACAAAATCTGAGTAGTTAGTTGTATTCTTGTTACCCCTGAAAAGAAAGAGAAATAATTTGTGACTTGTTTCTCTAAAATATGATTTGTCAAGATTCAGATTTATTCTAGTTGTGCAAAGTAATAGAAAAGAAGAAGAAAAATTAGAAACAAAAGCAAAAAAAGAAAAAAAGAAAGAGAAGAGAAAGAAAATAAGAGAGGAGGATAAGAAGGGGAGTGATAGCTTGTTATCTTGTGACTTTTTCTTGTTGTATTGTGACTTCGTTTGTGTCTAGGCTCACGTCTCTAGCACAGTCTAGCCTAGGACCAACACGGTACCACCATTGAATGATTTCTTAACTTGCTTTTGTGACTAACGTGGTGCTAGTATTTCCTTGCTACTTTTAGCCTTCCTATAGCCCCATAAATTTGACTATAGCTTGACAGGAATTGATGTTGTGGCACTGATACAGTTGCTTCTTGAGTTGAGTTGCTAAATTGTTGGCTGCCCTCCCCTCCTGTTGAGCATGGTAAGAACAGGTACGAATGTGCATGAATAGGTTGAGAGTGAGAGGATTATAATAGTGATATCCTAGTAGCATTAGGACAATTTTCTTTCCCTTGTTCCTTTTTCTCTTCTTTTGTAACATGTCAGGAGAATCAGAACCAACCCCTCCATAATCACCACGGACGAAGGCCTTCATACAACACTTTGAACGCAAAGTGAGGCTACACACTAATGGCGTCAATGAGGATGTACAGGTCACCAATGAGCGCCTTGGTCAACTGGAGTCGGCCCATATTGACACCAACTCGAAGCTCTATTGGCTAGAAACCACATAGATTGCCACAAACACCAAGCTTGCTACATTGGAGACCTCAATTGCAGGAATAAACACCAACCTTGCTACTCTATTGAGCCAATTTGATGACATCAATGCTAGTGGCGAGAATCAAAGACAAGAAGACAACAATACTGATTGTGACCATGGCGAGAATAATTTTGACAATGAATATTCAGCAGATACTAAACATGGTGGCCGAGAAGCCTGTCTTCGCCGAAGGCTACGTCGCCCTCGTGAAGGTATGAATCGCTGACGTGACGTACGGAACAACGATGATGCTTTTGGTAAGATTAAATTTAAGATACCTCCTTTTGATGGTTAATATGATCCTGATGCATACATTACATGGGAGATTGTTGTTGATCAAAAATTTACATGCCATGAATTTCCTGAGAATAAAAGAGTTTGGGCTGCAACTAGCGAGTTCACTGATTTTGCTTCTGTTTGGTGGATAGAGCATGGCAAGAAAAATCCTAATAACATACCAACGAACTTGGGATGCTTTGAAACAAATCATGCAAGCTAGATTTGTTCCCTCTTATTATGCATGTGATCTATTAAATAGGTTGCAACAATTGAGGCAGGGTACCAAAACTATAGAAGAATATTATCTGAAACTACAAATGGGTATGTTGCATTGTAACATATAGGAGGATGAGGAACCTGCTATGGCAAGATTTATGGGTGGGTTGAACCGTGAAATTCAGGACATCCTAGCCTACTAGGAATACAATAACATAACCCGTTTATTTCATCTTGCTTGTAAAGCTGAAAGAGAAGTGCAGGGATGACATGCTAGTGTCAGGACTCATTTTTCTATAGGAAAGACTACTTCGGGACACCTACGCACAACGTTTACTCCTACCAGACGTTTTCCTTTGCCATCTTCTTCACTGAGTCGAGCAGCCCCTTCTAGTGACAAGTCACGTGCTCCTTCCACTCATTCAGCAACAAGGATTGCCCAGAAACAAGTCGTAAGTGCTTCTTCAGTTGCATCAATAGGTAGAACAAGAGACGTGCAATGCCATTGGTGCAAGGGCTATGGACTTGTGCAGCATGATTGTCCTAGCAAGCATGTTTTGATTGTTAAAGATGATGGTGAGTATTCATCTGCTAGTGATTTCGATGAAGATACAAATGCTTTGCTTACAGCTAACCATGCAGGTAGTGAGGAACAACAAGAAGAACATACTGGTGCAGATGATGCAGAGCGCTATGAGAGTCTCATTGTGTAGCGTGTGCTTAGTATGTAAATGGAGAAGGCAGAACAAAATCAGTGACATACTTTATTTCAAAGTAAGTGTGTTGTTAAAGAGTGTTCTTGCCGCATGATCATTGATGGAGGTAGCTGCAACAACTTGACTAGTAGCGACATGGTGGAGAAGCTTGCACTTAGCACCAAACCGCATCCACATCCATATTACATCCAATGGCTAAACAATAGTGGTAAGACTAAGGTAACTAGACTGGTACGAAGTAATTTTCTTATTGGATCATATCATAATGTTGTTGAATGTGATGTCGTGCCTATGCAAGCTTGTAATATTCTGCTTAGTAGACCATGGCAATTTGATAAGGATTCTATGCATCTTGGTAGGTCAAACCATTATTCTTTTATGCACCATGATAAGAAATTTGTGCTACATCCTATGTCTCCTGAAGCTATTGTGAAGAATGATGTTACTAAGGCTAGCAAACTTAAATCTTAGGAGCATGTTAAGAGTGGGAACCATATAGCTGCAAAGGAACTTGTAAAGCAAGGCGACAAAAACACCAAATCTCTCTCAATAAGAAAAATAAGATAACTTTGAAAGGATCATGTTTTCTGGCCACTAGATCTGATGTTAATAAAATGATTGCTTCCGCTTCAGATTGCTATGCCTTAGTGTGCAAAGATGCTTTGATTTCACTTCATGATATGCAGCATTCTTTGCCCCCTGCTGTATCTAACATTTTGCAGGAGTATTCCGATGTGTTTCCATGTGAAAATCCACCGAGGCTACCACCAATTCATGGGATTAAGCACCAGATTGACCTCATCCCTGGTGCTTCATTACCCAACCGTGTGCCATATCAGACAAATCCAGAGGAAACGGAAGAGATCAACGCCAAGTGCAAGAACTACTCGATAAAAGGTTATGTGTGTGAGTCTCTTAGTCCTTGTGCTGTTCTGGTTATTTTAGTCCCTAAGAAAGATGAAACATGGCATATGTGTGTGGATTGTAGAGCGATTAATAATATCACCGTTCGATATCGTCATCCTACTCCACGCCTACATGATATGCTTGATGAATTGAGTGGTGCTACTTTATTTTCAAAGGTTGATTTATGTAGTGGATACCACCAGATTCGTATGAAATTGGGAGATGAATGGAAAACTACTTTCAAAACTAAGTTCGGTTTATATGAGTGGTTAGTTATGCCTTTTGGATTAACTAATGCCCCTAGCACTTTCATGAGGTTAATGAATGAGGTTTTACGTGGTTTTATTGGCAAATTCGTTGTGGTTGATCACTTGCGTGCTGTTTTAATGCTCTACTTGATGACGTTTGTTTGGTAACCTTGAGAAGTGCACCTTTTGCACAGATCGAGTTTCTTTTCTTGGCTATATTGTTACTCCACAGGGGATTAAGGTTGATAAAGTCAATGTGGAAGCTATACAGGGATGGACTATACCAAAGACTATCACATAGGTGCGAAGTTTTTTAGGTCTTGCTGGATTCTATCATCGCTTTATGAAGGATTTCAACACCATTGCTGCACCACTAAATGAGCTTACAAAGAAGGGAGTGCCTTTTACTTGGGCAAAGGCATAAGAGAATGCCTTCAACGTGCTGAAAGATAAGTTAACACATGCACCTCTCCTCCAACTTCCTGATTTTAATAAGACATTTGAGCTTGAATGTGATGCTAGTGGAATTGACTGGGGTGGTGTTTTGTTGCAAGAAGGAAAACCTATTGCATACTTTAGTGAGAAATTGAGTGGACCTATTCTGAACTATTCTACTTATGATAAGGAATTATATGCTCTCGTGAGAACTTTAGAGACATGGCAGCATTATTTGTGGTCCAAAGAATTTGTCATACATTCTAATCATGAGTCTTTAAAGCATATTCATAGTCAAGGAAAATTGAATCATAGACATGCTAAAATGGGTTGAATTCATTGAATCTTTTCCTTATGTTATCAAACACAAGAAAGGGAAGGAGAATATAATTGCTGATGCCTTGTCTAGAAGATATACTTTGTTGACACAACTTGACTACAAAATTTTTGGATTAGAAACAATTAAACAGAAATATATACATGATGGTGATTTTAAAGATGTGTTGTTGTATTGTAAAGATATAAAAACCTGGAATAAATTCATCGTCAATGATGGATTTGTGTTTAGAGCTAACAAGCTATGCATTCCAGCTAGCTCCGTTCGTTTGTTGTTGCTACAGGAAGCGCATGGAGGTGGCTTGATGGGACATTTTGGAGCAAAGAAGACAAACGATATACTTGCTGGTCATTTCTTTTGGCCAAGGATGAGAAGAGACATGGAGAGATTTGTTGCCCGTTGCACTACATGCCAAAAGGCTAAGTCCTGATTAAATCCACATGGTTTGTATATGCCTCTACCTGTTCCTAGAGTTCCTTAGGAAGATATTTCTATAGATTTTGTGTTGGGATTGCCTAGGACTAGGAAAGGACATGATAACATTTTTGTTGTTGTGGATCGATTTTCTAAGATGGCACATTTCATTCCTTGTCATAAAACTGATGATGCTACCCATATTGTTGATTTGTTCTTTCAGGATATTATTCATTTGCATGGGTTCCAAACACAATAGTTTCTGATCATGACACTAAATTTCTTAGTCATTTTTGGAGGACTTTATGGGCTAAATTAGGGACTAAGCTTTTGTTTTCTACCACATGTCATCTCTAAATTGATGGTCAAACTGAAGTTGTGAATAGAACTTTATCTACTATGTTAAGGGCTTTTTAAAAAAGAACATTAAGATGTGGGAAGAATGTTTGCCTCATATTGAATTTGTTTATAATCGCTCGCTGCATTCAACTACAAAGATGTGCCCATTTGAGATTGTTTATGGACTGCTGCCTCGTGCTCCCATTGATTTAATGCCTTTGCCATCTTCTAAAAAGGTGAATTTTGGTGCTAAACAACATGCTAAGTTAATGTTAAAACAGCATGAAACAACAAAGGAAAACATTAAGTGCATGAATGTTAAGTATCAGCTCTGAGTCTAAGCATCATGCTTACACTACGAAAACTACTTTAACCCACGAGCTACAAGGATTAAAGTACTCAAAAGAGAGTCGCAAACCTAAAGAACAATATGAACAAGATGCTTACTTGAATTAGAAGTCGATTACTAGAGAAATCTCAAAAGCAAGCTCAAGAAGAACTTGATTCTTCTAAGGTACAAGCCATAGAAATGGCACCGACAAGCTAGGACTCCTCCAAACTCTTTCCTCTCACTCAATCTCACTATCTCTAATACAAGACTAGATCCTATGGAGGACTAATATTCTCTTAATTGCTAGCTCTAGATCCTGGTGGACACAGAAATTAGAGTTTCTGGTTTCTCAGCTCTCAGGATCTGTCTTGGCTTAATGATTCATGATGCCCTCAGGGGAGTGTAGTCTAGTATATATAGGCCAGAGCGTCAACCCTGGACCCTCAGATCAAACTGACTTGAAGTGTAGATGCATCCTAGGAGGCAGTGGAAAAACAACATAGCAAGGAGGCTAACAGGTGGGGCCCTAGAGACTGGTCGGCTTACATGCGAGGCTCGCTGACCCCACATGTCAGGGACACGAGCTTCGCTTCGGTGGAGAGTCTTCTAGAGTCTTCCCGCATTGGTTACATTACGGAATTCCAAGATTTCCTTTGACGAATAGGTCCTCCTTGGTGGTTTTCTGATTAAATCCTACTGCAAACACAGATTCACCAAAACTCATTGAATTTATCAGTTTAAACCCCTAAGTCTATATTGGTGATACATTTTAACCATTTATATAAGTCATATTGATGGTTTATGATATATGTTAACTATCGTCAACAGTCATGCACGGGGCGTGACACAAGAAGACAAGCTTCCTATGGCCTCTAGGGGCTAGGCGGCTCCCGGGACCACACGTCAGCCCCTGGAGCCTACCTCCTTCACCACCAAAAAGACTCCAGAAGATCCACTTGGGCAGGCCAGTCCAAGCCGACACAGCCTAACACATAGAGTGTCAGAACAGAGCAGACGGACGATGCCCAAGGCTTCTTTGGCTCCATGACACCGCCACGGTCCACAGAGCGCCGCTCCAAGACTGTTGGTATTTATTAACTTGTCACTTGTTTTAAGTAGCCACCTATTATATGCCTACATCTCTTAGCAGTATTTGTACTAGGTTGTCGTCCCTAATGATAGTGCTAGAGATACATGTTGGTACCACTTAGTATTACTACTAAACAGTTCTTTATTATTTCATATGACTAGTAAGAATATATAGATATATTAATAACAGGATCTACAAGTGCACAAATAATTTTACTATTGTAGCACTTCACCCGAGAGTATTCCAGGTATTGTTATTTATATTTTTATCATAGAAAAGGTCTAGCATGAACATATATTGATAACTTATGCTATTGATGGAGAAGTAAACCACAACCAATGTTCTACTCATAATAGGGGTAAGTCATAAGATAAGATATATATGATAAGTATCGATCAATAATAATGGTAAATCACTCAGAGTACTCCTTTCTATGGCATTAGCATGGTCAGGTAGAATATTCGAGAAATAATTCCTAAGTAATTCTTAATTATAAGTCAAAATATACATTGATTAGTGCAATTATACCTAGTAATCATCGTTAAGATCATCTTTATATCTACACATAAGGGATATTACAAAGGGAGATTAAGAATAGATCTTGTCCCTCTTCGTAATCAAGATCCTACATGCTACCTATATCGGGGAGTGGACTACAAAGGACTCAACGAGAGTGTCACATCTGCGATCTACCACATGACCAAGAATATAGGGTGAATCCACAGGTAAACAACGTATAAGCACCACACTTACATAATGTCGACCATCCAACCATGGATCCTTAGGGTGAGTGCTATACGAACATATGCATGAATATGATGATAATCCAACTATACTAAGTATATAATCAAAGTAGACGATGAAAATTATAATGAAGAATATAAATAAGATGAATATTAATATTATCATAACAATTATAGCAAGTATATAAAAGTAATGGAGATACAAAAGAGAGGGGGTATAAAGATTATACCAAACCACGCTCTTGACAAGATCGAGAATCCAAGGGAAGCCTGCTTGCCTCCCTCTAAACCTAGCCTAACTAGCTATGCCCTAGAATATGGTGGAGCTCTAAGGATGATTAGGGTTTCTGTCTTCTCAAATGACTTGATGCCTTAGGGGGCAGAGGCTTGCTTATATAGGCCAGAGCTTGCAACGTGAGCCCTTGGATCAAACTAACTTGAAGTAACGGCGTAGATGCATCCTAAGAGGCGGTGAAGAACTGACATAGCAAAGAGGGACTGACATGTGGGGCCAAGGGGTTAGCCGACCTATAGGTGGGACCGGTTGGCCCCACATGTTAGCCTCCCGAGGTCTGCTTCGGGGGGTTTCCTTCTGTGGTCCTCTGAAATCTCCTAGAGTTGTTACCGCGGTGGATAAGCATGATTAAGTTTGACATATAGCTCCTCCTCGATGGTTTTCTGAATAAACCCTGCAGAAATTACAGATTCACCAAAACTCATGAAATTTATTAGTTTAAACCCCTAGAATTTTGTTAGTGATCATAATTGTGCCCTTACACATGTTTCTTTGATGGTTTATAATGGTTGTTAACTACCATCAATAAACTCCCCCAAGCTTAACCTTTGTTAGTCCCTTAGCAAAGCTAAACTCAGGATAAATGGATCAGGAGTTGCGTCAATGCTTTCACTCCTCAAAAGTACATATACGTTCAAACAAGAATTCTCCTCCGGATTAGAATAAACCAATCTGACTTTTAAACTTACCCATATACCCTTTAACCATGGGGCTTCTTAGCCTTCACTTGGGTCTTGAGCAACTGAAAGACAGAACGATCAAGTCAAGCACTATGTCTCAAGTTCTTTACTCAACCATTATTCCAAAGTTTTTGTAAGTTTTCAAAATAAAACTTAGAGCTTCCATTGTATGACACTCTCAAGTCTCTCAATATATGTGGTATTTATGAATCCTTACCAAGGCAATAATGATGTTATGCCTTTCTCATCCTACTACCAAGCTTATGTGGAGTTCATAGGTAGGAAGATAGCATGAAAGAGCATACTTGCAATACATATATTGTAAAGTCAAACTTCAGATCCAAAGAGAGTTGAGTCATAAAATCAAATCAAGATGTGTATGTGTGTGGAAGTATATGGTGGATATATCTAGTGGCTAACCTAATTCTACTATGCTCCTTAAAAACATATCTCTCTTTTGATCTTTAGAAACAACTTTGCAAGAAAACATGGGCTATCTTATTCATCTTTTTTTTCAGGCGGGCATCGGAGTATCTATTGTTTTAAATATATCAGATACTTGTCTATTTTTTTCTCAACTTTCTTTTTTTCTTTTCTCTTTTTTTATGAAGCATGCTACTTTTCTGCAACAAAACTTTTGAGAGATAGCAACAAGATCTTGGAGCATTTACTTGGTGGATATCCTATAGGGCATATTTTGTGTGTTTACTCTCAGTGTAGGAGTAAAATATTTTTGGTTAGATCTAAATGGAATGACATGTTTATGCGTCTACCCCCGGTGTAGTAGTGCATATGTGGATGGTGTATATGTGATCTTGATTTTTAAGAGCATGACAAACCTCTCATAAGGCATTAACAATTCTTGACTAAATTCAATGCAAAATAAGCAGCATATATTAGTGAAAGTTTTTTAATTTCAATATAATATATGTCTCTAATTGGAATTCAAGTTTTGTCATACAGGAGCTCATCATGTAAGATTTTTATTATTTTTAAAAGATAAATCTCCGAAACTCTAGTATTACTTGGAACAAGATAAATAGCACCTCAGGCCTTTTCATATCATATCCATCAATTACCTAGACTTAGATCAAGCATATGCTACCCACGAGTTTCAAGTTCAGAGTAAATTTTTATATCAAAATAGTCATATCTAAAACTTAGGAAAATTTAAGGCTGAAAACTAGGTACTTGAAAGGAATTATAACAGAGCAACTATTTATCATTTCCATAGCAAGAGATTACCTCATAGTCCCTTTATTTAGCTCTTAAAAACCAAACTTAAAGAAAACTAAACACACCTTTTTATTTTGTTTTTAAAATTTAAGATCACATCTTACCAATATATATAAATAGATAACATAAATTTTTATTTTGTTTTAGTTTGTTACGCATCTTTTTATTTCTTTAGCAAAACTTCAAAAATAGTAAAAACTAAACAGAAAAGAAATACTTAGCTAGATATATGGGGGATGCTTCTCCCCTAAGCTGAATATTGATGTGGTCTTCGTTAGAGTGGTTCTAGCAGCAGAAGTCTTTCCATCCATTTGGAAGTTGGGTTCCTTATGCAGTGAGTGTAGCAGCAATCTAGGAAGATGTATTTCGGATGAATAAAGATGACCAGGTGAACTTGTTCTTAATCATATGTATCATCCTGCAAAATACTCCAACAAGAACACCAAAAACTCATGCCATGAATTAAGAAAAGAGGTTAGCGGTCAGCCGTTCAGAGGTTAGTTATTCTTGTGGGGTTAAACATTTTTTCTAATTGGCAAACTTTAAGCAGGATGTCTGTCTACTATTTTGGATTTTCTTATTTATAATGCAGAAAAGAAAATATATATGTATGGTATTTTTAATTTTTATGCCACCACAGTGAATATTCCTACAGGTTTTACACACTGTAAAATTACTCACATGGGGTTTTAGGATTTTAAAATGCAACAATAAGATTTTTATTTTCTTTTCTAAATGCAATGCTAATATAGAAAAGTACATATGCTAAAGTAAAAATAATTCATGTAATGCTAAATGTAAATATGGATAACTACCGATGTTACCTCCTGGCAAGGGTTCGGATTTTTAAGCCCTCCAAACAGGACTTTTTCCACTCTTATTCATTCCTTGGGTGCATTATTCGGTCTCGGGGATAGAGACCTTGATGGTTTCGCCTCTTGTGATATTTGACACAGATGATGTCACCTTTTTCTTCCATACTTGCTTGGTTTGTGGGCTTGACTTAGGCGGAATAGGTTCATCTTTCATAGGTTCTTCAGGTTCTTTATTTTCATCCCATCCACTCTTCAGGGGTTGATTCTTTTGTTAGAATGATCGATGTCTCCTCTGAAGCCTGATGAAAGCAACGAAACACGCAAAGCCCCCTACCTGATGCGTCAACTATCGGTGTTTCGAACCGCTGACGAGTAAATTTGTATTGCACGTTTGCCCTGGATGCTGTGCTAAGAGGACACGAGGGTGTATATTGGTTCGGGCAGAATGTCCCTACGTCTAGTCGCTGCTATTCGTGTTACTAGCACTGAAGTTTGTGGTAGGGGTTACAAACGGACGAGAGAGGAATGAGATCCCAAGTCTCTGATGAAGTGGAGTTGAAGTGCTTGAGATTTCTCGAATGACTCTAGAGAGCTTGAGAGCGTTAGAAAGATTTTGAAGAAGAAAGACCCTGCCCGTTGGGGCTCCTAGCCTTCCCTTTTATAGACCAAGGGAAGGACCTAGGAAACACGAGAGAGAGAAAAAGAAAAAGAAGAAAGAGAAAAGATCAAGAGGAAGGGAGCCCTGGGGCTGCGTCGCCCATCTCCTATGTAGGTGGGTCTTGCTGGTGTTGGGGATGACATTGGAGGCGTGCGCACGTCATGACCCTGACCGTCACTGGTGCTATAGGCAGGCACCGCTGCCTCGTCATGGCGCCCCGTCCCATCTCGGCATGCGGTATGGTCAATAGAACCCCTCAATAGGAGTTGCACGGGGACTTAAGCAGCATAGAGCTGGTCCGCCTGGCGTTGTTGGAGACGTGAGTGTCTAGGTATGGCCTGTCGTGTAATACCCCAGGTGTTAGGCTTACATTTTGGCTCTTGCATTGCATGAGCTTAAGCGTCATTTGTTCATATATGAGCATGGAACATATGTGATGCACTAGTGAAACATATGGAACATACTAGTGCAACATGTGAAACATGTATATATGGAATGTGCTTGAAACATCTCCTTGAAACATATGCAACATACCTTGCTATTCTGTGTTTCAATGTGTGTATGTTTGGTGCTCATGCCTGGTAATGCAAGTGAGCGTTAATGTCACTTTGTTCATGTGTCTCACGTCACTCTCTATCTATAGTGATCCCTAGAAAAGTTTTATAAAGTTTAGAATCAAAAGTCACATGAAATGATAAGTCATGTCTTTGTTTCAATTATTTAAGAAACCAAAAATGTTTTTATTCCATTAACTATTAATTTTGAAAATAACAAAGTCATGGTTGTTTAGCTAACAGAGGTAAATATTTATCATTTCTGTATTTGTATTGAAAAATTTTTTACTAAGATCTAGTGAACCCGATAGTACTGAATAATGCTGATACTGAATAATGCAGATGCATATGTAGACCACTAACCTTCTTTTCTAGAGTTATAGGATCCTCGCCTTCAACCCAACAACAACCATTGTAAACTGAAATGTCATATCGACAACACTTAATTTCAGCCCAACAGTAAGGGTTGAATTTTGAACATAGCGGCAAGACTCTGTGCCACATGAAAGAAGGTTAAAATGGAAACTAGGAGCTCTGGCATTCACTGACAAAGGGAGAGTGCTAATTAAATGCAACTGAACAAGAAAACCTTAAGAGACACCTTTCTAGTAAGCACCAGGTGGATAAGCTGGCCCAGTGCTATAACACTACCAAACTTTTAGATGTCTTCATTAGTTTTCTAATTTTATATATGCTAAAACTGCATCTGCAATATATCCTTACCATGAATTTTAAAGAGATCATACATCATAGACCTTCGAGTGGCCTTAAAAATCGACATCAGCTACCCCTATGATCGGAGAAGCGAATGAGATCATGATTTGACAACGCAAAATTCATAGGAAGGATAGTCTGATCGTGTGCATCGATGTTGGTCTTCCAGTTGAGCAGCCACTCTGACACTGTCGCGGTGGCCCTCACAGGCAGCAATGTACAGCGCAGTACCACCATCAAGGTTGATGCTGTAAGAGCAGTTCCCTAGACGTCACACTACAAGTAAATAGCATAGAAATGTGTAACACAAAAACTCGTCTTCAACCTCAGAGTACAGGAAAATTTCAAAATTTGAGACCTGAGTGATTATGGTTTGGAAATTTACACTCAAACTGTACCTTGCCTCAGAGCAAAATGAACACCACTCTCTCTTTTCAAGCTTATCCATGAGCTAATGCCAAAACCTCTGCTACATACAGAACATTTTAATTGCTAAAATTCTGTCTTTTGCATCAGACCATCCACCACATTGAAATTCTCACAAAGATACTACAACCTCTAGCTGCCCTGGTAACAAAAAGGTCTCAAGTTCGTGACGCATGAGCCATCAAATCACATCGCAATCCCAGCATTATACCAGCAGTTACCCAAAGTCTCTCACAACTATGCTGTGTTCCACAGATAAACACGAAATGGCAAGGTAAACACTACCGAACCAATCTTTGTATTGCGGGGATAAAAACCAATTCAGTCGCAAATGAGATAAGGAAGCAGAGAGGGGGCATGCTCATGCGTGAGGAAGTACCGAAGTAGGAGACAACGACACTCTCCCTCCTCTTCTGCATCTTGGCCTGCACGCGCGCCGCGGCACGGCCTGACCCGTGGGCGGTAGTGGGGGCACCAGTGGGATCAAGTCGAATGCGGAATCCCCAAAAGGGCTCGGCCGTTGCCGGAGAGAGGGGCAGCGAAGAGAAGATTTGGAGTTCGTGCATCCTGGTAGAGCGCGCGGTAGCAGAGCCAGGTGGAATCCGAGAAGGAGATACAGGGAGAGGGGTTGGAAGACAGCCGCAAGACTCACCTAGATCACACATGCGGTGGGCGAGTGCGGCCGCGGCTAGCGACGACGATCGAGGCGGGTGGGCGAGGGCGGGGGCGATGTCGAAGGAAGACCAAATCCACCGCGCGAGGAGCGAGCATGTGTGGTGGCGACGGGGATCACCTCGGGTGCCACCCGACACCTCACCCACTGCCCATTCGGCGCTGGATCGCCACCGTCGCTTGATCCGTCGCGGCGACGCAACTCCCCCGGCTTCAACGGCATCCCATCCGCCACCGCCACCCATCCGATCTCTTCCACCCTAAATCTCATTTTTTGGAAGAAGAAGAAATGGGGTAAGGGATGGGAATCGAACCTGTGCGGTGTGGTGTGCGGGGGTCCCGCAGGAGCGGAGAGCGCACGTGAAATCGCACTCAAGGCAGACCGACGAAGGGAACGTGGGATCGTAAGGGGAGGGGCGGACCGACGGAGCGACGATTGGAGACTGCCCCAGCGGCAACCATGTTGCAGATATTCGATAATGGTATTTGGACTCAAGAACCGTGTAAATCACAAATTCAATAATAAAGGGCAAGGAGCTTACACGGTTCTTGAGTCGTCGTCCTCGCTCAGACAGATCTCGACCTGGACGTGACCAACGATGGGATATAGTGGACAGACGTGCTTTCTGCAGCCGCACGAGTGAGGTCTTTGCCGCTGTTCCACGGAGATGCCGGCCAAAGCGTCGTCGGTAAGACACCCGCCTCTCTTCCCTTTCCTTCCCCGACACGCGAACGATGAACGGCAAGTGGGGAACTACGAGATCGACGACACGGGGAGAGGAGGCGGCGGCGTGGGCGAGAGAGGGATCACGAGCTTGATCGGAGGCCGCTGTATCTCGAGCGTGATTGGAGGCGGATCTCTGACTACCGTGGGGAAAGCAGGGTATTTGCGGGGTGGCATGCAAGGAAAATCAACAACTGCCATGATTGTCGTGTGGGGGAGCCACCGCACGCGGGTCCGCATGCAAGGAAACTCAACAACTGCCGTGATTGTCGCACGGGGGAGCCAGCGCACGCGGGGTCGTGGCTATCGCAGGCGGTAGAGCGACGACACCAAGAGAATGTCGCACGAAAGGATGGTCTCCGTTTCGTTCTTTTTAGTTACAGTAGGAGATTATTATTGTCAAAATACTGTCAAAAACGCTCCCATATGACGCTCTAACGTAACAACCGACCTGGCACCCTCAATTTTACACTCTACGGTTGTGTTTAGTTGGTGAAAAAGTTTGGGTTCGGCTACTGTAGCACTTTTCGTTTTATTTGGCAATTTGTGTCCAATCATGGACTAATTAGGCTCAAAAGATTTGTCTCGTGATTTACAACTAAACTGTGTAATTAGTTTTTCTTTCATCTACATTTAGTACTTCATACATGTGCCGCAAGATTTGATGTGATAGATACTGTAGCATTTTTTAGGTTCACTTTTTTTTTTTTTGAACTAAACAGGCTCTACGTTTAAACAAAGCCCCCTGCTTGGGAAGCGCGACTGCGCCAGCACCACTCCCCCTTCCGTCAAAAAATCCCAAACCCTAGACGAAGCAGCCCAGTCGCCCCTCCACCTCCCTTACCAGGCCGCGATGATGCAGATGCTAGGTCTCCGCGGCTCGTCTAAGGACCGTGGCCGCCGGGGCGACGCGTCCCCGTCCTCGTCCTCCGCTGCAGCGGGGGCCACAGGGACCCCGCGCTCGCGGTGGATCCCGGCGTCTGCATCGTCGCCGCGCTCGCCGTTCGCGGCGGAGGCGGGCGGCGAAGGCGGGGGCGGCCGGCCACTTCGGCTGGTGTACTGCGACGAGCGCGGCCGGTTCCGGATGGACCCAGAGGCCGTGGCCGCGCTGCAGCTCGTCAAGGGACCCGTCGGGGTCGTCTCTGTCTGCGGCCGCGCGCGCCAGGGGAAGAGCTTCATCCTTAACCAGGTTCGCCTTCCCTCTCTCGCCGTGGTCGAAAGCTGGTTTGGCATGATTTCAGTTCCCTTTGGAGCTCGAAGGAAACATGAAAATTTTGTGGGTTTTGCAAATTACAGACCATCAGCAAAAATTGCAAAGTGATGGATGGTGGAAACCAAAAATTTTTCCTCTAGTATTTCTGCACTTCTCTATATGCTGTCCTGGTGTTTTTTTTTGAACGTCCTCTTTTAATTAATCAGTTTCGGTCAAAGTGCTGGACTCGCAACTGACAACCCTACAGTTAACTCACAAGATGGTTATTAGTTCACTTTCTGGAATTGCTATTGAAAGGAAAACCTTAAAACAATGCCTATCACCATAGTGTTGTGATAAATAATTTCTCCTGTGGATATTTGGTATGAAATTTGGCACATTGCCTGCTCAAGTGGACATGGACCATTTGTTCATGTCCGGATATGGAGCTGTAAGGATAGGAACATTGACAGAAATAGGAGAAATAATAACATGGTGACTTTTTGTTTTTGAAACATAACATGGTGACTTTGTTCAATTGTGATTTAAGTTGATAAGCTAGTTAAAGGATGCTCTTTTTTTTTCAAAACGGTAAAAGCGAATTTCATTACCCGAGAGCAACGAAATTACAAGAGTTCGATAACAGTAACAACCCAACCCCCAAAACGTAACAGACATGCCAGACAGCCACATTGGAATGAACACAGAGGGTTCAAACCAACGGGTAAACCTGACAGACGAACCCCTCCTCGCGCAAAACAAAAACTCAAAAAACCGTTCATCACAGCCCGCAGACACCAAGTCCCCGATTAGTCTAAATTTATTACATGCCCGTTGGCAAAACATACTGCCAGCGCACAGGCTGCGATCGGTCCTCTAACGAAGCCACCTTTCCCCTTCTGAAGGTCGAAGTATCATATCACTGCCAGGCGATTATCTCCTCCATCCACGCTCCCATGTTGGTGAAAATGAAGCGCCGTAGCCTTGAGGACCTCCGCTCCATGTTCCATCTGCGTCGAGACTGCGTCCTTCTGCAAACCTGCCCAGTAGGTTAACATGGAGCAAATTAGGCAAATGATCTCAGTGGGAGTTTTGACTCTTTTTCCTTCAAAGCATATGCTGTTTCTTATTTTCCAAATTGACCAGCAAACTGCTGCCAACCCAACAAAGAACACATGTTTTCCACCAGGCAAGTGCCGATTGATCCAAATCCAGTACTGAGAAAAAGAACTCGGTCTTACAGTTGCCCCAAGTATGTAGGCCATAATGCTCCAAACATATTTCATCACAGGGCATTCAAACATCAAATGATTGACAGATTCTGTGTCTTGACAGAATGTACACGCAGGGCTACCTCTCCATTTTCTCTTGAGCAAATTGTCTTTGGTCAGAATAGAATCTTGCAAAGTCAGCCACATAAATATTTTGACCTTAAGAGGTATCTTAGCTTTCCAAAGCTGTTTGTTCCCATCCCCTTCATCATTTGTGAACAAGTGTTTGTACAATTGATTTTACAGAGAAATTACCAGATTTCTCCCATTTCCAAGTTACCCCATCAGCCTTTTCATTAGTCTTATATCTGAAAAGCATATCATGTAACTCTCGCAGCTGATTCTGTAATTCTTCTGAGAGCCATCTTCTGAAAAAGAGTCTCCAACTACGACAGCAAATAGTATGCACAGAGCATTTTTTATCAAAACAAATATCATATAAGTTGGGAAATCTATCTTTCAAAGGAAGAGACCCACACCAAGTATCATGCCAAAAATCAATCCTCTTACCATTTCCAAGCCGCATTATTCTCCCTTTAACATATATGTGTTTTATTTTGACCAAATCATTCCACACAGGGGAATTAGATGGCTTTTGGGTAATCTGAGAAATCCAATTGTTTTTCAAATATTTCCTTTTAACAATTTCTTGCCAAACCCCTTCTTCATGTTCCAACTTCCACCACCATTTGCATAAAAGACTTCTATTCATTTTTTTCAAGTCTTTGATACCTAAACCACCATTCTTTTTTGGCTTTGTAATAATTTTCCATTTCACCAAATGATATTTCTTTTTCATCCCTCCTCCTTGCCAAAAAAATCTCTTCCTGATTTTATCAATTTTTTCAATAACAGTACCAGGGAGCAGGTACATGGACATGGCATAAGTTGGCATACTACTTAGACAAGAATTGAGCAAAATGGTCCTTCCACCAATGGACAAGGAACTACCTTGCCACCCATCCAACCTTTTCATGATTTTTTCATTGAGTGGCAACCAATCCGCAACATGGAGCCTGGAGCCCGAGACAGGGACTCCTAAATATTTTATTTGCCATTTACCCGTTGAACAGTTGAAAGTATCAGCATATTCCATAGTTTTATTTATGTCTTGGCTAATCATGATGATTTCACTTTTGCTAAAATTAATTTTAAGACCAGACATGATTTCATACCAGTACAGCAGGTATTTTAAATTAGTAGCTTGCTCTTTGCTATCCTGGATACATAAGATGGTATCGTCGGCATACTGTAAAATAGCTATTCCATTTTCAACGTATTCAGGCACCAAGCCAGTTATGAGTTTGTTCTTTTGAGCACTATTCATCATTTTGGCTAGAGTGTCAGCCGCAATATTAAACAGAAAAGGAGACAAAGGATCTCCTTGTCTCACCCCTTTCCCAGTAGAGAAATAGGGTCCTTGAGTATTATTCACCTTAACACTAAGGGTTCCAGTAGTCACAATATCTTTTATCCATCTACACCAAAGGTTATGAAAACATGATAGAAATGATAGCTGAGCTGCATCATTTGGGTTCTTGGCATAATAATCTGTTACAAAACAACAGTAGTTTGATGTTTTAAACTTGCTTTTTTTTATGTATTTATCATCTAGATTATGTTTAATAAAATAAAATTATCCCACCATTAAGATCTGTTAATTTTTTTTTCCAAAAGCGGAAAAGCCCTGAGGAATTTGGTTTATTTCTGGGCTTGTGATAGCTTCTAGGAAGAAGTAGCGGGTTTCAAGTGGCAAGTACTCATCGTCCCTGCACCAAGGGCCTTTGGATGTGGAGTGCCCCAATAAAGAGAACTGCCCTTGACAGAACTGAATATAGTCTTTTGCTACTTGACAGCGAGGGCATCGATGCCTATGATCAGACGGTATGACGTACCTCAATGATCTCATTTCATTTCCATGCAGTTTTTTCCCCTCTTTTACAGGGCACTTTTTTCCCCTCAAACTGGAAAAACACTATCCATTGGTGGCATTTTTTTCCTCTTTTACAGGGCACTTACAGCATTCAGATATTCTCATTGGCAGTCCTACTATCGAGCATGTTCATATATAATCAGGTGTGAGCAATGATTTCTTCTTTCCAACCCTTTTGTTGGAGATTTGTCTCGAGTTCATCCCTAATAATGTTGGAACTGTTTCATGTTTGCACTTACATTAATTGATAACATATGGCCATTACGACAATAACACTAGCATCATCAAAAGAAGCTCAAATACAAATAAAAAAAGGAAATGGGCTTTGTGTATGTGGTTATCTACATCAAACAGCTTTTATGCCCTTCCAACTATGTTTCACCTTCCAACTATGTTTCACCAGAAAGTACTCCCTCCGTCCCTAAATATCTGTTGTTTGCACTTCCCGAGAAACAACTTTGACTAAATTTGTATTAAAAAATATTAATATTTATAGTACATAATTAGTATCATTGGAAAGATCTTTGAATTTAGTTTTTAATAAATTTATTTGGAGATACAAATGTTGCACGCATTTTCTATAGAGTCAAACTTGTGGCATGCACACCAACGGCGACAGATATAAAGGGACGGAGGGAGTTGGTGGGTGGCAAATAAATTCAGACAATTGTCTTGTTCAGCAAAATATGCTGTCAATCAGATGTCTCATCTCTGTATTGTTTATTAGGCTAGATGGGCTTTTTGATCTGTGATGATATCAATGGCCTGACTAATGTATGTAAGAAGGAAAATAATTGGTCATTGTAATCATTGCTAGGAGGAAAATAAGGATATATATCTTGTTTAATTTAAAACAACGGTGGCTTATATTCGCCAAGGGGGCAGAATATGAACCATTTTATGTAGGCGATCTAATGGCTAGAAATAGTATCTATCCTTATATTTTGAAATATATGATAACGCGACAATGTGAGCACATGGATATGACAAAAAAAACTTTGCAATGTGATTAATCTGTTTCATCGAACATGTTCAAGGGAATAAAAAATATTTCTTATTGTCCCTTGCAGATGGGTGGTATAGATGAGGCAGCCCTTGATCGCCTTTCACTTGTTACTGAAATGACCAAGCATATCCGTGTGAGGGCAAATGGTGGGAGGTCTACTGCATCTGAACTTGGGCAGTTTTCACCTATTTTCATTTGGCTACTGAGGGTAACTGGTTCCCTGATTTTGATAATGTTGTTATTATGTATTTCTTTGATAAACTACCAAAAGAGTTTTTCCCCAGTCTTAACAAGATATCGCTTTGTTAGGATTTCTATCTAGATTTAATGGAGAATGGTAGAAAGATAACTCCACGAGATTACCTGGAAATTGCACTGAGGCCTCTTGAAGGCAGAGGAAAGGACATATCTTCAAAGAATGAGGTATTCTGTCATAGTATATTCCAATTGATTTGAAATTCGTATAGTGGTTTCTATTCTTTTGGATTTTGTAGATGTGCCTTTTATTTTATTCTGTTTGCATTGCTATTTACAATTTCAATTTCATATGCAAATTGTCTTAGATCCGTGAGTCCATCCGTGCCCTTTTCCCCGATAGAGAATGTTTCACACTGGTGCGCCCATTGAACAGTGAAAATGAACTTCAACGTCTTGATCAAATCCCAGTAAGCTCCATTCTCTTGTATTTTCATTATGCAACGTCTTGATCAAATCCCTGTAAGCCCCATTCTCTTGTGTTTTCTTTATGGAAGTATGCATATCACTGCAATAATATGTTCCTCATTTGACACATTTCAAATTGGAAACGTTTTACCAGCTTGAGAAATTGCGCCCTGAATTTCAAGCTGGACTGGATGAATTAACAAGGTTTATTTTTGAGAGGACAAGGCCTAAGCAAGTTGCTGGTACAATCATGACAGGACCAGTACTAGCTGGTGTTACACAGTCCTTCCTGGATGCAATAAACAATGGAGCTGTGCCTACCATTTCATCCTCTTGGCAGGTATTTTATCTCTTGAGCCATGCACCTGGGCACTTATCATGTCTGTAATATGTAAACTGATGCATATTGAACCATGTTTTTTTAGATTGATGTTATCTCTCAACTGTTTTTCTATGGTCACTTGCTTCACAAATTTAAGCTTAAGAAAACACAACAACAACAAAGCCTTTGTTTCAAACAAGCTTGGGCACGGTAGAGATAAAACCAATATGAGTCTAGCAAAACATGATTACCAAAACCAGAGAGTATGAGTAAAAATAACAGTTCATCGAAAAAGACAAGTGTCAGTGTCCATAAGAATGGTGAGAAGATTTGGTCGTGCATCATTTGGAAGTATAATGAACTGGGGTATCAATGGGAATGGGAATACTTTTATGCAAAATTTCTGGCACAAATGAAACACATGACAAATATTTATTGCTGTCAAAGTATCCTGGATTTTGATTGAAACAGCAGATTTGTCTTGGTGGAGAATCAATGTTAGATAAAGATATTATTAACTCTTCTTCTTCCTTATAAAAAAAAAAAACTCTTCTTCTTGACATTATAATGAACAAAGGTAGTATGTTATGGGGCTATTGGTAGATAAAGAGTATTAAGAAAATACAATGTTTATCACAGAATATTGGACCTGTGGTCCATGTTGAGTCGGTTACAATCATATCAGATACTTTCTTAATAATAAATACTCTCCTTGTACATCCTTGAGTTTAGCTGCCTCCTATATTTGACTGCAGAGCGTAGAAGAAGCAGAATGCCGGAGAGCATATGATTCTGCTGCTGAGGTTTACATATCATCTTTCAGCCACTGCAAATTAGCTGAAGAAGTAAGTTAAAAGGTCAATTATGCAGCACATCCTCGTACATTGCAAATTGTTAACTTTGTAAATTTAGGATGCTTTAAGGGATGCACATGAAGCTGCTTTAAGAAAGGCACTTGATGCATACAATACTACTGCTGTTGGAACTGGTACTTCACGTGCCCATTATGAGAAAGTTCTTAACAATTTCTGCAGAAAGGCATTTCAGGTACACTGTAGACTTGCCATTTTCATGTAGCAATTATGTAGACCCTGATTTTTCATGATATAGCTGTGTGATCTTTGGTTGCTTACAGTTTCTGTAGAAAGTTAACTAATTCATTCTTATCTCTCGGTTGATTACATAAAGAAAACATAGCTTAATATTTCACGATATAGGTGTGTTATCTTTGGTTGCTAGTTTTTGAAAGTTAGTTTTCAGCTTGAGTTTGTGTGAATTTATATTTCTATGTGAACCTTAGTAAAATGTTTTTTTGTTGAGCATTGCACCTTAAACACAGATTAAGGAGCAATTAAATATGTGCTCTCTTATGAGCTGTGGTCGCGGTGATTTTTCACCGGGTGTGCCCCCCCCCAAAAAAAAAAACACACACACTCTTAAAACATTTTGTTCTTCAAAATGTATCATGTCCAAACAAACGAAATGAGAGTAATCAGTTAGTAAGCAGAAACATTCTATGTTAACTGAAGTTCACTGAAAAAAAATACTTAATGCTCATTGAGGAAAGGACTTGATGTTGTTTCTCAAGTTGTATATAGTATACCTTCTTTCGTATGATTATGCATTATAGGGCCAATAAAAAACCGTGTTTAGTAAAAGGTTTTTGCCTATGTATCTAGTATGCATAATGTCAAAACATGGTGACCTTGCATTGCCTTGAGAGAGATACTGGATGTTGGCTAGAGGAAGGAGATTGGAGAGTTTGTGATCAATCTTGGGGTCTGGTGGTGGACGTGAAGCCAGTGGGGCATGGTTCTGGCTCTGATTCTTATTCCCTCCACTTAAGGGAGTTCCATCCAGCATGATATGAGGGGAAAGTGGAGTGTAGGAGGTGGCAGCGGTTGATTTGTAGAGGAGAATGATGGGCTTGAGCACTATATGTTCACTGTTCCATTGTGTTAACCCTTACCAACCATTGTGATAATGGAACCTTCGGTTCCAAGGCCCAACCACCTGACAAAGAGTTTTAACTCCATTACTCATGCCAAATTGCTAAGGTGTGGCATATTTAATATTTAAATTGTTGGGGTTTCTTTCACGCATAGTTAACTGTTTTACTATTTAGGTGCTGTTTGGTTGGTTCCAAAGTAACGTAAACGTTAATGAAATTAGTTCAAACTTGCATCCCGCCAGTAACATATGCAGCTTATTATCATTTACGTTTGCATTACATTCGTCCGCACCAAACAGCTCGTTAGTTGAAAATATTGCTCAACTCCTCTAGTATAATGTTAGCTGTTCAGTTTATATTTCTTTCATTAATGACTTAATCAACAACAACAACAACATAGCCTTTTGTCCCAAGCAAGTTGGGGTAGGCTAGAGATGAAACCCAAAAGAGACGAGAAACAGGGAGACACATAAAGGGACATAAAGGGCACAAGACAAAAAGAGGTCACGGTTCAGGCACGTTGATTGCCAATCTCCAAGCGCTCCTGTCCATAGCTAAATCCTTGGAGATATTCCACTCCTTAAGATCTCTCTTAACGGACTCGTCCCAAGTTAGTTTAGGTCGACCTCTACCGCTCTTTACATTATCGGCCCGCTTTAGAACTCCACTACGCACCGGCGCCTCAGGAGGCCTCCGTTGGACATGTCCAAACCATCTCAACCGATGTTGAATCAATTTCTCCTCAATTGGTGCCACCCCAACCCAATGACTTAATGATTTCTTTTTATTCTTGTGGCTTACGGGCACTGATTTACAACTGTGCGCTGGTTCAGGATTATAAAAAGAACACTTTCTTAGAGGCTGACAAGCAGTGCTCAAACGCAATACACAACATGGAGAAGAAGATCCGAGCGGCATGCACTGCTCCTGGTGTCAAAGTTTCTGCTGTGACTCAGGTATTTGATCAGTATGATGTGCATGACTCTAGTGATTGAATCTAACTTGTGATTAGTCTTTGTCAATAACAGTCAAGTGGGACGCAGTTTTCTGTTTGCTTCTCTTTGTGCTTGCTTATTTGTGTGCAACTTGTGTTTTGAGTTCTAGCTATTGAAAGAAAATCCATTATTTTGTCCTAGTTACCAAGGGCTCTTAGTTAGACTGCAGCCCTGCACAACTTTTTGGTGTTCTTTGTGTCACTAGTTATTTAGGTTACTAGTTTCTGATCTACCTTATCATTTCAGTTGTTTCATTCTTTATTTCTTTTATGTTGACATAAATAATTCTGCAGGTCCTCGAAACTGCACTTGCTGAATATGAAACATCTTGTACTGGCCCAGCCAAATGGAGAATGCTTGCTGCCTTTCTAAGACAGTGGTTCGTCCTCCTCCGAGCCTTAAAAATTTCATGTTCATTCCTATGATCTTTTTGGTTTAGTTGTTTTCAGAAGAGCACAGTTTCCTATGTTTGTGTCACTAGTTGTGTGCATGTGTGTGTGTGTTTGGAGACGACTTTGAATTTTTTATGCTACCAGCCTTTGTTGTTTTCACAAGTGATTCAAAGTATTCTTTCTGTGTTATTCCTACTTCTCCAATATTCTGATTGAACTCCTCTTGATTTTACTATAGGGATACCTGTTGTCTCTTGTGAGTTTAAAGCTTGTGGGGTTTTATGTTTCTAGATGAAACCAGAACTGTTTCTCAGTGATAATTTTATGGATTCTTACACTTTAGTTTGTGACTTCAAAACCCTTTCTGTAATTGCGTATTGAATCATAGTGATTTAATAATAGACACTATGGCTACACTATTGCATATTCAACTGATTGTGGTATCCGGTAATAAATTGTGACAAATTCAGCTGGAGCCATTTTGTTCATAACCTAGCATTTTACACAATTGTTTTCATCAATTCTCCTTCATTTATTGTTTGAATGAGAAGCTTGGCATTGTTTTATTAATTTATTAGCATCTCTAAGGATCTGATAATATGCTTCTTCCAGTTTGGAAGGGCCTATATTGGACCTCTGCTTGAAGTTAATAAATGAAGCAGAATCAGAGAGGACTTCCTTTACTTTAAGATGTCGGTCAAATGAAGACCAACTAGAACTTCTAAAGAAGCAACTTGAGGCCAATGAGGCACACAAATCTGAATATCTAAAGTGCTACGAAGCTGCTATAAGTGAAAAACAGAGAGCCACTGCTGATCTTAGTGGTAATCTTGCAAACCTGAGGACCAAGTGTAGCACATTAGAAGAACGCTGTGTAAGCATATCTAAAGAACTTGATCATGTCCGACATGAATGCACTGATTGGAGGGTGAAGTATGAACAATCTGTTTCTCAGCACAAGGCTGAACAAGATAGATTTGTCGCTCAGTTGGCATCTCTTGAGTCTAGACATAGCTCTGCAGAAGGAAAGTTGGGAGCAGCTCGGGAACAGGCAGCCTCTGCTCAAGATGAGGCTGCAGAATGGAAGAAGAAATACGAAATGGCTGCTGTGCAGGCTAAAACTGCATTGGAGAGACTCGCATCAGTGCAAGAACAAATTAACAAAATTGCACAAGAAAGGGAAAGTTCTATAAGGGCGGAGTTTGCCTCACATTTGGAGGAAAAGGTTCTCTCTCTCTCTCTCTCTCTAATCTCTCTCATTTTTTATCTGTTTGATGCCTTTTGTTATGATGTTTCATGTATGTGACATCTCGTTACTGACAGGAAGAGGAAATAAGGAAATTAGTTGCAAAGATTAGAGAAGCGGAGAGTGAAGAAAGTGTATTGACTGAGCGCTTGCTGGTAGTGATGACTTTTCTGTTATTTCAATCTTCCCTTAAATTGATGCATTCTGAAATGTGAAGGGTAGTTTATAATGATTGAACATTATTCAGGTTGCGGAATCAAAAACACAGGGCCATAACAAGGAAACTGCATGCTTGAAGGATGAACTCAAAGAACTAACAAGCAAGTTAGAGTTTCTGAGAGACAGAGCAGTATCATATGAAAAACAAGCTAGAATGCTTGAACAAGAAAAAAACCATCTTCAAGAGAAGTTCTTATCTGAATGTAAGAAATATGATGAGGCTGAACAAAGATACAAGTCTGCAGAAAGGGATGTGAAGAAGGCTATTGAGTTGGCTGATGCAGCTCGAACAGAGGCTATTGCATCCCAGAAAGAGAAGGATGAGGCACTGCGGTTATCGATGGAAAAGGTAGCAGTTATAGAGAGAGTTCAAAGACAGGTAGACAGATTGGAGCAGGAAAAAGTCAATCTATTTGGCGAAGTTCAGAGAATGCGTAATTCTGAATCTGATGCCTGGTCCAAGGTTACCTTGCTTGAGAGTAGGGTTGCTGAGCGGGAGAAAGAAATGGATGATTTACTGAGCCGTAGCAACGAACAAAGGTCCAGCACTGTTCATGTCCTTGAGAGTCTGTTGGCAACAGAACGTTTAGCTAGAGCTGAAGCCAATAAGCGTGCAGAGGCCTTATCTGTACAGCTACAATCTGCCCAAGGTAAACTTGATATACTCCATCAGGAGCTGACATCGATTCGTCTTGTTGAGACTGCACTAGATAGCAAGCTCCGGACCACTACCTATGGCAAAAGGTTGAGAGATAATGAAGTACGTCTGGATTCTATCCAAGATATGGACATTGATCCTCCAGAGAGGAGCAGAAAAAGAACCAAAAGCAACACTACCCCGTTGAAGCCTGTCCAAACTGAGGATGGTGGTTCCGTTCATATGAGAGAAGACTGTGTTACAGTCAGCACGGATGTAAAAGATGGCAATCCAGATGGTTACAAAAAGTTCACCATAGCTAAATTGAAAGAGGAGCTAACTAAGCATGGATTTGGCGCGCATTTGCTAGAGCTGAAGAATCCAAACAAGAAAGATATACTTGCACTTTATAAGAAGCATGTTTTGTGCGAGTAAATGACCATGTGAAGTTCCAGTCTTCAATGTACATCTATCCAAACTAGGATGAGAATCAATAGAGTAGTCTGTCAGTATATTTAACAAACTGATGCCTCATTGTTTTCCAGGCATTGGGTTCTGCTGATTGGTTTGTATTTTGGTGTTACATCGAATGGTTTCCGGTTTGTGTCTAGGCTTGTATTTCTTAGCGTGCTAGTTTGACAAGCTGGTTCCTGGGTGCTAAATGACCTCAACCTAGGCTTCGGCAAGTATGTGGTACATTTGTATATGGTATTGCTGTGTAAAGAGTGCTTTATCCAATTCAAATATGATGTACCCTGCTTCCACCAGCAGGGAAGCAAATGCGGAAGCAACTAATACCTGGTTGGTACACGGGTAGGATTACGACTTACGAGAAATATTGTGGTGGGTTGGTGAGATCATTGCCTGCGTGCTCTGTTTGGTATTGAAGGTTTCCCGTTTTTGCTCTTGTCCATCAGTTTAATTATGATTTTGCAAATGTTTTTTTTAACTTTATGATTTTGACCTTGATATTGAGATAAATCATCCGTTTACCTCTCGCTTAGATGTCCGTCAGATGGACATGAAATAAATGAATTAAAAATTTCAAAAATATGTAAAAAGGAAGGCGAAAATACTAAATTGCTCCTTATCCTTATCTCTACCCTTCCTCATCCAACTAGAAGGAAAAAAAATGCATGCTTTCTCACGGGCGGCTCCATCGAGCCTGGGAGGTCCGGGCGAATCCAGCGGCGTCAGGTGTGGAGCTAGGCTCGCGCAGCTGCAGTGCGTGTGCGGTGGTGGCGGCACCCGGCAGCAGGGCTCGGGTCGCACTCATCGTGGCGCCTGACCATAGGGTGGAGATGGCGGGAAAGGCGCTATATTAGCACTTGTACTAGAGCACTCGCTTTTAGGAGTAACCATACCAGGTATAATAAGACCATCAACATTATATCATCATTCTTGAACCATCATGTCATTTAGTGTATCTACTTTGGAGATAAGCCCATCAAGTTCTCACTAACCGGTGAGAGACGACGACTCGAATCGAATTACAACTCAGCTGAGGGGTTATTCCTAACACTCACCCGGTAAACCCCGCTAAAAGCAGCCGTCGATCACCTTTGGTACAACTCAGGAACCAACTTCGCAGGTTCTATCAGCGCCAGCACTCTTAGGGATTACCCTTCTGTTAGGACGTTTAAGACTTTTAAGTCACCTGCCCTTGGACTCACGCCTACGGCTCCCTTCCGAGGCACACTTTATACTTATCGACTCTCGGCCTGAGTTGAGCTACTCGGCTTCATGGTCGATCACCAGACCGGCCAACTAAGTGTTAGAGATGCATTCAACATGACCAGGAAAGGCTTCAAGAATCAATCCTTAATCGACACAGACGGAGTCACTGCAAACCGGCATGCCTTCGCCCGGTCTTTATTTCAAATTAAGACAGGTTCTTTTCCACGATAACAAATATAGCCAACCGTGCCATATATATATTCCTATAGCTCGTAGGTGACAGGAAATCACATAACTTCTAGGCATTAAAGTAGGGCTAAGCAACTACACGAGCCTGAGCTACATAGGATTCAAGGTATCAATATCTGGACAAGGATTGGATAACAATGCATAAGTGTTTTCATCCAACACCCAAACATAATGCAACAATATATAGACAATAGTACTTGAATTGCATTTCAGAAATTAGGAGGCTTATAATGCTCCGGAGCTTGCCTTTCACGAAGTTACAAGGCATGTGGTCCAGACACTCTACCATGTCTCCTTCTACTGCTTCTTTGGGGGCCTGCACCTTCTGCTCCAAGGTTTGCTCCTCTGGGTTCTTCTTGAATTCCAGAAGCGTGATTTCCTCCGGAACATCTATTGTATGCATATGTACAAGATAAATATCATGGATGCATAAGGAATGACATGATGCTCATGATGAATGGATAACAGTAAGTAAATACTTAACCAACATCACTGGGCACTCGTTTACTGAGTACTAATAGCTCTATTCAAATCACTTTAAAACATGTATCTATCTTGACTTGGGAGCACAAGATCACACTTACCTAATTTGCATAACCTAAGATAAAGATGTTCATCTTCAGTTAAAGGCCTAACACCTGCACCAAAAGTCACCTTAATCAATTTAAGCATCTAGTAGTACCACCACATTACTTAAAAATAACAGAAGCACACTTAACAAAAAACTTCACGTTGAGCATAGAAAAGAGCAGTTCAAAGAAACAATCACAACTAGAGTTCTACAAATCCAATTAACTTGCAAGAGGACAATCTAGAAAGTTTATGAAATTATATACAATTCATTTATAAGCATCAAAGTATGATTCTTAAGTTAACCAAGTCAAATTAACGTAAACACAGAATCTGCTCGGTTCAAATAAAGAGCAAGCAAAGCTGAGAACCAACTTTGAACAGCTATAACTCTTAAACTATGTGACCAAATGTTACCAGAATTTAACAACAGTTAGATCATGAAATTCACAATAACTTTGCTATAGACCACAAGACATGAAAACATTATTTACATGGGATAACTAATAACATCCCAAAATCTGTGCAGAATTGGCAGATTCACTAACTTAATTATGTAATGATGTGACAAAAGCACATTTGAGCTAAATCAAGTTTACCAACTTATTTCTCATATCAAAAGAATACCAGAAAGTGTGGTGCCAACATCTCAATTATTTCTTTAATGTTTATTAATTTATTTAGATAAAAGGATGATTGAAGCAACATATAGTAAAACTACATAAACAAATCTATAAAAATTACAGTGGCTACCTCATGATTCACTTAGACTACCATAAAAATTTCAAAGAAATTGGATAAGCAGAACTTGCTATATCAAAAATAATAGGTGGAAAATAGAAAACCCTATTGAAAGGTATCAAACAACAGATTTCATATTTTTCCTAGCATCTTCCTAGCATAAGAACAACATTCACCAAATTTCATCCCCATTGGACTTATAGATAAAATATGAAAATTAGCTCAAGTTACAACTATGCCAACAAGTTAAATACATAACTCCATCATACAGTGTCCAAACTGGGTGAAATTTAAACTAGTAGCTATTCATATCATAGACATCACACCATAAAAGTTTCATGCCATTTCGAGCTACACAGCAAGAGATACAGTTTTCTCCATTTAGAGCATGATTAAAAGACATGATTAATAACATAGATTTTCATAACAGAACATATCATATTTCATATTTTCTAAATAAACTAGACTTCACTAGAAGCACCACAAAATTGGAACCACACCATTTGGATATACCAAACTTAAGTTACACATTTTCAAAGTTGCATTCAAAATTTGGGAAAAGAAAAAGAAAAGAAGAATCCTAAGAAGCCTAAGTGGGCCAGCCTGTGACACGCGCGGCCCGCTAACACACGTGACCTGCTCAGCCTGCGCAGCCCACACAACCCACGTGGCCCGCTCGACTTCTCCCGCCCGCGCGCGGCCGCTGACAGCCGAGGCCCACTGGTTAGAGAGGGAAAGGGCAGGGGAGAAGGGGCAATGACGGTTGCTCGCCGCCGGTGGCGACTCCGGTGAGGCCACGGGTATCGGTGGGTTCACCATGGCTGTGCGCTCCTAGGGGTACGGTTAATTGAAGCTAGGGCAGTGGCTAGGTGTAAGTGCATCTAGCCCTTTAGTGGGTTTTGGTGAATTGAATGACAACACCATTAAAGATCTGACAAAGTTTGCAAAGTGTTGAACAGGAAATTGAGTTTATTGCATAACTTGTGGATTGTGAAATGAGAAGTATATATAGGTTCAACAAGAAGGCAAACCATATGATATTTCACATATCAAGCTTGATTGATCTCAACATTCATATCAAGAAGATATTCAAGCAATAAGGATCACAATATTGAAGAAATGGTTTTTCAGTGGATGCTTAATATGATGTGACTTGAGTATGGCTTGATAGGGTGAAGATAGTAAGGAAAGGGCTTCGAGGGACTAAGCGAAGGTGAAGGGCAAGCAATGGCTTGTAGACCGAGGTACCATGGCTAAGGTGAAGAAGAGAGTACTTGCATTGAGTCGAGGTACTAATTGAGCCATGAGGAGTCATATTGTATTAAGGATCAAATCATTAGTAGAAGTGACTTTAAGCCATAGATTGAACTCACACGTGTTGAAATGGTTTAAGTCACATGCTCAAGCTGTACTTGCTCAAAGAGAGAAGATGAAGTTGATTGCATCCCCTTATGAAGTGATATTGAGAAGAAGTGACATATGAAGACATTGAAGACTCAAGTGGTTAAAATAGTAATATTCTTTTGATCTTGAGTTTAGGCTATGCCGCACTATAAAGGGGGATGCCAATCTAGTTGGTTTGAGGAAGATAGAGTGCTCAAGTATTAAAACTAAATTATAAGAGAGACACTCTAGCACCTCACGAGCACATAGAATAATTTTCTGTGACTGTCGGTGTCGGAAGTCCCGACGTAAGCCAGAACTCCCGACAGTCGGAAGTCATGACTCTTGTCGGAAGTGCTGACTCCCAGTCACAGCCTACGCGGTGACTGTGGATGTCGGAAGTCCCGACGTGAGTCAGAACTCCTGACAGTCGGAAGTCCCAACCCAAGCCGGGAGTCCCGGCATCGATGGTTCTACTGACCTGCTGTCTGTGCCCGTCGGAAGTCCCGACGATCGTCGGAAGTCCCGACCGTCGGAAGTCCTGACATTTGTCGGAAGTTCCGACACTGACTTGCACCCGTGGACTTTTGACCTCGCGTGAACAGTGTTTTCTTCATACGTCGGAAGTCCTGAGATCTGCGTCGGAACTCCTGACGTAGATCTGAACGGTTAGATTTTGCCTTGGAGTATATATACCCGTCTCCTCCATTCTAACCGTTGCCCACTCATTTCACTCGACCAAAACTTCAGAGAAGTGCCTCCTAGCACCCAAAAGCCTCTCTCTTCTCTCCTCTTTGCTCCTAGCTTCAAATCTTGAAAGAGTTTGAGTTGAGAGAAGGGATTTGGTGAGAGAAACATCAAAGAAAGCTTGAGCACTTGATTTCTTCGTCAAGCCGGTTGGATTTGCATTTGTTACTCTTGGGTTCTTGGAACCGTAGCTAGCTAGGCATCGCCCATGGAGCTTCCAACTTGTGTGGTAGCCCCGGGAGGTTTGTAATCACCCCAATCATCTAGTGAAATCACCCCTCATCTCAAGAGATTGCTCTCTTGACTTGAGAACGAGGATAGGATTGAAAGAGACCCGAAAATCCTGTGTGGCTTCCTCAACAACGTGGACATAGGCAAGCCTTAGTGGCGAGCTGAACCACGGGATAAATCGGTGTCTCATTTGTGTTCTTGTGATTTGCATTGCTATACTTGGTTTTGTGGTGATTCTAGGGTTTGGTCTCGATCTACGTTTGGAGGCATCTTGGCATCAAGGAAGTGAGCTAACATCTTCACCTTACCACTAGGAAGTGGGGTTGTAAGTTATTGGCTTCACAAAGTTCATTTGAGCACTTGTAGTTCATTCCCCGTAGGTGTCGGGACTGCTGACAGTTTGCGTCGGAACTGCTGACGATGTCGGGAGTTCCGACCTGAACTGTCGGGACTTCCGACAGTTGCTGACAAGTGACTTCGAGTTTTGTGTAGAAATTTTTAGACACGCCTATTCACCCCCCTCTAGGCGACATCAAGGTCCTTACAAGTGGTACGGAGCTAGGCTCTCAATTTCGGGCTTAACCGCCTTGAGAGACGATGTCGACAAGTGAGGAGGTATCTCTAGAACTTCTACTTTTAGATGGCTCAAATTATGCATCTTGGTCCGCTAATGTGCTTGATGTGTTTAGGGCCATGGGTCCTCATATTGAGCGGATTGTAGATGTGAGCATTTCACCTCCAAGTGACGATTTGGCCATCTTATCTAAAGAGGAAGTGAAATGCTTACAATACAATGCTCAAGCTACTAATGTCTTATTTAGTGCTTTGAGTGAAGATGTTCTTGATGCCATCATATTTGGAGATGGTGAACCTCTTGATGATGCTCATATCATTTGGACCACGCTTAAAGAAAGATATGGCAAGTCCAAATGTAATGAGAAGTTGCTCTCATTAGAGGAACCACTTGAGGAGTGCTCAACTTCACCAACAAATGATGAGCCTCAAGTGATTCTCCCAAAAGGCCTAATGGATCATGCCACATCCACTTCCTCACCAACACATGACTTAATGGATGGTAATGAAATGGTTGGTGAGAATAATGATTTTACATGTGGTACTTCTACTTCCTTTAGTTCTTGTGAGACTAACATTTTGAAGGAAGGAGAAGCTTGTGATCGGTGGAGACCAAATGATGAATCCACCTTACCTAGAAGCTCAACTCTTCATGCCACTTCTCCCGTGTGCCTCATGGCAAAAGGTGGGAAGGTAACATCAAAAGCAAAACCTCCTTCACCTCCTAGTGACATCTCTAGTAGTGATCTTAGTGATAGCTCTAGTGATGATGAATCTAGTGATGAAGAGATCGATAACACAATTAAAAATTTAGATCCTAAGACCAAACTCTTCATCTCTAAGCTAATGGAGGATTTAGAGAGCGTCCAAGCCAAACTAGCAACTAGAGATGATGATCTCATTGCACAAGAAAACATCTATATTGCTAGTAAGAAAGCTCTTACGGTAGAGAGAAGTGAGGTGGCCTCTTTGCGTAAGTCTTTGGCTAAAGAGCAAGATGACCATGCTCTCACAAAGAAGGCAAATATTGCACTCAATCAAAAGTATTGTGACTTAGATGAAAAGCACAAAGAGCTTGAGTTGCAATATAGTCTTCTTTGGGATAGCACCTCACATCCCTCTAAGGCAAAGGATGCCTCTACTCCCTCCACTAGCCAAGGTTGTGAAAAATGTTTTAATCTTGATTTGAATATTTATGCCACTAACCTTGCTAATATGGAGGCTATGAGAAAAGAGATTGCTAGGCTCAATGAAATGATAGCAGGAGGGTGCATGAATGACATGACTCAAAGTGGTTGCAAGAAAATTAAGAAATCAAAAGGGCCACAATACAAAAATGGGTGGCATCCCTCAGTTAAAGATGAGCTCAGGCACACAAAAGGAGCCAAGACAAATGGTAAGAAACTAGTGAATGGCTTTGGATGTGTGCAGTTTGAGATGAGGGAGCAGATTGGTACAGTTTAGGCTGCACAGACCGCGGCAGTGCCGCACCTCAAGGGTGGCAGTGCCGCACCCCGCAAAAATGGGAAGGCTACCAATCTGACTTTTGATCAAACTAAGCTCAAAATGAAGATGCCTAGATAGAACAGCAAAGCCCTCAAGGCCACCAAGGTGCAACTCCAACCAAAGACGACTCTCATCACTTGCTTCAAGTGCAAGAAAGAGGGTCACCACGTAAGAGATTGCTCCTTGAAGAAAGAAAGGAAGGGCATGAGCAAGATTCAAGAGAGGAAGAAGATGGCTCATGTCAAGTGCTCCAACTTGGGACACAATGCCTCTATGTGTTCCAACAAGGTTGATGACCAAGCCACACTTCCAAAGAACAAGACAAGAAGAAGCAAGAGGAAGTGTTATGGATGCAATGAGAAGGTCATGAAATTGCATCATGTCCCTCCATGAAGGATGAAAGCTTGGCATCATCAACAAAGAGGCTCGTTAGCGAGGTAGCAAACAAGAAGCAAGACAAGAAGATGTCCTACAAGATCAAGCGCCACATTTGCTACACTTGCCGAGGCAAGGGACATCTAAGTATGGATTGTCCTATGGGTAACACTCCTAAGCTCAACTCAACAATTGATTCAAATATGCTTAGGAGGCCCAAAAATGACACTTGTGCTAGAAAGGTGATTGGTTCACCACGTGCTAGCACAAAGGCCATTTGGGTGCCTAAGTCTCTTGTGACTAACCTTAATGGACCCAACATGGTTTGGATACCAAGTTGTGCTTGATGGAGTATTGTAGGTACTTGAAGGTGATATGAAGATTTGGGGTGCTTGAGCAAGATGATTGAAAATATTTACTCAAGCTATCAATCAATTCATATTGTCTTTTCTAATATGGTTGACCCAAAGATAAATCAATGGATATATTTCTAACTTCATACTCACCTCGGTAACTAGTACCTAACCCTTGCTAGCTAGCCACTTAACTTGTGTAGTCTCTAGTAGTTCACAAATATGTGTGTTTGTGAATTATTAGGAGTGGCTTGATGCTTGTGCTTTATCACTTGTTGTTCCATATGATGCTTTTAATGGCTCTCTAGTAGAGCAATTTCTTTAGATGTGTTGCAGGTACTCATATCATAAAATATAGCAAGAGAAAAGCACAAGACATGGATCAATATAAAGAAGAGCATAAGGAGCTAGGCTGAGCCTGTCTAAGTCGGCCAGGCCGGGTTACAAAGCCGGCCAGGCCGGGATGGCAGCTAGGCCAGGTACCTAGGCCGGCCAGGCTGGGTTTCACAACCTAGGAAGAAAAGTCTACTTGTGTGGAATTCTTCCTCGCAAATTATTTAATATGCCTATGCATGATCCATGTAACAAAATGGTTGTGAGTATTGCTCTCTCTAGTTAAATTCTTGTTCAATACTCTCTTTATGTGAGTTAGTTATAAAGTGAGCATCCCTAGTTAAGAAATTGGCTATGTGCATTGCTAAGTAATTCCAATACTTGATGCACTCATTTAGGGGGAGCTCACTATATATCTAATCTCGTTGTTACTAATCTTTTCATTGAGCTTAAGTGTAGATTCAAATGAAAAGATTTTTGTTTCAAGTATGACCTCTACCATTGAACATTAAAATACTACTTGAGACCTATTCCAGGATGTGCACTCATGATGTCTTATAAATCAAAGGATCTTGTGAATAGCTTTGTGAGTATTTCTATGGCATAAGTTCAATTTGATTATTGCATTGTTGCCATGACCTAGACATAGAGTGAAATCCCATGTTCTTAAAAGAATTAAGTGCTATATGAGCTATTCAAATACTTAGAGCACTTATCAAGGGGGAGCTTACTCTATGGCTAACCATTTCTCTAAGTGATTTATGTAGTCTCACTAAATGAGAATGTATTTCTCAAATGAAGTGTGATTTATGTGCTCTTGTATGCACAAATTAAGGGAGAGTTAAGACTATATCTTGTGGGACTAATGATTTCTTTTAAGTTCATTTTGAGTAGTCTCACACATTGAAGATAAGGAGGATGGATGGTTCCTTTGGACTCTCTAGGTGCTTCACAATTATTCTAGGAGGTCTTGGTCTTTATAAACCAAGTGCTCCCGGTTTAGTATCGGATGCCCCAATCCTTTAGTGGAACAGGATTTGAATGAGTTGGAGAAAATAATTGAAGAGTGGACTTTCATTGCTATTTCTCCTCTCTAGAACTCATCAAGTGCACATGGATCCATCTCATTGGTCATCCAAGACCATGTCAACAAAGGAATGGTAACTCCTAGTTATCAAATTTACAAATTTCATGAATTTTACCTCTTGCTCTCTATGTGAGTTGCCTTAGGTAAAGAAAGAACTAGGAACCTAATATGGATCTTGGATGATCACAAGAGTTTTCAATTTCACCACATTTCATCAAGTGAGAATTATGGTCATCCAAATCACTGAAGTCTCACTTATGATGGTCATGACAATCAAAATTTATGTGGTGATCTATCTACCTTGGTGGTGGTATGTTTTCTTTGGCATAATTTCAATTATTGCAAGATTGTTATGCCTTGATCAAGATATAGGATGAACTCCTCTAGATTCTTAAACCGATTCAAGTGCATTTCACAAGTAAGTCAAGTACTTGATGCACATATTAAGGGGGAGCCCATTCTATGTCTTGTGTCTTTTGAGACTAACCTTTTCTTCTAGTAAATTTATATAGTCTCTTGGTGAGAATGAGTTTCTCATGGGTATGCTACATTAACTCAATCCAAATTGGTAAAGTTATCCTTCATATTTATTTTGAATGCAATATTTATCTCTTAAGTAGCTACTCTCCATAACATAGCTTAAATTCCTTTGTTTGGACTTAATTGACCAAAAAGTGCATATGTTCTTGCTTTCCACATATATATGTATGCACTATCAAAAAGGGGGAATTTAGTCTATGTTATGAGGTTTTACAATTAGTGATCTACTTGCCATCCACATCCAAAATGATCACTAGTTGTGAAACTCTAGCTTGTGCAATTTAATGTTATCTCTTGTCTTTATGAGCATTTCCTAGGTGACATTATGAGATACAAGAATCCATTTCAATTGGCATCAACTTGTGAAGGCTCTTTCAATTGATGTCAAAATTGTGAAGATCATATTTCAATTGGTATTGATGGATAATCTCTAAATTTGGTGTATCAAGAAATATGTCTTCAATTGGTATCTCAAAATGACAACAAGAGCTAGCAATGGACTTTAAATTGAAATCAAACACAAGTTTGTGATATCTCCTATGATCAAGAGAGATGGGCACAAATGAAATCTTTTGCATCGTGTCAAACCCATCAAAGCACTAAATTTAAAAATTCATGATCACGGTGGAGATTATGAGGCTTAGAACAAAGGTACATCGCTCCATGAACTCTTGTATTACCTTTGTGCATCTAGGCCCTTACATGCTAGTGTGTGCATGTGTGATAGAATTCAAGTTTATCTAAAAGAGTGTCATTTGATGACCATTAAGAGAATTTTGAAATGTTGCACACCTTGTTTGATCAACTAGCATCTAGGCAAAAGGCTTGGAAAAAGTTCATAATGTGCTACAAAATGCTTTATCAAAAAAGAACTTGCTTTTTATGGTCATTGCTTGTTTTGGTTATCTTTTGTTGACCATATTTTGTCAAGTTTGTTGTATCCCTCTTCGTTCTTTTCTCTCTTTTTGGTGCTTGTTGCCAAAGGGGGAGAATGAGAAGGGAGAAGAGAAGGGGGTACAATTTTTTTTAGTCACCTTGGATGCTTGTGTGCACACTTGTCATATGCATCACAGTTATCATGTTGACACCTTGCACCCCCACGGATGCTAAGATATAGGAGGGTTCCCACACTTCATCTTAAATATGTGCATTGGGCATTCGAGGCCAAAATCTGAATTTATTTCAATGCACACATTTAGGGGGAGCTCACTATATCATAGGATTCAAAATCTTATTATTTATCAATCTCTTGTAAGCTTTAATTGTGTTGTCATCAATCACCAAAAGGGGGAGATTGTAAGTGCATCTAGCCCTTTAGTGGGTTTTGGTGAATTGAATGATAACACCATTAAAGATCTGACAAAGTTTGCAAAGTGTTGAACATGAAATTGAGTTTATTGCATAACTTGTGGATTATGAAATGAGAAGTATATATAGGTTCAACAAGAAGGCAAACCATATGATATTTCACATATCAAGCTTGATTGATCTCAACATTCATATCAAGAAGATATTCAAGCAATAAGGATCACAATATTGAAGAAATGGTTTTTCAGTGGATGCTTAATATGATGTGACTTGAGTATGGCTCGATAGGGTGAAGATAGCAAGGAAAGGGCTTCGAGGGACTAAGCGAAGGTGAAGGGCAAGCAATGGCTTGTAGACCGAGGTACCATGGCTAAGGTGAAGAAGAGAGTACTTGCATTGAGTCGAGGTACTAATTGAGCCATGAGGAGTCATATTGTATTGAGGATCAAATCATTAGTAGAAGTGACTTTAAGCCATAGATTGAACTCACATGTGTTGAAATGGTTGAAGTCACATGCTCAAGCTGTACTTGCTCAAAGAGAGAAGATGAAGTTGATTGCATCCCCTTATGAAGTGATATTGAGAAGAAGTGACATATGAAGACATTGAAGACTCAAGTGGTTAAAATGGTAATATTCTTTTGATCTTGAGTTTAGGCTCTGCCGCACTATAAAGGGGGATGCCAATCTAGTTGGTTTGAGGAAGACAAAGTGCTCAAGTATTAAAACTAAATTATAAGAGAGACACTCTAGCACCTCATGAGCACATAGAATAATTTTCTGTTACTGTCGGTGTCGGAAGTCCCGACGTAAGCCGGAACTCCTGACAGTCGGAAGTCATGACTCTTGCCAGAAGTGCTGACTCCCAGTCATAGCCTGCGCGGTGACTGTGGATGTCGGAAGTCCCGACGTGAGTCGGAACTCCTGACAGTCGGAAGTCCCGACCCAAGCCGGCAGTCCCGGCATCGATGGTTCTACTGACCTGCTGTATGTGCCCGTCGGAAGTCCCGACGATCGTCGGAAGTCCCGACCGTCGGAAGTCCTGACATTTGTCGGAAGTTCCGACACTGACTTGCACCCGTGGACTTTTGACCTCGCATGAACAGTGTTTTCTTCATACGTCGGAAGTCCCGAGATCTGCGTCGGAACTCCCGACCTAGATCTGAACGGTTAGATTTTGCCTTGGAGTATATATACCCGTCTCCTCCATTCTAACCGTTGCCCACTCATTCCACTCGACCAAAACTTTAGAGAAGTGCCTCCTAGCACCCAAAAGCCTCTCTCTTCTCTCCTCTTTGCTCCTAGCTTCAAATCTTGAAAGAGTTTGAGTTGAGAGAAGGGATTTGATGAGAGAAACATCAAAGAAAGCTTGAGCACTTGATTTCTTCGTCAAGCCGGTTGGATTTGCATTTGTTACTCTTGGGTTCTTGGAACCCTAGCCAGCTAGGCGTCGCCCGTGGAGCTTCCAACTTGTGTGGTAGCCCCGGGAGGTTTGTAATCACCCCAATCATCTAGTGAAATCACCCCTCATCTCAAGAGATTGCTCTCTTGACTTGAGAACGAGGATAGGGTTGAAAGAGACCCAAAAAGCCTGTGTGGCTTCCTCAACAACGTGGACATAGGCAAGCCTTAGTGGCGAGCTGAACCACGGGATAAATCAGTGTCTCATTTGTGTTCTTGTGATTTGCATTGCTATATTTGGTTTTGTGGTGATTCTAGGGTTTGGTCCCGATCTACGTTTGGTGGCATCTTGGTATCAAGGAAGTGAGCTAACATCTTCACCTTACCACTAGGAAGTGGGGTTGTAAGTTATTGGCTTCACAAAGTTCATTTGAGCACTTGTAGTTCATTCCCCGTAGGCGTCGGGACTGCTGACAGTTTGCGTCGGAACTGCTGACGACGTCGGGAGTTCCGACCTGAACTGTCGGGACTTCCGACAGTTGCTGACAAGTGACTTCGAGTTTTGTGTAGAAATTTTTAGACATGCCTATTCACCCCCCCTCTAGGCGACATCAAGGTCCTTACACTAGGGAGGGTGGCGTCGGCAATGGCGGCCCACGCCCGCGGGCTTGCCGGCTTCGATGACCTAGCGACAGCGTGACCCTACTGGCCAACCTAGTGAGCATCAGTAGCCTAAGGCGGATGCAATGCACTGGGGAAGAGAGGCGGTAAGAGTAGGGATGAAAACGGATCGGATATGGACGGATATCACTGATATCGTATTTGTTTTCATATTTATGTCCTGATTCGGATTCGAATAAGGATAGTATAAAAAAATGCCGGATAGGATATGATTGGATATCGACATCATAAATATGTGATTTAAATATTGGGATACGAATACAGTATCAGATGTTAAATATCCAGACTCAGATATGGACGGATTAAAACCCCTCTAAATGGATTCGGTCTCGAATACGGTGGGAAAATATCCGTACCGTTTTCATCCCTAGGTAAGAGGCTAGAGGTGTACAACCACGTGC
>CM036176.1:35345483-35381159 GCA_020631735.1 Saccharum officinarum | reverse complement strand
GGGTTTTGTTTAGAGTTTAGTTTTCCATCGAGAAACTAAATCGTTCATTGTAACTGTGGTGACAAATCCTTTTACAGTGATCCAGGGCCCCTGTTCTTGACCTCCTCCACTGTGTCGATTTAGTTCCTTTGGAACCAAGTTCTTGAACCCTATATTGATATTCGCATCATTCATATTTGCAATTTCAGATTGCGTGTTTTACCTTCTTGCTTGTGTTCTTCGATTCGCTTGCAGGAAAAGCCTTCTTGGTGAGGTCAATCAAGTTGTGCTTGGTTGATAACCAACGGAGCAGTGGTGTAATGGTTGCAGGGTTCAAATCGTGTCTGATTTAAAGCCAGATCGCCAACGTCGAGATCTCCACAAATCGAACTTACGGTTACCTATCGGAAGATCGGCCTGTATCTCATCATACAGCCCTCCCCCCTTAAAAGAATCGTGTCCCGAGATTCAGAATGGAAGATCTTTTAAGGAAGAGAGACACGTTATCTAGTTCCCAATATCTGCTATAGCATTCAACTAAAAGCTTCAACATCAGTGAACAATTTGGTCAAAGGCACTTTCTGATACTTACTCTTTATGGTAAAATTTGTCTGAAGAATTTCCTTCATTGACTTCCATGAAGCATTGTTACTTTGGAAGGAATCCAAGATAGCGCGTACTGCATTCTCAGTGTACGGAGATCATTTGGTCCATGAGTGAACAACTCACAAGTATCTGATTCTTTAGTGAACACAGCATAGTCCATATGAACTGTACATTAGACCAAAATCTTCAGAAGTATATTCATTAAAATGACATTATGTTCACAAAGTTTGAAAAGCAGTCCTCTACCAAAATGGCTTGAGCACAACATTCCAAAAGGGTGAGATCATAGACGACAATTATACTCTGAGGCTATAGGATACTGACTAACCAATAGACAGGGTCTATGTTGGTCGTAAATGTTCAATCATTCATATATCAACTAATGGAAAGCTACTTACTATTCCATACGTGTAGTTCTCTTTCTCTGATGACAACACTGTATTATCTGAGTCTATCAAGGTTAGTGAATGGGATAGCTGACTCTGTCGGCTTTGTATTTCTACTAATAGCTATCTAATAAGATTATTTTATCCAAAGACAACAGATATCTGGGTTGAATCAGATGCAACCTCTTGGGTAAAAACATTTATAAGGTACCAAAGTATGTAGCATTGGAAAATAATTCCCAAAGAAAGATGTAGCGAGGCCTTAAGGACAACAAAAGTTGTAAATATTCACTTCACCGCGGGAGTAGTCACCACCAAGCGATTGAGTAAAATCTTCCTTGGTGACTTAGTTGTACTATAAGTTGAGTTGACTTGCAGCATAAAAACTTTATCAGGCCAACTTTCACCTTAGGCTTCCTCTTTGGGATAAAACAACAGCTCTAAAATAGGAAATCTGTTGTTTGACACTTCTCAAATTGCTTTCGAATATTCCTCAACACTTTGTCCAATAAAGTTATGAACAAACCGTTTGTGGCACCTAAGGGCACAAGGATGTTGATCAAAACTAGGGCATGCATTTCTCTAAGTTTTCACCGCAGCTGATTGAACACCTTGCACTATCTGTGTGATTGTCCAAGACGGAATTGACTTGATCACAATGGCTCTAGAAGATAGAATATCACTCAAGTGGTTGGCTAGTTGATTAACTTCTTGTCGGTTATTGCCCTGTAAGACATAGCCTTCATAGCTACCAAAGAGTCGTTACCTAGCTAGAGATTAACCTTCCTATTGGTAACTAATCAGTTGTCTCTCAACACTAAAAAGTTCCAAATCTTCATTCTTGACCATAACAACTATGGTTGATGCAGAACAGATGGTTGCCATCGAAGTTAGCAAATACAAAGTTATTCTAGAGATGGTTGATTTCGATTGTATGGTCATTATGCACCCAAGATTGTGACTTGGATAACTCCGGTCATATGCACAATGCGACAATCGATTCTCATCCCACAGATAACTTTTCCAACATTAAGTGTTGTGTGTCCTTTTTATCCAATAGAGATGAGATACTTGCTTACTAGATGACGTTCGTCAATACGGGGGCAACTAAATAGAGTCATTGGGATACCACATATTGCAGTCTGTTAATATTTATGTCGGTGACCTGTTCTTCAAAGGTTATCCTTTATATAACTTCAAATGGAAGTTCTACTACTTTCTGTCTGAGATATTGGTCTTACGATAAGATATGGGAAGATAACCAAGGAACATCTCACAAGAAAGCCCACATCGATGTAGTTCCATAATGGGCTATGACTAGCAACCTCGATACCAGCGCGTGCCTAGCAGCACTACCATGTGTCGGCCGGTCACAAGGAGGCCCTAGGTTTCATCGCGGCACCACAGAATACTAATCGTAACACTATTACCGAACAGACACCCGATGAGGAATTTCAAATGACACAGATTGGTGGTCTGAATAAGCACCATACCAAGGAGGGATAGCAAGTAAAGGTAGTCACAAGGTTTAGAAGCAACACGAAAATGATTCGAAGATCAAAATATAGCACATGAGAACATCGCACAATTGCTAAGGATAACTGGGCAAGAGACTCTTGCTTAAATGCTATGCATGACTTGCGTCCACCGAGGGAAGTACCAGATAAAAGATTAACAAGAGATTCAATCATGTGGAGCAACAACATGATATCAAGACTGATGAACATCTCGAGACTTGGGAAGGTTGAGGAGGGCTTAAGAAAATTTCATGGACAAAAGTGAGGTACCACTCAAGATTGAGTTGATAAGGTGGTACTACACAATTTTCAAGCAAACGATTTTGAGACCGCAGCAAAGAGACGTTGCGTCATACTAGCTAACCTTTGAGAGAGGTAACCGAAAGGTCAAACATGGATTTGGGTACGGTCTCCACAACTGGCGACATACGAACCATGGTCAAAGGCTAGCATTGATGGAAGTTAACTTGGTGGGTCAGTCGACAAGGGTCTTCACAAAAAGATTTGCAAAACATCCACGGCTTATGCAAACATATAGGAGAACTAAACTTTTGGACTTTCTGTCAAGCAAAGGCATGGATACACACATTCAAGGGCTAACCACCAAGTCTATAGGCTCAGACTCCTAAGAGAGAACCTAATTGAAGACAACAACCATACAATTACATACGTGAACTTTGTTCTAGGATAAAGCTATGCGACCCTCGTATGCTCACCGAGGACAAACGAGGTGACAACTAGGGCACTACCTAGATAACAAGCACACATACAACATCACAACCAAGCAGTCATTTGAGAAAATTCAAATGAATGGGCTTAAGCAACCAATACAAGGCACAAGGCTCACCTAAAATAAGCATTTATCTCAAGCATGAACTAACTACCAGTTTAGCTCAAAACAACGCTAGCTAAGGAAGCCAACTTAGCATGTGCCCAGAATCTGGACAGCAACGCAGTAGTTACTTGTTTCAACCATAACTGAGGTTATAGACATCCCACAAAGGCGATCCTAGACTTTCTAGAAAGCTTAGGAAGATTACTACACCTTAGTTATTCATACCAAAAGCAAATTCATAGATTAACATAACCAAAAATGCTAATGTTTTAGATCTGTACCAATATGGACAGAAAACTGACAAGAACTTCGAAAATGCGTAACTAGAGTTCTAGGGACCCAACAAGGCTGAGCCTTAACTTTATGTAAAGCTTATTAAGTTGTATATAACTTTATTATTATCATATTAAGATGATTCTATAGCTAACAAGGCCAAACAAGATAATGAAGACATCTCTGCCCAGATTTGGACAGATTCTGTCATTTCCCTTTGCAAGCTCATAACTAGAGATTTAGACCACCACAATTAGTGCTATAGGACATTTTGAAAAGCTTAGAAAAAGTACTACACTTCTTCTATTATCTCCAAGACTTGATTCCATATTCACACAGGTCAAACAAATCAAACATTCAGATCTACTCAGAGCATAAGCAAAACCTGATAGTAAACTTCTAAAAGTTATAACTCTCAAACCATAAGGCCTAGGGTCATGAAATTTTAGTAAAAGCTAGAAAAGTAAGTTAGCTAAAACTTTGGTACTCTCCATAACCATAGAAAACACCATTATGAACCACGAAAGCATCACTACAACAGAAACCGTTCTAGCAGCCAACGTTCCACAAGCAAAACAAAGCTTGCCTTTGTTCTACTTAACAAGAGAGCACACAAACATGTTATTCTAGCAGCTCTAAACATTGCTACCTTAGACCAACACCAATTTAATTCATTCATGAGAATCCACAATTACTTACGTGAGGTCTAAAGCATTAGCAAACGCTTGTATGAACAACATATTCACCACTTGGCTAAATTAAAGGGCATCTATAGGTTCAGACATGTAACCACAACTATTTCTGACAAGGCTACACACTTTTTTCAAACAACACGGAGTAAGGCATTATTGTTTTACTCCACACAAGAAAGATAGTGTACCACATCAATCACAAGTTACTTATTATCGAACAAGGGTGAGAGGAGCATAGCTATGCATAAAGCAACAATCATGATAATGCATGCTTCGTCCTATTTGTCCTCACAAGATTGCCAACCTAACGTGGCGATCACGTTCTATGTCGGTGGCATAACACGCGCTCTTTCGATATATAACTAGTCGCCAGCTATATTTGACTTACGCATTCGTGGTTAGCGTACCTGCAGAAAAGTGGCATTGCAGCCTAATAATTCCCCAATATATGGCACACAATGAAAGCGGAAAAGTAAAATGCTAAGTACTCCCATGTACATATACCCCCGTATATATACATGTAGCACCAAAACTACCCGACTCATCAATCACCCACAATTAAGTACCTTCATATATACATGTGTGTAACATGTAAATAATTCAGTAACCAAAACTAGCTCTCCCCTAGACCGCAGTTTGTACGGTCATGATCTCACAACTCACACTTACCTGAGCGTAGGTGCGATGTTGCATAAAAATAAACTAGCGACATATATGACTATCTCATATATGAAGGCTACCTCTAATCTAACACACCGGTAGCATAGTGTGGGAGAGTCATCACACATACATACCTTGGCTGGGCGTAGATGCATAAATGAAAAACTCCCCAAGTTAGTACTTATATAAGCCACCTAATAATCCTTATATGGGCATAAGGAAATTGACCACTGGCATACATAGGTTTAAAATTTACATCTGGCAAACCTATATATAGCTATAAGTTAATAAAACTAATTTTATAAAACAAAACATTTGTTTTAAATACACATACGATAAGTTTAATGTTGAATCTTGCTCCGATGCCAGCTGTAACAGAACCATCCAAATTATAAGAGCACAAGTACAAAAACAATCACCGAAGTGATCAAATTCTCGCACTTGAGACCATATAACTCCGGTAGTCCAATGAAATCACGAGGGATTTCAAACCAACCAACATACAAGCCAAGATCGTAGTGATTCAACATAACAAGTCACATGTTACAACCATTTCACAAGTAGTTTAATATACATCGGAGTTTAACATAGTTATTACAACTTAAGTTCAAAAGTAGTGGAAGCAAAGTAATTTGAAACTAACAACACCTTTATTTCAAATATATGCCAGTACTAAGGTCGACTTCCAACAAAAGCATTAGAGAGAAGATAACTCAGAAGGATCATGCCCGTGATCACACTCCGCCTCTACGGCAGGAGCCAACCAACTCTTGTAGTAGCCAAGATACATCACAACCTGCAACAAGTAGGGATAAAACCCTGAGTATGATAATGTACTCAACTAGACTTACCCGTTACAAACCAAAAATAAAGTGACACCAAGGATCATGCAAGGCTGATGTAAAGTGGGCTAGCTTGACAACATTTTGCATAAAAGTTTATTATGGATAAGTAATCATTAATGCTTAAGCATCAAGTTAATTATCATTAACCTATCCTCTATATTAGAACCTGTACTAGAGCACTCACTTTATTAGGAGCAAACAATATTAACCATAGCAGGTATAATTTGAGGCAACCTTTCCATCGTTATCCAATTAACCATTCGTTCAATTTAATGGAATCTACGTTGCCGCTGCTCAAGTCAAGTGCTCACTAACCGGGAGCGACGGCGATTCGAATCGAATTCCTATCCAGCTGGAGGGGTATTTCAAACACTCACTGTGCAGACCCCTGCCAGGGTCGCACAGGCCACCTTTTCATATGATTCAGGAATCGCAGGTCTGAATGATGTCGCGACCCCAAGGGCGACACTCTGCCAGGTGATAGGGACTCTAACCCCATTGGTCTCATGCTAATGTCCCTAAGCACATCCTTTCTCTCCTCCAAGAAGCAACCTACCATTCAATTCCTGGCCTGAACCATATTACTCGGCTTCGCGGTCGGAACGACTTATCCGGCCAACTAAGTGTTAGACTGCGTTGAACATGACTCAAGGACATACAGCGAATCGGTCCTTAAATGACTCAGACGGGGATAGATCCACACCCAAGACCTCCATGCCTTGTTACTTCACTATCGTCATCCCGCCCAGTCTCATTTTATTTTATTAACACATGGTTCCATTCCACGATAGAAATATAGCCAACCGTGCCATATATGAATATCCCTACATCTCGCAGGTGATAGGAAATCACCTGACTTCTACCGCTTAAAGCAGGGCTAAGCATCTATTTGATCCTAGTCTATGTAGGATTCAAGGATTCATATAACTGGACAAGGAATGATATAATGCAGCAAGGGTTTTCAACCAACTGCTACCACTTAATGCAACAATACTTATAACATATATAGGATTAATTGCTTTGAAGGTAGGAGGCTTATAATGCTCCGGGGCTTGCCTGGGATCCGACTTAAGTCAGAGTTTGTCAGATGAAACTCGCTTGGCGAGCATTCCCTCCATCTAACACTTGTTCGGTCTTTTTATCTTTGAGATAGATCCACCAACTCCATCTTCGGTTTGGCTCCACATCAGGTCCTTCATGTGCTTTAGCTAGCGTACCTAAATGAGGTGCAATAATGCATGTGTATGAATGCATAGAAGTGAAATAAACAAAGTAATCAAACAAGCATACCAAAGTTCGCATAAACACCTAGAGCTAATTAGCTTAATCCTTATTAGGGCATAACATAGAAGATTGCAAGCACATCAATAAAGACACAAGTCTTATAAGATCCTAGGGTACCAACCCAAGTACTTTCAAAGGTATGAGTCACACTTCAACACATTAGCATGGCAAAGTTAATCAAAGTACTAGAACTAGAAATTGCTACCTTTTGGACATCAGACCAACAGCTGAGTAATTTAATCATAACTGGAGATCTACAACTCCAAATGACTTGCAAGAAGACATTATGAAAATTTTATGAAATTATCTATATTTCATTTATAATCATCATAGCATGATTCCAAAGTTTAATATGTCGAATTTACACAAACTCAAAAACTGGTCTAACAAGACAGAGAGCAAGTAATTCTGTAACCCAACTTTAAACAGCTATAACTCCTAAACCACATGGCCAAATGCCACCAAATTTTAACAGAAGCTAGATACATAAATTATCTACAACTTTTGTATAAATAAGTTTCACAAAAAAGCACATTATCATGAAGAACTTTGCTAAGTTCCCAGATCTGTCCAGAAACCTCATTTGCAAGAAATAATTATTAACTTATGTTGCAAACATATAATTAGACAAAACCAACTTTACCAACATGTCACACATGACTAATGAACACCAGAAAACATAATGTCCATTCCCAAATAAATTCTTTTAATGCATTTTCTTAATTTATTTAGATAATTAGGTGGAATTATGAACACATATCCAAGGTGCACAATAAATTCTACCAAAATTACAGGGGTCTACAAATGCTCCCAAAAGTATACTGTCCAAATTTCAATCCATTTGGACAAGTATATCAATTTCTAAGAAAAAGACAAATAGCTATTGAAATAAATCATGTGAGAGCAAGTTAAACCTAAAACTCAATATTTTCTGTGAACACAAGGCCATATTATGAATCAATATGATAGAGAAACATAATACTAAGGTAATGGAACAACATTTTCTATTTTATCATTTATATATTATTTATAAGCTATTTATCAAGCTATAAACAAATTAAATCAATAACTTGAGCATACAGTAAGCAATGACCATGAAATTTATACCACAATACATCCATAGCATGACAATCCTACCATAAAACATCCTAAAACCCGAAAACAACCTATAAGTTTTATATTTTTCTTAGATAGTGTATATAACTAGAAGACCAACAAAATTGGAATCACTAATTTTGGACTTCTAAAACTCCAGATATTGATGAAAGCAAGTTAATCCATTTCCAAAACCACTTTTCACTAATGAATTTCTACAGCACAAACACATGCATGCATGGCACAACCGATTACCCTAACATGCATAGCACTTCACAAGGATTCCAACAAAACAAATTGCACAATTTTCGGAGCTACCAAATATGAGATATAGATTTTACAAAATAAAAGAAAAATCTATAAATTCAGGCACCAAATGAAGTCGGGCGGGACCCACATGTCATACTCCCGCCTGGCCTTCTTCTTCCTCCAGTTCATGCGAACTGAACAGACAGAGAATGGGAGGCGTGCTTCATCACCGTGAAAGCCGAAGGGGAGGAGGCCGGTTCGGCCTGCCGGCTGCTGGTGAGGGTGAGTGGAAAGCTCGGAATGGAGCTCGGCGAGTGCCCTAGTGCTCCCCCACATCCACTCAGGTGAAGGCAAGGCGCAGACACGCGGAGGGCACGTGGCGGCAGCTCACTGCCATGGCAGGACGAGCTCAACTGCATGGAGGGCACGTCGGCATATGATCGGGCACCTGGCGGGCGTCATAGTGAGCATATTCGGATGACTATTTGGGCCGGCTCGGTTCCGAATTTGGATATGGGCCAATTGTCAAAGTTGTTCACCTCAGTATACTCTACAAATTTCATTTAAGCACCATGGTCATAAGACCCACAGATTAGGAGATAATTAAGCCCAAAGTTGGTAGTGTCAATGACTTGATAAGGATTAAGTTAGAGCTTGGTATTTGATGATTTTGGGATGCCCACCTTGCTCAAACGAAGTCCAACTTTTTGCATACTCTCCTCCATCACATTATCTTCAACTTCTACATTTGGCTCAACTCAAGTTGTTTAACAAAAACTCGAGAACGCGGGATGCCACTCAAGTTGTTACTAATCTCGGACTTAAATATTCTAAGTCTGAAAACAGCTGCAGATTCCATCTTCAAGCCTCCGTTTCACTTCCTTCTGAGCTGATTCATGGTATGCTCCAAAAACAAAGTTTGTTGTACTCAAACTAAACTACAACTCTTATTAAAGAATCATCAACCAGTTCGGCTTGATTAGGAAACTACATAGCTCCAAAGTAGGGTACCCGAAACTGAAATTCACTCAGGACTTAGCCAAATTTCTGGGTTCCAAGACAACATTGTATTGAATCTTGTGAGCTATATTTGACTAGGTTAGAGGCCAAACTAGCTCTTGACCATTAAACAAAGTTTGTTCTACATAAGATGGACTACAACTTTTCTTTAAGGTCAAACCTCATAACTGGTACAGAAGTTAAACTTCCACTTTGGTCAAAGTAGCAACTCGATAAAGCCTAAACTAGGGTTTTAGGCCAATCGGGGCAATTTCTTGACATTTGCTCAACATGAACCCTTCATGACTTTTGTTGTAGAGTTCATCTAGAGTCATTTGGGTAAAGTTGCAAAGCTTGGTTGATGACCTATAGTTCCATTAACTTAATGGGGCAAATTCTAAGAGGAATGGAACTTATCATTTCATGTGACTTTTTGATTCCAAACTTCATGAAATTTTTCCAGGGATCACTATAGATGGTTATTAATGTGAGACATGTGAATATACTCTGATAACAACACCTAAGCATATATCTTTAGAATGGCCTATATGTAAAGCAAAGGAGTAACATCCAAGTTTAAATTGGGCTCTTCTCCGTAGGTTGACCTTGACATTGTCATCTCCACTTAATCTGTCATGTTTGAGCTCAGACCCACTACTTAATTAGTGATAAACACCTAGGGTGTTATAGGAACCATCTACAAGGATCGTAAGTGCCTAAAGGACACCTTTACAAAGTTGGTTTTGAGCTTGTGGCATCACCATTGGATAAAAGTTGATCAGAGAAAAGTTAGGACTTGTAGATCAACTTTATTTTCACCCAAGTTACTTTGAATCTCAGGACGAGATTCCTTTTAATTGGGGTAGATTTGTAACACCCCAAAATTTCCTATTTTGGGTTGTGCTTAGAAAACACTAAATAAAATAAATAATTTCAATATCTGAATAAATTTATTAGATTAGTTAAGTTGCTGCTAATTTAAATATAGAAAATTGTGGTTTTAAACTTTTTCATATTAATTTGATAATGTGGTGTTTGTATGATGCTTGTCTTTGGTGTAGGTGAGTGCTATTATTTTTTTAAAAAAATACCATAGGATGACGTTTACTTCTCATCGGAAATTTTTTTGGCATTTTCTGGATTTAAAATTTCAATTTCCGTGAGCTTAATCTTTTTTCTTGATCTCTTCATCAATCTTTTCATGAGTCCAAACTCATTTAGTTGAGTTTCTTATCTCTCCAAGAGTCTCCAGGATTTTTCCCGTGATTTTTCTGAGCTCCGGGCTATTTTTCGCGGCCAAAAAAGTAATTTTAGATTTTCTAGAATTATTTTATTTATGGAATTAAAATAATCTCAAAATTAAGAAATTCCGAAAAGTTACCAAACCCTACGACTATATATATAACGGCGTAGCCCACGACGCCCTGGTTTCAGAAGTATAAACCTTATCGCGAGCCGCCGCTCGTAGCTCCCTCCACCTCTCGCCGAAGTTCTGCATCTACACCTTGCGTTTCGGCGAACTCTCCGACGAGCTTTTCCGGCCAAACCGTCGCGTCCCGACGCTAGCCACCACCACCAAGAGGCAGCCCTCGTCGTTCTCTACACCGTGGTATATCTGTTTGCGCGAATCCATCACCGTTTCATCGAGTTCCCATCTCATCTTACTTTTCTCCAGCGAGGTTCCACCATGGCTAACTAGAGCTCCTCCAAGCCCAAGGTAGAAGATGATACTATTTACAGTTTTGCCACTAAACTTGTTTTGATCATAAAATCTCTGTTTTAACTCCGATTTGGCCTGTTCAAGTTGCGTTAGGTTCGTATTTGCGAGCTCTACATGTTAGTATAGCTGTAAAGTAGGTTTGGAAAATTTAATTTTCGAGTTTATATTAAAATAATTATTTATCTATAGGAAATCTTAGAAAATTCATAACTTTCACGTTTTAAATCCGAATTTCATGATCTTTACGTCTGTGTGATCGTAGTAATATGTAGAAGAGTTTTACAAACTTTTTATACTGTTTTGCTACTGTTGGTGTACTATTTTAATTATGTCTCTTTATTTGCTTCGTGTATGATTGCTCGGATAATTGTGCGTAGATGCTTGATGATCGAGTATAGATGGTGCGCGGTTTCTTGATGATCAGGAGTATTATTTTGAGCCAGACCAGCAGTATCATCAGGAAAGCTTTGATCAAGGCAAGTATAACATTGGACTATCCTTGTTGTCCTATTCACTAAAATTATCATACATATGCATGTGTCCTCCTTGACAACCATAGAGATTATAATGTAGCTATTGATATCTTGTTTCCTTGTCACCTATGGGTTATGCATTTGGGTAGCTGTTGCTAGCGCTTAATTATGAACAATGATCTTATAATTTGACTAATGGATTATGCAATCAACCATTAAGATGATTTTATTACTATTGAAAGGGGGCTAGAGCAAGGGGTTATATTGTTGCTCTAGTTACTCTCCGTAAGGACTTACCTGTAAGTGATAACCGGGATTGACAGTACAGCTGTGAGGGCTATATGGCTCTGGCTCTAGTTGTTCAAGAGACCTTTTCTAGCTTGTTAGTGGTTACCTTAAATGGCGTAAGAACGGCTTGCCACGTTGGGTGTAGGACAACCTCTAGTCTATGAATATAGCCGAGAAGGAATTGTGCCATTTGAAAAGGGGGTTCCTACATCTGCCTGCCGAGTGAATCTAATGGCCCTAACTTGTTAGATGAACTTTTGAATGACTTTATATGGTTTCTTGTGTTTGGGGATTCATGACCCACTAACATGTGGAAATCATGACTCACAGTGAAAGTGTACACCTCTGCGCAGAGTTTAATAAACTGGTATACTAGCCGTGCTCATGGATACGAGCGGCCTTGGGGATTTTTACAGAATAGATGATCACTATTGTTATATCATGCTTAATTATTGTTGATACTATTAAGCTCATGTTAATGTTATTCATTATTCTTATTACAATTGATCATTGGTTCATTAATGGGAATTGGAATACCTTGATGCTACTCAATTGCTAATTACATGATGAATAAAAGTGAAATGCAGTCAAACAGTGTCTATCCTTTTGAGCCTCATGAACCCTGTGTTATATTTGTTGAGTTCGACATGGACTCACTCTTGCTATTTCCACCACACTCCAGTGTGTAGTAAGGTGCTACTTAGAAGAAGGATGAAGGTGTAGTGGAGTTTTCAGAAGTCTTTCAGAAGTGCTTGGCATATGGAGCCACCAGTCAGCCGTCCCTGAGAAGAATGGAGCCTGAAGTTTAGTCACCGTTCCACGATACTCTGATGTAAGTGTTAATATAGCTATGTATACGTTATATAATAACATTGTTTCTGACACTTTTCATTCTGGCATATGTGTGGACTTCCTGGGCACACATATGATTAGCCTGGTTTTGTTCTTTAGAAAACCGGGTGTGACATGCAAAGTTCATATGGCCTATACTACATCCACTAGAGAACATATAATTATGGGTAGTTAGTTTATAATCTAAAACACTGTTTGTATACCAAGAATGACGTACTGAGCTGTCTTGGATTCCTCCCAAAGTAATAATGTTTCATGGAAGTCAATGAAGGAAATTCTATAGACAAAAATTCACCATGAAGAGCAAGTATTAGAAAGTTGTCTTGACCAAATTAGCCTCTCTGATTCTCAAAGCTAAGTAGCCCAACACTATTGCTGATGTTGGAAAATGGATGACATGTTTCTCTTCCCTTGAAAGTATTTCACCTTGAATCTCGGGACGTGATTCTTTTAAGGGGGAGGTCTATAACCCCTAGGTGTTTGTCACCAGTTAAGCAGTGGGTTTGAGGTAAAACATGACATGACAAGTGGTAATCAGAAGCCTTAGCTCCTTATCTCAGAAGTGGTGGTGAGGATGTCAAGGTCAACTTAGGAAAATGAGCCCCAACTTAAACTTGGATAATGCACCTTTGCTTACATATAGACCTTTGTCATACATATTCTTATGTAATGGTAAACATGCCTCCTAAATGTGCATCACCTCAGGAGCAAGCTCTCTTGCAGCATTGGAAAAGTTTCATAAAGTTTGGAATCAAGATATCACATAAAATGATAAGTTATATATTCGCTTGAATTGCACTATTAAGTGAATGGAAACATAGGTCATCAACCAAACCTTACAACCTTGCTCAAATGACTCTAGATGAACTCTACAAAAAAAGTTATTAAGGGTTCATGTTGATCAAGTGCCAAGAAAATGCTTCCATAGATCAAAAAGGATAAATTAAGATTTATCGTGATGCTACTTTGACTTGGGTTGAACTATGGCTTACATTGTTTATGTGATAGTGAAACCTACATAAAAGTTGTAGTTCATCTTATGCACAACAAACTTAGTCTAACAAGGCCTCCAAAAGTGAATGCAGTGTTATCCCTGGAGCTGAAAATTTGGCCAAGTCCCTAATGGACTGAAACTGAATTTTCATTTTCAAGGTACCCCACTTTGGGGAGTTATATCTTGCAAACCAGGTTGAATCTGACCATGATCCTTTATGAAATATTGGAGTACTCATGTAGCTCTTTCACTAGGAACAATTGGTTGATCAAATCATCTATTGGTTTAGGAGATATGGAAGGGATAAGAACACAGTTTCAGTCGGCTTGAAACAGTATTCAGTTTTTAAGTTTTGTGTATCCCACTTTGGAGCTCCATATCTTCCAATCTAGGCTAAATTAGACTTTGACACTTTAAGCAAAGTTGGAGATCTCGCATAGCTCTACAACTTTGGTTACTACAGCCAAAACTAAACAAATTAGGAGTAATGAATGAAGGAACATTGATGTTTCAATGTATTTTTATGATGGTATTAATTGGTTCCTTCAGATTTTGACGCTGCACAGCCGTGTGGTGGCCGATAGTGCTCAGGGGCTCAATGCCACGTGGTGCCCTCGCTGCTTGCATGACCGCCACCTCACCCATGCTTGTTGTATTGGAAAAGCCGAGACCGAGCCCTGCCCCTGCTCTCTCTGTGCTCCCCCTCCCTCTCACTGTCAGTCCCTCCGCTGACCGCCATGGCTAGAGCTGAGTTTCTTGCTGCGTCGCTCACTCCTCCATCGCCTAGCCCCATCACGCCTCTCCAACCCCACCATCACCTCGCATCGCACCTCCCCAGTTCCTCCACTCACCGTCTCTGCCCCTACAGCTGCCATTGCCGGTCGCCAAGCCGCCTGTCGTCATGGCCATGCCGCCACTGGCTGTAGCCAACCAAACCAGGGCTAGGTGCGATCACAATTGGTCATGGCCAAGCCCAACCAGCCCTTCCCCGCCGCCACCAGCCAACAATGTATCAGAATCAGCACGACCCTCTTCATCGTCTCTGCTCCGCGTCTGTGAAGAAGAAGAGAAGGAGAAAAACAAATCAGAAACTTTTTCTTGGGTCCAGTTGTGAAAGTTGTGGCTTAGATGAATAGTTCTAGGAAGGATCTGTTTGTTTGAGTTTAATTTATGGAAACTGTAGGGTCCCTGATGCAAGATCTACATTCCTTTTCTTTTGTTTATCCAGATTTGGATGATCAACTTTGCAAATTCGTAGTAATTAGTAGAAAAATTATAAAATAGTAAATGAGGACTTTTTGGAATTTTGTGAGTAGATCTATACACTAGATTCATAATGGCATGTTTTAGTTTAAAGTTTTTTCTGTAAAAATAGATTTATGTAGGTTAGGGTTTTAATGCTAGTCTTACTTGTCTTCTTCATAGCTGCAGTAGTGGTACTCAAATAAATGTGAAATTTTTATGGCATGATACTTATGTGATGATTGATGGCTATTGAAAATTTTAGGATTTATAGTTTAGGAGCTATAAAAATAACAAATGCTCTGTGTTGCGTTGCTCCTATTCTAAACAGACTTGAAAGATTATATTATTTGGCTTAGTTAAGTTTTGAATCATGCTTTTATGACAATAAATGAGTTGGAGGAATTTTGTTGAGCTCTTCAAAAAGTTAAAGATCACAATTTTTGGTTAAGTAGATGTTCAGCTATAGTTGTTTAAATTCCTGTGGCTGCTTCTGCCCAAGTCCTGATAGGATTGCCTTGTTTGTAATGTGTGGTCTTGTTAATAGTAGAATTAGCTCTAGATGATAATAAGAAAGTTATAGATAATTATCTTATCTTACTTGTGTTAAATTTTCATGATCTCAAACTTGATAGTTCAGGAGTTACATGACTTTGAAGTCTGCTATCAGGTTTTGATTGTATTCTAAGCAGATCTAAATGATGCTAGTGTTTGATCTAGTTAGGATTTGAATCACCCTTAGGTGATAATAAAAGAGTTGTAGTGCTTTTGTTAAGCTTCTGTCAAGATTGAATGCATGCCTCTCACTTAGCTGGCCGGATAAGTCATTCTGACCACGAAGCCGAGTAGCTCAACTCAGGCCGGGGACACGGTCCATTAGAATGCGCACTTCGTGAGGAGCCAGATGTGAGTCCAAGGGCAGGTCAGGCCTAATCGTCCTAGCAGCTGGTCAGCCCTTGGATGTGCGGCGCTGGTCTTACCCACAAATGGACCTGAGTTGTACCAAAGGTGACCTAAGGGACCATTGATCTAGTTGACTGGGTTTGTGTTAGGAATAAATCCCTAGCTGGTTGGAATCGATTTGAATCGTCGTCTATCCCGGATAGTGAGAAACTCGACTAGCTTCGACATCGTAGTAACTGAATGAAAGGCAATGGTTGTGATGGATATGAAAATGAAAATGCTACACCAAATATGGTGATTATGGTGATGGCTTAATAGTATACAACATGTTTGGCACAGGTTAGTTGCTAATCTAGATGGGATAGCTATAATTAACTTGATAACTGAATTATAAAATGTGTAGTACAACTAATGGCTTTTTATGCAAAATGTCATCAAGCTAGCTCCACTTATAAAGCCTTGCATGATCCTTGGTGTCACTTTATTTCTGGTTTATGATGGGTAAGTCTAGCTAAGTATATTCTCGTACTCAGGGTTTATTCCCTCTGGTTGCAAATGAGATGACGTACCATGGGTATTGTCAGAATTGTCTTCACCCTACTATGGATGAAGATTAGACCATGGGGAATGGTCTCTCTAAGTTATCTTATCTATGATGCTTTTGCTAGAAATGATCATGGTACTAGCATTTAATTGAACTAAGTGTTGTGTTATTTTCAAAACTACTTTGCTTCTGCTACCTAAACTTGGTTTGTAATAATCACTATGTGAACTCTGATGTATGTGAGCTATTTGTAAACTATTTGTGAAATGTGTTGTAACATGTGACTTGTTATGTTGAATCATGTACGATCTTGGCTTGTATGTTGGTTGGTTTGAGATCCTTCGTGATTTCGTCGGACTGCCGGATTTATATGGGCTCAAGTATGATGGTTTGACTGCTTTGGTGGTTGCTGTTGTACTTGTGCTCTTATAAATTGGACGGATCTATTACAGCTGGCATCAGAGTAAGGTTTACCATTAAACTCGTCATATGTGTATTTAAAACAAAGGTTTTTGTTTTACAAAACCAATTTTTTGATAACTTATAGTTATATATATAGGTTTGTTTAAATCTAAATTTTAAACCTAGAGTATGCTAGTGGTCATATCTGTTATGCCCAATTAAAGACTTTAGGTGGCTTAGAGTAAGACTAACTTGGGGGTTTACTTTCTTGCAATTTATATCTTGCAACGTCGCACCTATGCCTAGGTAAGAAGGTAAGTTGATGAGTGGCATGACCGCAAGTGTGAGCATGCGGTCAAGGAGAGCTAGTTTTGGTGCATCTATATATGCATGTTTACATGTATGTATGGTGCGTACTTAATTGTGGGCATATAAATGATTCGAGTAGATTGGTACAGAAGTATATATATCAAGATATATATTGAAGTACTTAGTTTACTACTTTCAAATATATACCTGTATATTCATTATGCAACCTAGAGACCAGATTTTCATTCTTGTATATATCTTGTTGGGTTGGGCTGCAATGAATTTTCTGTAGGTACACTAACAACGAAACATGTAGCCCGACTAGTTGCATATAATTGAGGGAACGTATGTATGCCACCGTGTATGTCATTAGAACTTTAAATTTTTCTTAAGTTTGTGAGGACGTACAAGACGTGCATGCATCATGTTCACTCATGCAATTACATTTTTGCATTAATCCCTCCCTTATAGTTGCTTATCCCATTTAATAAACTTCTTTTCACATATGATATCCTCTCACGAGAGTTGCACCCTTTTACTATAGATGGCAGCACAAGTGGCCCTAGCTAGGAGCGACACGTTCTTGGAACTGTTTGGCACTCCCACCTTGCTTTGGAGGGTGCTGAACTTAGTGGGGGTATGCTGAGCCACCCCGCTACTTCTGGCAGGAAGTGGCAGCTGTGGGGCAGCCATGGTATGATGTGTGGGTGATTATTCTGGCCCGTGCAGACAACCCACAGTGCCCAGGTGGTAGCGTTCAAGGCACTAAGTGTGATTTGTCAGGAGTTTGGAGATGAGTTGGTAAATGGTCCGGCTGGATCCTTTTCGCGGGTCGATGTTGACGATAGTTATCATCCATCATAAACCATCAACTTTGTGTATAGAAATGGTCACCAATAGAAACTTAGGGGTTTTAACTGACAATTTCCATAAATTTTGGTGAATTTATATTTTTAGCAGGATTATTCTAGAAAACAAGAAAAGGAGGATTGAAATGTCAAAAAGGAACGAAACTTAACCATGACAAAATATGCACCAGAAGACTGTAGAAGATACCAGAAGACACCAGACTGAAGTAGAGGAGCAAAGGCTGCTAGGTGGGGCCGCTCGGTCCCCCATAGAGGGATCTGATCATGAGCTTCTAGAACTTTCCTCCACCTCCTAGGGTCGCATCTACACCATTGCTTCAAGTTGGTTTGATCCGAAGGCTAACGTTCCATCCTCCGGACTATAAATACAGGCCCTGACCCCCCAAGATATATCATTGTATCCTGCAATTCATTTGTCAAGAGTAGACCAGAAATTATGGTTTCCAGAGATTAGAGAGAGCTCTAGTTATTCAAGTTCTTAGTATAGGCTTTCTAGCAAGGTTCAAGTAGAGTTGGGCTATTTTTCTCGGGATTCTGGATCTATTCGTCTGGAGACTAGTAATTAGCCATTGTATCTCATTTATGACTTTGTTCTATTTTATTATTATGTTGCTATTTATTATGTTCTTAGTTTGCTCTAGTTGTATATTTGATATAGTTATAGTTGATGATGAATTTATGCATATGTTCGTAGAGCGCCTAATTTAGTTCTCGAGAGAGTTAGGTGGTACATATTATGTAAGCGTGGTGCTTAGATATTATTTACCTGTGAATGCCCCCTACATGCCGGGTCGTGTGGTAGATCGCGGGTGTGACAGACCCGTTGAGTCCTATGTAGTCCATCCCCCGTGTGTAGGACTTGTAGAACTCAGTCTCAAAGGAGGGGACGACTATGTTTCTGATCCTCCCTAGCTGATGTTCCTTAGCTTATTTTCTGATTTAGTTATGCTATAGATGAAAGTATATATGCTTGAGTGTGTGAAAGACTTAGTATTTAGGAATGACTTAGGAATCTTTTACTCTAACCGAATCTCGAGCTTAGCCATACTACATTAGTTGAGTCTTTGTTCTTTATCTCTAGAATACCATTATCATGTTGCATTCATTATCATTTCTTTATCTTTTACTTAACTTATCCCTGCTAAAGTATAAGAGTGGTTGGTTTATCATAGGTCTACACATTTATAGTTAGCCATATGAACATTTGTCTCACGGTCCTTCCTTTGGGATTAAAATAAATAACGATACTCAATATACTCTTGAGTAGAATGCTACAATGGTGATTTATCTGTGTGCTTGCAGATACTTATGTTTTGATATTATTTAGAGTTTTCATGTGTAGTTATAATTACCAGCATTTCTGGCATCATGCTAGGGATGACAACTTAGTACATAGTGATGTAAGAAATGTCAACAAGCATTCTTAGCGTCATTACTAGGGAAGGAAGAGTAATATGGCAATAGAAATAAATACTTATAGATAAACCATAACCTTTGCTTTAGTAGGCTTACCCTTCCTTTGTCTTTGTCTATTTATTTTATACAAGTTAAGTGCAGGATTGGTTGTGATCCACCAACTTTCATCAATCAGAATCAACCAAATCAAGAGAAAGCTTAACATTAGTTTGTGAAGCCATGGCTAATATAACACCTCAGGTGTTTGTCCCTAGTTAAGTAGTGGGTTTGAGCTCAAACATGACAGATCAAGTGGTGTTGAAGATGTCAAAGTCAAATGTATGATATTGAGCTCCACATGAATTTGGATAAAACACCTTACTTACATGATAACCCTTTTCAAGATATATGTTTATTGATGTTATTGGGACCTCTTTCATGTGTCTCACATCAATAGCTATCTATAGTGATCACTGGAAAAGTTTCATGAAGTTTGGAATCGAGAAGTCACATGAAATGATAAGTTATGTCTTTGTTCGATGGCTTTATGAAGTGCTTGAATTGCACTATTAAGTGAATGGAAATATAGGCCATCAACCAAACCTTGCAACCTTACCAAAATGACTATAGATGAACTCTACAACAAAAGTCATGAAAGGTTCCTATTGATCGAGTGGCTAGAAAATGCCCCAATGGATCAAAAAGGATAATTTAAGCTTTATTATGAGGTTACATTGATCAAAGTAGAACTATGAGTTTTGTACCTATTTTGACATTGTGATGAGGACATGACACCAACAGATACGACCATTGATTATAAGGTGTGCTCATTCCTACTTTGCATAGTAATTTTGGGTACAATTCACTTGGTTCCACATGTACATGTCATTATTTGAATGTAGGTACAAATATATTTCAAAGTGCAAGTCCATCAAAGTTGAACTTTCGGTTCATCGGCAACCCGATAGTGCTTCATTGCGAAGGCCATAACTCATCCATCCAGAGTGCGATCGAGGTCAATGAGTACCTAATGGAAAGCTTATTTGATAAGCTTTCAAATGGATCTAGTCCCACCTCAATATCACATTGGCAAGGCCTCCAAATCATTGAGACATTCTGCCACTATTTCTGTCGGGTGCTACAGCGTCGTCGCGGGCTTGTTATTCCAACTTGGGACATCACACCAACGGATATGACCATTGATTATAAGGTGTGCTCATTCCTATATTTTCATAGTAATTTTGGGTACAATTCACTTGGTTCCACATGTACATGTCATTATTGGAATGTAGGTACAAATGTGTCTCAAAGTGCAAGTCCATCGAAGTTGAACTTTTGGTTCGTCGACAGCCCGATAGTGCTTCATTGGGAAGGCTATAACTCATCCATCTAGAGTGCGATCGAGGTCAATGAGTACTTGATGGAAACATTATTTGATAAGCTTTGAAATAGATCTAGTCCCATCTCAATATCACATTGGCAAGGCCTCCAAATCATCAAGAGATTCTGCCACTATTTCTGTCGGGTGCTACGGTGTCGTCGCGGGCTTGTTATTCACACTTGGGACCCAGACCCAAGTTGGAGCATGCCCCAAGAAGATGGAGAACACCTAAGAGATTCCCAAGGATGTCCTCCTCCTTGGCCACCACCTTAGGAGTCAAGCAAGGGCGTCCAAGCCAAGCCGAAGGTGCAGTGCAATTCGAGTTCGAGTCTGCTTCGGCCTTCTAGACCAGTCTGCAATAAAACGGACGCCCAGGATGCATCCTGACTCCCTTTTCAATGATCCATATATGGATGAAAAGATAATTTCATAATATAACCAATGGATTTGGTTTGAGGCCTAAATTCTGTTAGAGTCAATAGGAATTGTCGAAACAATTTGACATCTAGAATCTGTTAGGGCGCTACGTCACCGTCTTTTAGGCCGTTTGGCCCTTGTAACGTGTCGAGACTTCTTAGCAACATGAATAGGGGTCCTTGGATGCCACTTAGGCTTTATAATCAATAGCCGCTGCCTATGTTAGGGTTTGGGTTTTGCTTAGATCAATCTGTCCATTGACAGTCGTCGTTCATCGGTTTGTGAGACCCCACTTTGAGAACATAATCATTCTTCTGCAGTTTGTCCCAAATCTTGAGCTGCATTCTTTCGAGTTCTTGCTTGTGTTCTTTGTTTCATAGGTAGGGATTAGCCTTCATGGTGAGGTCAACTAGTTGGAGACACGGTTGATAACCAGAGGAGTTTGTGGTGCTAAGATTCTAGGGTTCGATCTTTTGATCTGAAGCCGGATTGGTGTGTCACTCTCCATCTAAAACAATAGTTATCTTAAACCAGACGGAATATCAGGAATCACATCCCCATCAAGTGGTATCAGAGCTAAGGTATACCATCAAGTCCCCATCAAGCGCACAGATAATGTCTACCGATGTAGCATTTCACCAGGATGACCCAATTTTAATATCGAACCCAAAGGAACGGAGTATGGTCTTCTTAAGTCTTAAGCTTTAATCCTTGAGTAGTGTTACACTCGAAAATTTTCAATTTTGGGTTGTGCACAGAAAACACTAAAAACATAATATGTTTTAATAGTTTCATAAAACTTTTCAAGCTTAGTTTAATTTAACACAAATTTAGTTGTTAAATTTTTTTTTGAATTATTCCACTCCAAATCAATTGTTTGAATCTATCATCCATCAATCTATCTCCAAAAGCTTCCCAGGAATTATTTCGGCTTCTTCTAGAACTTTACCCATTTTTCTAGGAGCATAATCTAAAATCCAAATACCTTATTTAGGATTCTCGGTGTTCAATCCATCTCTCAAAATTTATCCTAAATTTTCTTTTGAGGCTTCGGAGTATTTTTCTCATGGTTAATTATATTAATTCTCGACTTCTAGAATTCTTTTTAATCATGAAAATAAATAACTCTGAAAATAATTAATTTTTACTCTAAATCACGTTTGGCCCAAACATTATTTCTCTTTCATTAATGGATGGCAGAAGGCCGGTGCAATCCTTCCTGTCATTATGCTTGTCCTATCTATTCTAAATTACGTTAATTCGCATTGGGCCTTTGCTTTAACGTGATGATCATAATTCATGAAGCAGATAACCAGGTCCATCACGCCGTAAGGTGTCCATCTATAAATAGCGAGATCCTGCCCTAGTTTCCTTTGTTAGCCGCCGGCGCCGCTCCGTCGACCTGCAGTTTCCGAGCCTGTCTGCCGAAGTCGCTGCGGATGCCGTCTGCCGTCTTGACATCGAGCCGAGGAACCCGCCGATTCTGTAGACGCTGTCTGGAGCTTCGTGTCGCCGTCTGAAAACTGTTGATGAGCTTCACATCAAGGTAATCTCGTTGCCGCCTAGTCGAGATGTACGTCATCGATCTTGTACTTATCGTTAGAGCTCTTTGTCCATGAAGACACGCTGACGCCGTAAAGCATCGCCGACCTGCCTGAATTGTTCTTTGCCCTAGCTCCGTCCGGCTGCACGCCGCCGCCGTTTGCACGGAGTTAGTCATCGTCACCGGAGAATTGGTGAGCCTCTTCGTGTGATGTCTCTGCTATTCTTTTAATCTGCAACCGTACTTGCTCTGCTCTCGTTGCTTCAAGCTTATGATCTGCGGTTGCTAACTACTGCAGCGCCGCTGTTCCCTTGCTATCCTAACCCATCAGCCGAGACACCTATTGTCGTACGGCGTGGTAACGTGGATACAAGCAACTGCAGCACGTCCTTCACTTTCAGCAGAATCCAAGTCACGTCTCCTATTCAGCATGGAAGATTTATGCAGCAAACTCACTCCAAGCTAATCCAGCATCTATCATCAATTGTTTCTCGCCATCATCAGAGCAAAGCTACGAATGACATGCATGGTAATAGTCTTGCGAAATTCCTCCATCGTGCATTTATTCCTAAGCTACACATCCTTTTTACTTGTGAAATTTCTGTTCAAATACATGTACTTTCTCCTGCTGGTCGAGTATGTTGAACCTTGCCATTGTCCATTGCCATCTTTATATACTACCTTTGATTAGCTAGCTTGATGACATCACACACACTTTATGGCCGCTTTTCTTTAGAAAAATAAATCTAGAAATACGATAGAAATACATAACCTATAATTATCAATCGATCTCCACCGTTTCTTCATTTTAACTCCGATTTAGTTCGTTCAAGTTGCTTTAGGTTCATGCTGTCGTGCTCTACGAGCAGTGCTAAAGTTCATCATGTTACTTGCATATGAATTTATTGATTTAAATGGAATCGGATTAATAATTATTTAATAACCTTCTAATTAATTAAAAGCCATATAGTTAAACCTATATACTATGCTGCTTTATACACAAATATTAATATCGTTTTAGTGCTATCATCAATATGTTTTTTTAAATTGTAACTTGTTTAGCTTAAAACACCTCATATGCAGTTCGAGTAGGTGCCTTACGTGCCCTTTTATTTAACAAACTGAAGTTTAACTTGTTTAAAATTATGCAACATATACATGTTTATAAATTATAATTTGCTTAGTTTAACACCATGCCGTATATGGTTCGGTTAGATGCTCGTACATGTCAACTTGCATTTGTAAGCTAAAAGTTATAGGTATAAATAATGTTGGACTATTTGTGATAAATAAAATATAACTAATTTTAACCCCGTCTTTTCAAACTAAAATATATAACTTCTCTAATCTAAATTACTTACCTCACATGATTTTGTTTAATTAAAATAAATCAAACATGTAGGCCTCTCTTTTATAATATATATGAACTTCCGGTAGATGTTTCTTTCTAACGGTAGTTTTGTTATTGGTGTCTTTTGCGTTCTTGTGACCGTAGCGACTAGCTCCCTTTTAGTATGTTGTTTTCTCTTGTGTGGTGTACTGTTTTTAATTGCTTTTATTTGCTGCTTGTATGTTTTGCCTGTGTGTGGTGCTTTCTATGAGTAGAACAAGAACCGTTTATGAGCGTTGCAGATCAGAAGCTACAGAACGGAAGATGAAGTTTGAGGATTCTCTGAGCAAGAGTTTAAGGCAAGTATAGCTTGGGTTCTCTTTCTGTGACCATGATCTTTTGACTTAATTAATGTAAGAGTTATGATGGTTGAGAAATGACTTTTTAGCAACATAAGATCTTGTCTGTACGTGAACCTCCGGGATTTATAGTACAACTGTGAGGGCTATATGGCTCTGGCTTTAGTCAAGTATGAGGACCTTTTCTAACTTGTTAGTGGTTACCGAAAGGCGCAAGAGGGGTCATGTCTAGTATGGTCTTGGCCTGCCAAGGTGGGTGCAGTCTTTTGTAAGTACCCCTTAGAGGGAGGTTCATGCTTTCCAATTGAGAATCCTTAGCGGCCCTAACTTGTTAGACGAACCTTTGAAAGACTTCATAGTGAACCCTGCCGACCTTCCTTGGAAGTGGGTCAAGAGATTAGCTACCTCAGGTGAAAGGGTAAATCACGACTCACAGTGAAAGTGTACACCTCTGCGTAGAGTTTAATAAACTGGTATACTAGCTGTGCTCACGGACACGAGCGACCTTGGAGACATCTACATTAAAGATGATGATTCTTGTTTTGTTAAGATGCTCATTTACTTATCGATTATGCTTTATATTGATTATGTTACATTGATTATGAGTTTATGGGATCTATACTTGCTATGCTTGCAGAGTTCGACATGGACTCACCCTTGCTATTTCCCCCACACTCCAGTGTGTAGTAAGATGCTGCTCGGAAGAAGGACAAAGGTGTAGTGGAGTTTCTAGAAGACTAATAGAAGTGCTAGGCATATGTTACCCCCAGTCAGCCGTCCCTGAGAAGAATGGAGCCTGAAGTTTAGTCACTGTTCCGCGATACTCAGATGTAAGTGTTAATAAAGCTATGTATACATTATATAATAACATTGTTTCTGATACTTTTTCATTCTGACATATGTGTGGACTTCCTGGGCACACATATGGCGAGCCTAGTTTTATTCTTTAGAAAACCGGGTGTGACAAGTAGCTATCAAGGACTGAGAATTTTGATGGTAGAGGGGATCACTAAGGCTATCTAATTCTACTTCAAGTATGAAATGCTAATAGTGTTCTTGATGGGGAAATTGTCATAGGTCATAAGCAGAGTATGAATTCTCCTACCAATAAATTATTCCTACTAGTCCTACAAACGGGATAGTGGGCTACAGAAGAATCAACAAGGCTATAAGAGTCACCCTGTGAACTACCACTGAAATCTGGAATATAGGGTACATTCATGAGCTATCAAGTCTAAGCATTGTGCTTACACCCTCTAACTCCTCTAATCCTAGCGCTACTAGAATTAAAGTACTCAAATGAGTCACAAACCTCAAGAACAATATGAACAATAAGAACAACTTGAAAATAGACGTTGATTACCAGAGAGATCTAGATGCAAGATCTTGAAGAACTTGAATCCACAGGTACAAGATGTTGAAGAAGATCCGATAGGCCGGAGCTTCTTCCAAATATCCTCCTCTTCTCTCTCTCTCTTCTAGTTCTAATTCAAAACTAGATTCTATTTCTAAACTAGAGGGAGAACTATTCTTCTTCTTAATCGCTGGCTCTTTAATCCTTCTCCTTTGATTTCTAATTCTGTTGGAAGTTCTGATCTAGAGAGATTGAATGAGGCCTGGGGTCTGGAGGCCGCTTTATATAGCCCTGGGGGATCAACCGTGGCCCTTGGATGAAACCGACCTTCACGTAGGGTTGAGATGCATCATAGGAGGTGGTAGAGGCAGCTTGCAAAGGAAGGAGCCGTGGCGGCGTGTGGGAGGCCGGTCGACCTAGGGTTAGGGCCGATCGGCCCCACCTGGCAGGAGGTCGAGGTGGGCCGCCTTGTGGAGTCCTCTGGTGTCTTCTAGAATGTCCTTGCGTGGCCTTGATGTGGAGATAAGTCCGATAGGCGTGGGTTCCTTCTCATGGAAGATATCTTTTTCCTGCATTTTCTTGTTTAATCCCTGAAAAATTACAATTCACCAAAACTTGTGGAAATTGTCAGTAGAACCCCTATTCTAAGGTGGGAATCATATTTTTATCCTTTTTATATGTTTAATTGATGGTTTATAATGATAGTTAATTACCGTCAACAACTCCCCCACACTTGGTCTTTGCTCGTCCTCAAGTAAAGGTTGAATTACCTCGAGACATAACTTTAAGATAAGACATCAACACTAGACCTCTCCCAATCATACCTATACTGCGGGATTCAATGTGTCTACCACAACACTTTGGGTAGTTGAAGAACAGAACAGCTTGAATTTGATCATCTTCTTCCTGTCAGTCAAGTCAATTGGAGATTTTTGCACAAGTTTAAAATAAAAAGCATAGTTAACCTTCTCCCTATGTAGCTCACTCAAGTCACTCATATGTAGTATTTATGGAATCTTCTCCAAGGCATAAATGACTGGTGCCTTAAAACACCCTATCTCTAAAAGTTGTATCTGGAGTGAAGGTATGATCAAGGATGTAACACTTTTACATTGCATTTATTGCTAGGTCAAAACTCGGGCCCATAGAGGGAATTGTCATACTCTAAGATCAAGATGTACATGTGTGCGGTATATAGTGACTAACTTATTTCTACTTTGCTCCTTTGAGTGTATATCTCTCTGTTTTGAAGAATTGAAAAATTATACAGAGGCTTTTAAGATCATGGGCTATCGTTGTTTTTCTTCTTCTTTCTCTTTTTTTCTAAGTACTTGCCTATCTTTTTATTTTTCTTTTATTTTTGCATAGCCCAAGTCTTTTTTTTCCTATAACAGAAAACTTATAGAGAGATATTGATCAAAGAACTTGGAGCATTTATTCAACCTATAAAATATTTTTGAATGGTAAGGCATGTTTTTGCGTACTCCCAGTGTAGGAATAGCAGATGTATGGGGAGTGTAAGTGATCTTGATCTTGGGAGCATGAAAAATCTCTCACACAGGTCAACAAGGTTTGACAAAACTCAATACAAAAATAAAAGGCTTATAAGCTGGTCTTAAAAATTTATCATGTAAGGCTTTGGTAGGATATTACTCAACTACAAAGGAGAAGTGAAACTATTAATTTTGCAAGTTTAAAAATAAAAGTTCTCCAAGGACAAGACTTAAAGATTTAGGTTCTCTTATTCTACTATCTCATATCACACAACAACTTAAGCAATGCGGGGTCCCTAAAAAGGTTCCCAACAGTAACAAGACTTCTAGGAAAAGTGTTGTGTGAGTCTATCTTTAAATTATATCAAAGTAATTTATTCCTTTAATCAGGATTAATAGATCATGTGTTTATTCAGGGAATTCTTAATTTAATTCGAAATAGAAGATTAAATAGTGAAAAATAGAATGTATGGAATGTGTACCAAAGCATGGATGAAGGAGGCAAGGCATGGCGACAGGGGCCGGTCGGCCTGGCCCTGGGGCCGATCGGCCTGGGCTGAGGCCCAATCGAGGCCCGCTTCATCGTGCGAGGTCTTGGCGATGTTTGCCTCTGTGTTCTTTTATTTTTGCGATCGAATCTTCTCTGGTAATCTCGTGGTCTTCCCCCACACTTATTTCCTATTTTCTTTTAAGCGCAACATGTGGGACAAGACAAAATATTCCAAATAATAATAAAAAGAGAAAACACTTGACTCTAATAAAACTTTATTGATATCATTTAAGGCACTTATTACATATCTAGCTAATAATAGAACTCTCACACTATAACAACTTGATAACTCTAAATAATAAATCTCACTTTTAATAAAACTCTCACACTCAAACGACTCTGTGTCTTATCAATCTACTAACTCATACTCTCTCTATTCTTCATCTTTCTCTAACTCATCAAGTCTACGGCATAGAGTGTTTGCAAGAGTTTTAGTGCTTTTCTGCCTGATGACTAGCTTATCGATCCTAGCATTAGACTTCCCTATCGTGTCAGCTAGCGTAGCCATTAGGCCTCGAGTCTGCTTGACAGTCTGATCAGTCATAGAGCTGGATTCTCTCAATCGGGTGAGCAGTTGCCACTGCTCACCTAGCCTTCTATCTAAGGAGTTTATCATCTTCTCTTGATCATATATCCTCTTCTCCTGTTCTTGTAGCTTCCCTTTTTGATCTTCTATCTCCATCCCTTGCTCTTCTATCATCTTCTCTAGCTGCACTGTGGTAACTCTAGGCTGCTTAGGCTCATGAGAAGAGGAAGAAGACGATGAAGATCTCTTCGTAGGAGGATTGACATGAATCTGATCTAGGTTGGCTCTAACTCCTTCAAAAGCAGGACGAGGAGTGGTGGATTTTTAGTTGGCACAGGTTACATCTCCAAACTTGTTGGTCTTCAACCCCGTCAGCGTCTCATTGGGCTTAGGAGGAAGAAGAGAAATTTCTTTAGACACATTGAACTGGCGAGATCTATCTGCGACAGTGTGGTGCAGAGGAGGTGCCTCTAGCCTAAGCGTAGAAACTTCGCGGGTGTAGAAAGATTGTTGTGGAGGGTGCTCCCACTGAGTTCCTGAGGATGCAAGGATGATCTCCTTTGATGGCATGGTGGCAAGAGGCTTTGGCAGAACAACGGCGAGCAGTTTTGGTGGAACAATGGCGAGAGCCATTAATCTGTTGTTGGAGTCGCTCATTGGAGTTGTTGCTGCGTTGGCTGGCCATTGGAGGAGGAAAAAAGCTTCACTGCTGGTTGGAGGCTTCGTAGATGGAAAGTTATGAGTCTAGGGGTAGGTAGGGGCCTGGTTTTATAGTCTGGATCAGCTTGCAGAAGGGTTCAATCTAGATTGGATGGCTTCGGTACGAGGGACGAAAAATTCACAGATCACGGCTGCATAACTGTCAAGAGGATAAGATAAGAAGGGACTCGAGAGGCGACGCGGGGCGAACCATGCCCAGAGGGGCCAATCAGCCTAGGGGTGGGGCCAGTCGGCCTGTCCTCAGGAGATCCCGTGACCAACTTTTTCGTGGCGCCTAATAACTCTTAACTAACCTCTAAAAACTATCCCTCGGTGTACGAAACGTATCGGAGGTGGCAGATATGTAATATTTAAGGAAAAACGAGGAATTAGATGACATCCAACTCCTCAGGACTTTTGTTAGATTCTAGAAAAATTTTAAGGCGTTGTCCATTTACCTTGAATAATGTACCTTCGTCATTTTGAAGTGTTACTGCTCCATGTGATGAACTTACCACCACCGTGAAAGGTCCTTCCCACTTGCTTTGTAGCTTTCCATGTCTAAATAGCTTTACCCTAGAATTAAAAAGTAGTACCTTGTCTCATGGATTGAAACTCTTCTTCTCGATTCTTTTGTCATGCCACCTTTTGGTCCTTTCTTTGTAAATCTTTGCATTGTGGTATGCTCGTTCACGCCATTCATCGAGTTCTAAGAGTTGCATTTTTTTTCTAACTCCTGTGGCTTCTAAATCCATGTTCTATCTCTTGATCGCCCAGTGGGCCTTGAATTCAAGCTCTACTGGTAAGTGACAAGTCTTTTCGTAGACGATTTGATAGGGGGACATTCCAAATGGTGTCTTGTAGGCTGTGCGGTAGGCCCACAGTGCATCAGGAAGCTTATCTTTCCACATCGTTCCCATCTCATTGACTGTCTTCTGTAGAATATTCTTAATTTGCTTATTCGATGTTTCTGCCTGGCCACTTGTCTGGGGGTGATAAGGAGTAGCAACATTGTGACGGATCCCATGTTTTGACAGATACTTGCGAAAGTTCTTATCAGTGAAGTGGGTTCCTCCATCACTAATTACCATTTTGGGTACTCCAAATCTTGAAAATATGGTTTCTTCAAACATCTTCTTAGAGTTCTTGGCGTTCACAGCATGACATGGCAAGGCTTCTACCCATTTGGAGACGTAGTCAACCGCAACCAAGATATACTCGCAATTTCTTGACTTCGGAAACGGCCCCATGTAATCGATTCCCCAGACATCAAAGAGCTCAATCTGAAGGTTGTTGGTGAGTGGCATGGCATCTCTACTGTTGATATTACCGTGCCTCTGACATGATCCACACCTCCGGACAAAGTCCTTTGTATCTTGGTACATGGTTGGCCAGAAGAATCCACTTTCCCAGATTTTTGCATGTGTTCGGAATGCTCCATAATGTCCTCCATATGGTGATGAGTGACATCGTTCAATGATCTTGAGTCCTTCTTCCACTGGTACACACCTTCTGAGCAACCCATCTGAGCATACTCTGAAGAGGTACGGCTCATCCCATAGGTGAATGCGACTTTCATAAATGAGCTTCTTTTTGTTCCCTCCTAGTGGTACATAACCTGCAACTATAAAATTGACAATGTCTGCATACCAGGGGTCAGATCTGTTAACTTGAAAGAGCATGTCATCCCTTAGTGAATCATTTATGGGCAATTCTTGTGGATCTTTAAATTGCATTCTAGACAATTGATCAGCAATAGAATTTTCTACTCCCTTCTTATCTTTTATTTTTAAGTCAAATTCTTGGAGTAGTAAAATCCATCTAATCAAACGTGGTTTAGCATCTTTCTTAGTGAGCAAATATTTAAGTGCAGCATGATCAGTGTAAACAATCACCTTAGCTCCAACCAAGTAAGATCTAAACTTATCAATAGCAAAAACAACAGCCAGGAGTTCTTTTTCAGTAGTAGCATAATTAAGTTGAGGTCCTGTCAAAGTTTTGCTAGCATAAGCAATTGCATGATGCTTTTTATCTTTATATTCTCCTAGCACTGTTCCTATAGCATAATCACTTGCATCACACATAATTTCAAAAGGCAATGACCAATCCGGTGGTTGAATGATTGGTGCAGAAGTGAGTGCGAGTTTCAAAGTTTCAAAAGCTTTCAAGCATGCATCATCAAATTCAAAGGGTACATCCTTAGCCAGTAGATTTGTAAGCAGTCTTGCAATATAAGAAAAGTTTTTAATAAACCGACGATAAAATCCAGCATGGCCTAGAAATCTTCTAATCCCCTTGACATTAACAGGAGGAGGTAGTTGTTTAATTACTTCAATTTTAGCTTTATCTATCTCAATTCCACGTTTAGAAATTAAGTGTCCTAGCACTATTCCCTCTCTAACCATGAAATGACATTTTTCCAATTAAGGACTAAGTGCTTTTCTTCACATCTTTGCAAAACCTTGTCTAAATTTTCAAAACAATCATCAAAAGTTTTTCCATAGACAGAAAAATCATCTATGAAAACTTTCATAATTTCTTCGATCATATCAGAAAATATTGACATCATACATCTTTAAAAAGAGGCAGGTGCATTACATAATCCAAAAGACATTATATGGTAAGCATAAGTTCCATATGGACATGTAAAAGTTATTTTGCTTTGATCATCTGGATGGATTGGAATCTGATGATATCTAGAGTACCCATCAAGAAAATAAAAGAAAGAGTGATTTGCTAAACGTTCTAACATTTCATCAATGAAAGGCAGCAGAAAGTGATCTTTCTTTATTGCCTTATTAAGTTTCCTATAATCTATACACATTCTCCAACCAGTGATGGTTCTTTGTGTAATTAACTCATTCTTCTCATTTTTAACTACAGTCATGCCTCCCTTCTTAGGCACAACTTGAACAGGGCTCACCCACTCACTGTGTGGCACAGGATAAATAATCCTGGCATGCAAGAGTTTCAAAACCTCTTTCTTTACTACCTCTCTCATCGCATTGTTAAGTTTTCATTGAGGTTCTCTAGAAGGTGTAGCATTAGGATTAGTAGGAATGCAATGGGTGCAAAGAGCAGGGCTGATTCCCTTAAGATCTTGAGTGAATAGCCAAAAGCTGATCTATGCTTTTTCTAAGACAGTGATCAGACGAAATGTCACTTCTTGAGAAAGTTTATCATTTATGATCACGGGAGATTCCGGATCATTGTTTAAGAAAGCATATCTAAGACCAGCAGGTAGGGGTTTTTAACTCTATGGGAGGTTTAGGTGGTTCTTCAAGGAAGTCTAAAGGATCAGGAATGGAAGGATGATCTTCTTCCTCTATGAAGAATTCAGCATCTTTTTCAAGCTTAGGTTGTTCTAAAGTTTCAAGGGATGCTTCCTTAATTTCTTCCATAGGATCTATCTCAGGACATGGATCACTCTCAATATTTAGGGAGTGAATGATTGGTATAGATCTTTGAAGATTTTTCCCAAGACAAATATTTAATTTCCTTGTTTGACCTTCGAGAAGAAGTCTTTGGATTGGTTGACCTATCAGGAGGTCGAATTCAATGATATCATAGATATAAAAGCTCATACGCACTAGAATTCTATCTACCACGATAGGTAGGACATATAAAATTCCCAAACTAGGAAGAATATATCCTGAGGGGCTTTTAACAATTTTGTTGTTGGGGTCAATGGCATGTAACTCAATAAATCTTGAGCAAAAGATGCAAACATGATGTTGACACCCACAACAGGATTATAAAGAGCTTCGAAAGGTTCTAGATTAATTTGGCATTGAATGGAAGTGGAAGGTGAATCTAGGTGAATTACTTCAGAAGAAAGCTCTGATTCTTCCAACCATTCATGGCTTAGTACAGATGCTAGATTTTTCGTAGTCTTTGTAAGGAAAGCGTGTTCAGTAAACTACAAAAGTTCTTCGAGATAAGGTTTTGATTTCTAAGGCTTCCTTATAAGGTGATAATTCGAGGTATTTCCAAATTTGGAAAAATATTCATCCTCGAATTCAAACACATTCGCTGAAACTGGGGGTCTCCCCTATATCAGGAATTATAGCTGAAGGTTGATATGGATTAGGAAAGGATTCAGGCTCATCTATTTGTTTTTCTACAAGTTCTTGTGGTGGCTTAGCTTCATAGATAGGAGTAATTTGTGAAAGGTTGAGTAGTAATTTCCTTGCTTTAGTAGCTGGTGTATGCAGAAAGGATCCATTTGAAGCTAAGTTAAGAAATGTAGTTGTTTCTCTATTTAGGCCCATATAAAAATGTTAAAGAAGAACAGGGTCTGGGATAGATAAAGATGGACCAGAGCGGACAAGAGTATCAAATCTCTCCTAGACAGCAATTAGAGACTCATCACTTTCTTGTGTGAAGGACAATATCTCTAAGCGTAGGTAAACGATTTTAGAAACAGGAAAGAATTCTAAGCAAAAGCTAGAACATAAAGCTTTCCAATCCACATCCTTACTTGGTGTGGTTCCATCGTACCAGGTTTTAGCTTTCCCTTCTAAAGAGAAAGGAAAAAGCTTCCATCTTAGGGTTTCATCGGACATGCCTACAATGTGTAGGCATGCACAGGTCTGTTCGAACTCGTTTAGGTGAATGTGAGGATTTTCATCTTCCTTGCCTGAAAAGGATTGGCTCTTAACCATTTCTACCAAACATGGTCTTAGCTTATAGCTCTCAAAAAGAATAGGCTTAGCTAATTTTGGGAGCTCCAAGTCTACTATGGTGGGGGTAGATATACTGGTTGAGTGGAATGGAATCTATGGGGCTAGTGGATGGCTCTAAGAAATCCATGGGTAAAAAGATAAAAGTATAGTACAAGATTAAGCTTGACTCAAGATGAACTCAGCACCACTCCCCGGCAATGCCACCAGAAATGCTTGTTGGTATAAATTAATGCACACACTACTTTATCTGCAAGCGCAAAGATAACGTCTACTGATGTAGCACAACATCAAGATGACCCAGTTTTAATATCGAACCTAAAGGAATGGAGTATGGTCTTCTTAAGTCTTAAGCTTTAATCCTTGAGTAGCAATCAAGGACTGAGAATTTTGAAGGTAGAGGGGATCACTAAGGCTGTCTAATTCTACTTCAAGTATGAAATGCTAATAGTGTTTTTGATGGAGAAATTGTCATAGGAGGTCATAAGCAGAGTATGAATTCTCCTACCAATAAATTATCATGCTAGTCCTACAAACGGGATAGTGGGCTATAGAAGAATCAATAAAGCTATAAGAGTCACCCTTGCGAACTACCACTGAAATCCAGAATATAGGGTACATTCATGAGCTATCAAGTCTAAGCACCACGCTTACACCCTCTAACTCCTCTAATCCTAGCGCTACTAGAATTAAAGTACTCAATTGAGTCACAAAACTCAAGAACAATATGAACAATAAGAACAACTTGAAAATAGATGTTGATTACTAGAGAGATCTAGATGCAAGATCTTGAAGAACTTGAATCCAGAGGTACAAGATGTTGAAGAAGATCCGACAGGCCGAAGCTCCTTCTAAATCTCCTCCTCTTCTCTCTCTCTCTTCTAGTTCTAATTCAAGACTAGATTCTATTCCTAAACTAGAGGGAGAACTAGTCTTCTTCTTGATCGCTGGCTCTTCAATCCTTCTCCTATGATTTCTAATTCTATTAGAGGTTCTGATCTAGAGAGATTGAATGAGGCCTGGGGTCTGGAGGCCACTTTATATAGCCGAAGGGGATCAACCGTGGCCCTTGGATGAAACCGACCTTCACGCAGGGTTGAGATGCATCATATGAGGCGGTAGAGGCAGCTTGCAAAGGAAGGAGCCGTGGCGGCGTGGGGGGAGGCCGGTCGCCTAGGGTTAGGGCCGGTCGACCCCACCTGGCAGCAGGTCGGGGTCGGCCACCTTGTGGAGTCCTTTGGTGTCTTCTAGAATATCCTTACATGGCCGTGACGTGGAGATAAGTCCAATAGGCGTGGGTTCCTTCTCATCGAAGATATCCTTTTCCTGCATTTTCCTGTTTAATCCCTAAAAATCACAATTCACCAAAACTCGTGGAAATTGTCAATAGTACCCCTATTCTAAGGTGGGAATCATATTTTTATCCTTTTTATATGTTTAGTTGATGGTTTATAATGATAGTTAATTACCGTCAACAACAGGCCAGGCCTAGTCGGCTAAGCTGACTGGCCAATCAGTTTAGCAACTCACCCCTTCCAGCAACTAGGTCGGCTGAGCCAACTCCCCTGGTTCCAACACCTCCGGCCCCTCCGGTATTCAGGTTTTGCTCATATTTGTTCCACGCAGGCTGGAGATTGGTACTTGGAAGACAAATGAGAAGAAGAACCAAGGGGAGCTTGTGGTGAGGCCACCATGCACTTTTGATAGGCTCATGCCAAGTATAAGCAAGATAAGGCCAATTCCAGAATCAGCCGTTAAAAAAAGAGAATCTACTCCACCCAAGTGAGAAGATGATAAGATTAAGCAATTTGCGGTGATGCAACCAGCAGCTCCAGTTCTGAGAGTTGCTCCTTGTGTATCTTGTTGGGGACCCCCGATTCCACCTCAGTCACACCACAATTGGGTCCCTATGGAGTTTGGTGCTGTATCCT